>JAPMOQ010043401.1:3562746-3612312 GCA_026543055.1 Argiope trifasciata | reverse complement strand
TTACAAAACTAGAGCATTGCCGATATTTTTGATAAAGCATAGCTTTCTTTATTTGAATATTTGTCTTTGTAAGGTAGCGAAAAAAGGAAATCTTTATTAAAATAATATGGTATTCAAATTTGCAAAACATTTGGAATTTTATTTATTATATATAAAAATATACTGAGATTAAAAGCTGCCTCTTTAACCTTTAATGAGATCTGTAAAGTCTTCTTAAAGATCTCATTTACAGCAGAAAAAATTATTCGGTCGTTTTATTCTTATCTCTCCATATTTCTTTTGTATAGAATTTCCCAACACACGTATTTATGCAATAAATATGTAATTAAAAAATATATACATGGTATATTTTTTTCCCATTTATTTACTGAAAAATTATTTCGTGTTTATTTTAAGAAAAATTAAATTAGCTCTTAATTCCACACATGTTTCGTATTTATATTAGCTAGAAGTATAATCAAACGATTTGTTTCACTAAGAGATTTCTAAATCCATCCGATATTCCAACATTTCACTTACGTCAGATTATTTAACCGATCTTTTGTATAATAAAAATAAAAGAATTACTTTTGACAATTGATGATGAAAATAAACTATACCGTCATGTGTCCCACTTGTTCAAAGCTTTGTGTGCAGCAAGAAAATGAAACCCTCCCATGGCCACAGAACACCGAGAAGTCGGTTGTAATCATTTGAAAAAGAAAACAAGGGAGGAGAAAAGGAAGTAGGTCAAACTCGCTGAACCAGAACCGTTTATATATTCAGGAAACCATGTTTTGTTCTGTTAGACTTCTGTAATTAAAAAATCTACAACTAAAGGACGGATGAAAAAGAAAAGAATGTTATTGAATTTAGGAAGAAATGAACAATAAAATAGCGGATCACTGATCAAATATCAGCGCCCTAATGGCTGTAGACACAATGTAAAAAGGTTTAATCAGTCAATGGAGCAAGGCAAATGCATATTGAAGAATTCGAAACACAAGAAGAAGTTTGGTCCCTGCATGTGCTCTTCATTAAGTCATTCAGAAACTGGATAACAAATGCATTCTTTGGCAGATAGTTCCGTTTTGACTAGCTATTGGTGGTTTTCATTGTTTTGGTGCAAGCAAAGCACATATACTTCTGAGTTTTTCTTAATCAATGACTTTGATATTTAAATAATGCTCGGCCAATAGGTTTAAAATTTAATACTTTTTGAAGAGGTTTCTTCGTCACTGAATGAAAAACGTCTTCTTTCATATTCTTATAATTTCTTTCATGATATGCCGTTTTTAGTAGGTGTACCAGTTTTATCGGATTTTCACTGCGTGTTATGTTTGACTATCATTGACGGTTTTAGTGTTGTTAGTCGATGAATTAGGTAAGAAAAATATCACTTTTACATTTCTTTTGTATAACTTGATGTTTTAAATGGATCGAATTTTCATTTAATTCTCAGCATGAAAACGTTGTCCCAGTTTTGAAATTTCATGCACATGCCGGTTTTCAATGGCATCGGAATATTTAAAAAATTGAAAGGTTTAATACAATTAAATTCCGATTTCAAAAACTTAGGGTCAGGAAATTTAAGAAATAAAGGATTTCATGATTTCTTAATGTTTATAAAGAGGAATTACAAGATAAAGTCCAGAAAAAAAATTAAAAATCTTTTTAATTTTAGTTCATTAAAAGAAGAATGGTTCTAAAAATTATTCTTATTATCACATTAAATCTTCCTAATTGGTTTAACTTTTAATCTTTTATTAAATTCTTTTTTCTGACTAATAAAACTATGTATTAACAAATTGTTTCTGTTGAATGTTATATTTTTAAACAGAAAAATAAAAAAACTTCTTAAGTAGCCTCTTCATATGTCATTATAAACAAATTTGTATTATTTTACTTGAAGGAGCAATTTGGCAATAGAAATGACATTACATTATGCTACCTCTTTGAAATTAACTTATATATTTATTAAGAGTTTTGGTTTAATTGCTCATCTCGAATCGTTTTAGATTTTAAGAGATTCACAGAAACCAAGCAGTTTTGTCAAGGATTAAAACAAACTCAAGAAATTTTTAGCGTTATAAAATGATTTCTAACTTTCTTTAGAACTTTTCCTGACGACCCAAATGCAGTGTTGAAATTATCAATTTAATTCTATTAATATGTAAGATGATATTCTATATATTCCATTTATAGAGGTAACTATGCATTTTTCATTTGATTCAATCGACAGAGGATCATATATGGTTAATAATAGTATTTCAGCTGCGAAATTTAATCTTTTGTGATTTATAGGAGATGCCAGAAATCCTACTGAACTATGAATTGAAATCAAACAGATAGAGTAATTTCAGAAACTCTTTATTATAAATGAAATAATTTTAGAATAAATGTCATGCCTCATTTAAATATTCGATACATGTTTCAAAAGCCTTTTGAACATTTTCTTCGTATTCAGCAATAACTTTTAATAGAAAATTCAAGTAATTTCCTACCGGTGTCTTCTAAATCAATAAAACAGGTGAATGTCTCGCCCATATTCCTGAAGGAATCGTTTCAAGCATTTCAAAAGGGAAAATCGCTTTTCAGAAAGATCATTACAAATCAAAAGATCATTACAGACTCACATTTGATTACAAATTGCTTGGCAGGAATTTTCACAAAGATTTAGGAGCAGATGGTAGTTGGGCTCTAATTCATATCTTTTTGCAAAAATGTAGAAACTAATCACAAAACGTTGCAGGAAAATATTTTCCAGTACTTAAAAAGCTTTTTTAATTTATCTGGCAGATTATTGTAAGCCGATAAACTTTTACGAATATGATGATATAGATTAATTGTTCATATTTAGCAAAATTAAAATTTAAATTCAGTTTCAATATTTCGGCACAATCAAATATACTTTGAAATACATTGATGGAAAAAAATCCCAACACTTGGAAGGAGCTGTGCTAGATAAACGAAATTTGGTAGGCATGTTTATACATCTGAAAGATGACGTCGGATTCAAATTTCGAGCTACGCCCGTAAGTGTGGCGCTAGTTGCGACACTATGAGCATGCAAATGAGGTTTGCTTTAAATAAGCGCTGTAAGGTTCATGATCATTATTTACAGCTGAGATTTGACGTAGTGGGTTAATGTTAGTCAAGGATGTCTCTGAGAAGACGAAGAAGCCATTATCAAAAGCTCACTGAGTTTGAACGAGGTGTAGTTCAAACTTTGTGTTGTAGGGCTACGAGAAGGTGGGTTTTCTTTCCGCGATATTGCTGAAAGACTTGGCAGGAATGTATCCACTGTGTATGAGTATTGGCGGCAGTGGTCAAGGGAAGGTACTGCCTCAAGAAGACCAGGTTCCGGGCGGCCACGTGGTACTACTGAGGGGGGAAGACCGTCGTATTCGGCGTATGGCTGTGGCTATCGTACTGCGTCTGCAGCTGAAATTCAAGCTGCAGTTGTCTCCACAGTGACACTACAAACTGTTACAAATCGGTTACTTCAATGACAGCTCCGAGCCAGACGCCCTGTACAGGCATTCCACTGACTCCAAACCACTGCCGTTTGCGACGTGAGTGGTGTCAAGCTAGAGCTCATTGGAGGATGGAGTGGAGATTTGTTGTGTTTTCTGATGAAAGCCGGTTCAGCTTTGGTAGCAGTGATAGCCGTTTGTTGGTTAGAAAGAGGCCAGGTGAACACCTGCTAGTGGCCTGTCTGCGGCCTAGACACACAGGGCCTACTCCTGGAGTTATGGTTTGGGGAGCAATTTCGTATGACAGCAGGATCACTCTCGTAGTTATCCCACGCACCCTGACTGCAAATTTGTACGTCAGTCTAGTGATAGAACCTGTTATGCTGCCATTCATGAACAGCATTCAAGGGGGTGTTTTCCAACAGGATAACGCTCGCCCTCATACCGCTGTGTTAACCCAACATGCTCTACAGAGTGTCGACATGTTGCCTTGGCCTGCTAGATCACCAAATCTTTCTCCAATCGAGCACGTATGGGACATCATTGGACGATAACTCCAGCGTCATCCACAATCAGCATTAACCATCCCTGCATTGACCGCCCAAGTGCCACAGGCATGGAACTCCATCCCACAAACTGATATCCGACACCTGTACGACACAATGCATGCACGTTTGCATGCTTGCATTCAAAATTCTGGCGGTTACATTGGTTACTAATGTACCAACATTTCACATTTGAAATGGCTCTTCTCGCCAATGGCTCTACCTGTGATCTTGAAACTTTAATCAATTAAATATGTTACCTAGACAAATGTATTCCTAAAATTTCATTACTGTAGAATAATTTTTTCTTGGTGTTGGGATTTTTTTTCCCATCAGTGTAATAAGTTAATAAAAAACTTTCATTTTTATTGTAATAGAGGTTATGAAGATGTGCAAATTTTTACTGTTCCAAATAATTTTTACATAATGAAATGTTTTTGAATACAAAAGCTATTTCGATTAAATAAAACTAAGCTGTGCGAAATTTTTAAATAGTTAAATAGTTATAATTAAAGTTTAAATAGTTATTAATTACTAGTTATTAATTTACAGTAAAAATTTAAACAGTTATTAAGAATTAGCGCGTTTACACATTAAATAAACAGTATTAAAATTTTACTCTTTAAATTAAATGAATGAAAAAATAAATGACATATTGAATGAAAATTATTTTTCTCTAAACATATCAAGGACGAAATGCACTCTTTCGCACCAAGTTGTAGAGAAGAATAAACATAAATTTCCTAATTTAAAGGGGGAAAAAATGAATGATATCCCAATAAAATGAACTAGAATTTATTGAAAGAAAAAGGAAAATGTTACAATTAAATTTAAGGTTAAATTTTAAGAATTTACAGGATTGATAAATAATATATTGCAGTAAAAAACTGACATCGTTAAAAGGTAATTTCTTCATTAGTCAGTATGCAAAAATTGACGACAAGTTTCATTTTTTCACATATGAAAAACATGTAATGTAAAGGTTTGATGAAGCAATGAAATAGATTTTATCTTTAGTATACAAGGGGGAAAAGATGCGCACTGTATGTATAAATGAAGGCTTTATTCAGATTATACACCATAGTCTTGATCCCATTGATTAAAGAGCCGGAGGATTCATTGTTATCAGAGTTCCTGTGGCCGTGACGTCTTTCAAAGTGTCCTTGAGTTCGCCATTCGTGTTGAAGCACTTTTAAATGTTTTTCAGAGGCCCAAACACATGAAAGTCGCAGGGTGACATGTTCAGGCTATAGTGTGAATGGTAGAGCTACTCCAACTTAGCCAGTTCCTCATGTTTGACCCTGAAGACGGGTGACGCGCGTTATCATGGAGCAGAACCTCCACGAGTAACCCTGTATTTTGATCTTGAACTTGCAATCTTCGGAGTGTCTCACAGTAGAATCGGTGTTTTTGGTTCTTCTGTGCTCGAGGAATTCAACAAGTAGTTCACCTTGAACGTCATTTGGACGACGCTCTTTATAAGAGTCTCTGAGTTCTCCTGTGCATGTTCCGATCTGTCGCATCCCCGGATGTCTCGCTAATTTTTTCCATAACGAAATATTAAAATATGTAAACCGTTAAGTTATTACGACATTTCGTACCTTTTTATTCGAATATTCCTTGTAACTGTCAAAAGTATTGTGACCGGTCAATACAAAATTTAAATTTGTATTTTTTGAGATAATTTTTTTTTAAATTTCAAAGTGATAAGAGAATCACTTTTGTATAATAATACTTTAATAGTAATGCCCAAGAAATGATAAAGCAGACATTCACTTCTATTATTAGGAGACGTGCAAATAAATATAGTAACATTAACTGTATTTTCTGGAAAGAAAGTGGAAGTATTAATATCGAAAATAATATTTATAATTAATATTAATACAAAGCATAATGTAAATTGTGGATTAAATGAAAAATAATTTGAAATTTATTCGTAAAATTAAATTTATAGTCGATGAATTATTATAAAATTAAAAGCTCCCCGATTGCATAATTCATTGTATTTTCCTTTTCAATGCAGTTTTAGAAAACAGTTTCTTTGAAATTATGATGGAATAAATTTGTTATATTCTGTATTCAGATATTTAGAAATAAATGTACTTCAACACGGACCTCATGTCTTTCCTTTTTAGGTAAACGGTTAGTTTAATCAATGAAGACAAATACTTTAAGTAAAATTCTGTGCAGATAAGAACAATAAGACAGAATTCATATAGAAAATATTCCTTGATTCACAAAATGTATTTTGGAATTAGCTAATGGAAATACATGTAATCTAATCATATTGTACATAGCATTGTAAAAACACATGCGGTGGATAATAATATAACCACAACTCAAAATATTTGTCTAAACACTTACATGAGCAACTTTTTAATTACTTTTATTTAATTCGGTTTAATTAATAACTAGCTTTCAGCAATTGGAGGAAAAAAGGGATTAAAATTTTAGTTCAACGAATATTTTTAACAGCACTTTTTCCCCACATTTTTGACAAATGAATCGGCGCCTGCTTTGAAGTGCCCTAATGAAAGTGTATTGTTATTTTTTTTATTTGCTCTTCAGTTACAAAATTTCGTGTGGAAATAAAATAATTCCGAAAATAGAAATAACTGTCCGTAAAATAAAAAATATGTATAATAGTAAAACTTCTGGTAAGATATCTCAAAATAATCTCGCGGTATAACAATTTATTGCTTGAAAAGTCACTCAGAAACCCCAAATGACAAGAAGAAGCTTCCTCCTCCTTTTTTTTTTTAAAAAAAAATCGAATGATGCGATGAAAAAGGCGAACAACTACTTAAGTGTCTTTCTGAAGAAAGCGCGCTCTTGTTTTGAAAGAAAGGGGATCACACAAAGGTTCTCAATCCTAAATGAAAGTTTTTCTTGAGGGAAAAAAATCAATTTCGCTTTCGTTTTCAGTGAAATGAAATGGAGAAGAACGAAATAGCGGAAGCAGCTTTTTGCAAAAGGCAAAAAAAAAAAAAAAAAAAACCTCCTCTTCATGGGAATGTATGGAATTTAAACTAAAAATTCATTGAATGGTTTCATGTATTTCAAGGAAAATAGCGTGTTAAGCAATACAAAAGTAAAATAAATAAATAAAACAAAATCATCTGAAGTATTAAACATTTCAAAGAAATATTTCCACCGAAAGATTTATTTTATTATTTGGGAATTTTGAGACAGCGTTGAATAAAAATTTCTACTGGATATATTTTTTTGAGATTTTAACACTTTCTATCATTCTGATTTTTGTTAAAAAATTCTTATTTTTAAATGCTAATTATTTTTCACTGAATGTAATCTTTTTGGCAAAATATTTCATATGATTATAGATTAACTTTTAAACTAATATTTTTTTGGTTTACTAACTTACAGGATTTCTCGAAAACAATGAAAAAATCTTGATGTAAACAGTGGCTTTAATATGGGATAGTACACTGAAGTGACAAAAGTCATGGGATAGCAATATGCAAATATACAGATGGCAGTAGTATCGCAGAGAAAAAGTATAAATGCGCAGTTCATTTTCCAGAGCTTTCATTTGTGTTCAAGTTATTCATGGGAACAGGTTTTTCGTGATTTATGGCGGTACGACGAGAATTAACAGACTTTGAACGTGGAATGTTAGTTGGATCTAGACGCATGGGTCATTCCATTGCGGATATCGTTAGTGAATTCAACATTCCGAGATCCACAGTATCAAGAGTGTGCCGAGAGTATGAAATTTCAGGCATCACACCCCATCATGGACAGCGCAGTGGGCGACCACCTGCACTTAACGACCGAGACCGCCGACTTCTGTGTAGAATGGTCAATGTTAATAGACACTCAACACTTCGTCAAATAACTGCAGGAATCAATGTGGGACGTACGAGGGATGTGTCCGATAGGACTGTGCGGCGAAATTTGTCTTCCTTGGGCTATGACAGCAGAAGACCAACTCGAGTGCCTTTACTGACAGCACGACATCGCCTGCAGCGACTCTCCTGGGCTCGTGAGCTTATTGACTGGTCCCTAGACCAGTGGAAAACCGTGGCGTGGTCAGATGAGTCACGATTTCAGTTGTTACGAGCTGATGGTAGAGTTCTAGTGTGGCGCAGACCCCACGAAGCCATGGACCCAAACTGTCAGCAAGGCACTGTTCAAGCTGGTGGTGGCTGCATAATGGTGTGGGCTGTTTTTACATGGCATGGACTCGGTCCTCTGGTGCAACTGAACTGATCATTGACTGGAAATGGTTATGTTCAGCTGCTTGCAGATCATTGCAGCCATTCATGGACTTTACGTACCCACACAACGATGGGATTTTTATGGATGACAATGCGCCATGTCACCGGGCCAGAACTGTTCGCGATTGGTTTGAAGAACATTCCGGACAATTCCGGCGCATGATCTGGCCACCTAGATCGCCCGATATGAATCCCATCGAGCATTTACATGGACATCATCGAAAGGTCCGTTCGTGCCCAAACTCCTGTACCATCCACACTTTCACAATTATAGACGTCTATACAGACAGCATGGCTCAATATTCCTGCAGAGGACTTCCAACGACTTGTGGACTCCCTGACGCGTCGAGTTGTTGCACTTCGCCGGGCAAAAGGAGGACCGACACGATATTAACAGTCATCCCATGACTTTTGTCACTTCAGTGTATAGGACTAAATTAAATATGTAACTAGCAGTTTTTTTTGTACTCATTGTTGCTTATCGCCTCAAGGTGTATGTATTCTACATCATTGTTTGCTTAATTTCCTATCATGTGCAACTAAAATGAGAAATTAATCAGAAAGGGCAGATAGTGGAAGACTGTCTGGTTCGCGTACCGGTAATCACTCTGGCATAACTGTTGGGGGTACCATCAGGCACTAGGTCGAAGGTCAGGGCAGTATATAATGGCAATATCTTCTAGAACGAAATGTGGAAGAAAAACTAAATTCACTGCTAGAGATTGGCAGACATTAAGGAAGACAGTGATTATCCGAAGGAAAAAGTGACTTCAGAGCTAAATGAACATTTACATAAACCAGTGTCGACATTCAATTCGAAGGGAACTGCATAAATAAAATATTTGGGTCAGAAGTGCGAATGCAAAACTCTTTATGATAGATATGAATCGAAACACGTAGAGTAAAGGAGGGGAAGGACAACAAAACCTGGACCACAGATCATTGGAAACATGTATTGTTTTTCGATTAATTTGGTTTCTCTTTATTCTCAACCACGGGACGGGTTACCTGTGACGAATCCCCACAGAGGCTCACAACTTAGGCTGCCTCTTTCCTACAGTGAAGCACGTAGGTTGTTCTGTAATGGTTTGGGGCCTCATCTCGTCTCCTTAGCTGTCGCTTTAAATGGACAGTTCGCTAGAAATGATTATGTCACTCTTTTGGCCGATCAACTGAATTTTACGCTGCAGACATTGTTTTCGTATGAAGATGACACCTATCAAGATGAAAATTCCCAGATTCAGCGTCGACGAACTGTTTAATCATGGTTTCGGGAACATGAGGACTCAGTTACATACCTTCCTTGATCTTCCAAATCACCGGATCCTGTGGTTTGTTTTGGAAAAAGAGAGAGATTCCGTTGTACTTTCCTAGCGTCTCTCTGAGAGTTAGAACAGTTATCCCCATTACCATCATACAGATTTTGTATATGCCATTTCAAGGAGGATTCAAACGAGTTTAACTGCCAAAGGTGCTCCCACATCATATTAGGTGGAAAACGTTACTTTTTGAATGGGCTTTCCATTATTTTGGACAACCAGTGTACATGTGTTATTAATTTAACTACAATTCCCAGATAATTATCTAATATTTTATTGGTTTTTGACTATCATGGCTTTTATTATCAGGGATACACTTGCGAGATGTTCTTTTAATACATGTTCAATACTGTATTATAGGTATAATAGAAAATGGATTGAAATCATACATGGGATAATTTTGATTCCATTGCCTTGTGAAAATGAGCCACCAGCTTTGCCCATATCTGCAGCTCTAATTTCTTCCCCTTAGAAAAATACAGAAAATAATAACTGCTGGTTTTGAGAGAATTTTGAATCAAAAGGAAATTATGGATTTTACACATCATTTTTCTCTTCCCTGGATTTAACCATTTTCCTATGTAATGCCCGATACATAATCATCGTGAAGGTTTCTCGTAAAGGTCATTAACTGACGCTCATGTGTCACAAAACCCCTTATTGAGCGTAAGGGGAAAATGAGCATTAAAAATTGACTTTTTTCCCCATTTCCAAATTTTATAAGAACTTAGAGCTGATAGACAGAGCAACAAACGACTATGAATCGCGTGAATCTGCAAATAAAAACACCAAAACATCGTGAGACAGGCGGTTAAAGCTGATGCCTGAGAAAAATCAAAACCTCGATCACAAGGTTGAAACTTTCTGCTTGGCTTCACTTGAGTGCTTGCGCTGTTTAAAGAAACGAAATCTCATCCTAATTGCTCTCCGCCTATTAACAAGAGATTAGATTAAAGTATTATTAAAATAAAGAAATTCACTTTCATTTGTATCAAGTTCTTATCGCCAAGCTCTTATTCAAACTTCTATATGATTGGTATTTGAATTATGTTTTAAAAGGATATTTTTGCCTTAAAAAATATCATGTTCACTTTGGATCATGAAAATGTCATTTTTATTGCGTATACCATGCTTACAAAGATGGAATTTTGTAATAAATACGCTTGGTCTTTCCTGACGTGCTTTTGACATTTTATCCATTCTGGTGAGGTTTTTAAATTTTATGAAAATTTCATTCCACATTAATGGCCACCATCTAGCAACAAATTTGAGAAAAAATTGATTTTAAGATTTTAGAATTGTTTTAAGGAATAATTAATTAAAAATTAAACAGAGAGATAATTAAAAAAAGAAATACAATTTCGTGTTTTGAAAAATTGTTTTTATTATATTTATTTATTTTAAGATCGAATTATTAATTTTTAACCACCATATGCGCTGTACTGTTAAACTGATTAATTGCATTTGAAATAAAAATTTTCGATAAAAGCTACTGGAGCCAATACATGAATTATTTTTTTTACAAAATAATCATATGATTATATCCATAAAACAAATAGCCAATTTATATAGTTACTTCTTTTAAAATTATGCTCACCATTAAGATTTTTTTTAGAGGACCCATGAAAAAGACCTACTTGTTAAGAGCTTGTATTCATCATAGGATTTCTGGGATAAAAAATATCTCAGATATGAATTCTATGCTGAATTTTATGCTCTAGCGGATTGCTTTTACATTATAAAGAAATTTTTATAAAAATAAAAACTTTTCTTCCACTGCATATTTCAAACAAATACGCTCAAATTTGACTAAACTAGCTTTAATGTAATGTGAGAAGTTCCATCAAAAACGGTTCCGATTATTTTAGAGGAGGCTTTCTATTTCTATAAAATTTAATCTATTTAATCTATATCATTTCTATAAAAAACTATTAAGTTAAATATATTATTTCTATCATGTACTCTATGTAAAGTATTAATATATCCCATTAAAATAAAGTTATCTATCTTTCACACAATATTACGTCGTTTTACATGATCACATATCATTTGCTTGTTTTTTGTTTTTGAATTTATGTATGTCTTAAAGAACTGTTGTTGCTGTTGTTACTTTCGGCAATTTACTTGCTTTACAACGGGTCATTAATATAACTAAACACGGGAAAGATACGCTATCCCTATGTCAGGACGTCGGATCCAAAGAATTAGTGTATGTCCTTGAACTCTTCAACAAAAAGGAAATATTAGCCTATTGATTAATTTCATTATGTGAATAACTTTCGCTAAGAAATGTCACTATGGCAAAAATTGACCAATAGTTTGAAGTTCTGTAGGAGCTGAGTATTCGTTTTCAACTTAAGGAAACAGTGTCATTTTTCAGGCGTTATAAACTCAAGTATTTTTGCAACATGAAATTCACAAAAACTATTTTTAACTATTTGTTTTACTTATATTAATCTATGCTTATTATAATTTTAATCGATTAAAAATTGATGTTGACAAGCTGAAATTAATTCAAAGACGTACTTAAGGAGATAAGAATATTGCAAATTATTGTTTCGCCCGAAGTAAGAAATGCGTAGCTCTTAGAATGCATCATTAAACGGAAATCAATTCCACAGATCAATGACTTTCATATGCTGAAGATGGAAAAACTGTGACATTTGTAGGGAAACCAACGTTAAACTCAAGAGCTTTTAATATTGTGAGCTATGATAAGAAGAAATAGCATGTTATTATTGACATTAAATGTCAAATTTATTGATTTAGCTGCTTTCATACCTCAAATAGTATTTGACTGAGTCTTCACTTGTCCCTTTGAGAGATAATAAATACAACGTATTACAAAAAACTAATAAAAGAGTGAAATTGTAAAGCATGCTTGTAAGGGTGAATTTTAAAAATATTTGTAAAATGTGTTTAAAATGATCACTTCCGTCACCTGTACAAAGCTGTACTTTTCTGACAATAGTTACACAAACGTGATCCAGTTCTTTACTTATGACATCAAAATAGTGTTTTTGATTCATTGGCAAAGAACTGACGAATCTGCAGGAGACATGTTATATGTAGAAGAACGTAAGCAATCCAGTAAGTAAAAGGCAATATTTGTCAAATAAGATAAAATAGGATGAAATTCAACACTGTCTTGTAATCCAATCTATCTATCAAGGAATTCCAATAATAGCCTTACAGTTGATATTTAGTGAAGAGAAGCCCTATCAAGTGGCAATTACAATTGTAGAACTGCTATCAAAGGCCTGGTATAATGACATTCAAAACTAACTTTCAGAATACTTTTGCACAAAATAAGCCCAGCAAAAAAGTTTCTAAAAATTTCCCACCATATATTCATTTATAGAAAATTGCTAATGATTATAAACTTCTTGCACGAAGCAAAACTTTTTTCTTTCGAAAAGTGAACGTATTGATGATTGATGATGACATCTAGAATAAAGCCAAATTTGATTTTCGAAATTGAATATCTGAGGAGAGAAAGATTTGATATTGTAGCTGTCCACAGAATTCAAGAATGCCACATGAATCCAGTAATTACGTTGATGTATTCTCTTCATTCTCGTTTTTTAGAAGGGTCAATTATAAATTGATTGTTAGGACAAAAGCAGGAGGAGAACTTGAAAAAGGAATAAATCACAATTCAGTTTTTTTATATGCCTTAGAGTCTCTTAAAAATAGGACTCTAGTCATCTGTAATCGCTAAATCATTACGTAAATACTTTTTCTAGAAAGATGTTAGGTACTTGGACGACTATGTTAGTATTCTTCTGTAACTAGTGACACACACACACACTGTAATCACACTGCGATTATATACAATAGGAACCATAAACATTTTAAAATTTCTTCATTAGTGACATATGTTCTTCTTTTGGAAATCATAGTAACACTCACACAAATGCAAACAATATACTTCCTTTTTTTCTCACTATTCTGTTACTTTTCTGAAATCCCTTAGGTGTTGAGTTTCTTATATTTAGTGTAATGGATACTTTTATTGAAATAATATTTTCATCCAATTTCTAATAAATCTCTCTGAATTTTAAAATTAACATACGTCTTCAAATTTTGCAGATAGAAAAAAATGTAGCAGATAGAATTTACATGCGCATAGATGAATTCTAAAGAAGACTTTTAGTATTTGACACTTTTACTATTTTGACATTTTTTTTATGGATGCCAGAAAAAAAATTATTTTAACTGTTTATTATCAGCCCCCACAAAAATCAAAATCTTTTTGCACGATTGCTTACCTTATTTAATGAAATTTGTAATTGGAAATATGTGTTCAAATATATTAGGAAATGAAATGAATGCTTATTTCATTTCCGTTCACTACTTTAGAACATTCTGTGTATCACTGAATAAGTGAAACATTCTTGCGACATAAATTTTGCAAAAAAAAAAAAAAAAAACATTAGTAAAAAAAGAAAGAAATTAATATGGTAATGCTTATTCGTAGATGCTCGAGGAATGAAAAAGAGTTCGATTGCCATATACCATCAAAATGAGGAATGCGTGCATCCTAGTGCTAATGAGTAAGTAATATTTATTTGATTTCAGAACAAATATATCTTTTATATTGCTATCATATCCCTTATGAATATATCTTTTATTTGGCTTATTGATTTCACGTACAATACAATCAAAATTAATGATGGATTTCATAACTTCACTACGAAGCAAGTATTTATGGCCTTAAAATGAAAGATCTATATTCCAATAATTCATGTTTTCAAATTAAAGAATTAAAGAATAGAATTCCAGCATTAAAGAATAGAAGTTTTCTCCTTTTATTACAAGCCATGCAGCAAGTTTGATCACAGACTTGATATAAGCAATGCGACAAAAATGAGTTTCACATTGAACATCTTTGATACTTGCATTCAGGACTTGAATATATTGCTTCCTGAGGTATGTATTTTTGAAATAAATACAGCAAATATCTGTTTTTCGGCGAAACTTTTTGATTTTAAGAATATATGAATATATATTGTTATTGATGAATTTTGAATAATGAAATGAAAAGATCTCAGTGAGTGATCAAGAAAAGGTGAGGAATTCTAAGTAAGTATTTTTTAGTTCCTTCTTTTTTATCTTTCTTTCTCCTCTTTCTTTTATTGTGGTAGAAGTGACAGCAATCTTGTAGACTCAGGTAAATAGGAATAATATTTTAAGATACATTTTACAATTTTGATATCTTTACTTAATTTTATTAATTTATTATTTATAGACAAGACTTTAACAGACAGGAATAAATTATATTATAACAATTTATTTTATAATGTAATAATGATAATGATAATCATGATAATTTAGATAAAAATAATTTGTTTGGAAAAATTTAAAATGTTTAGCTTTTGCTTACTGTTAATAAACTAAAAATTAAAATCTTATTAAGCTCTTTGAAACATTATTTGCTGTATTTAAAACTATTTTCTGCTGTGAAGATACTAAGAGTAGCTTTTTTATTCTTTTCAGCTTTTCTAACAGTCGGTTTAGCTAAAAAAGAAAAGAGAAAGGTATGTATAAAATTCTTGCCCAGAATCTCTTTCTAATAAATTAACCATTTAATCGAATTATCTAATATCGTTATATCTTTCATTTCATTCAATCTTTACTTTCGACTCTTCTGGGAAAGTTTATCAGACCGGGCGTCTGTTTAAATTAATATACAAATAAAAATATATTTTCAGCTTTTTTCTTAAAGATTAAAAAATATTTAAGTCTTTATTTAAATAAAATTATTAAACTAATAACATAATTCAACAATTCTAACTATTTAGAATTTAATAAAAAGTTTGCGTAGAATATTTTGCTTAATTTTATATTAAGCTGAATTGTTTCTTTAATGTGCACGTTTAAAATGAGCCAGAATAGCCAAAGATGATTAGTTCTTGACAAATTGTGATTGAAGTAGGCAATTTCTCCCATTCATTTTAGATTATTTTCCACAATTTATTAATTTAGCAATTTGTATAAATACTGTCGTCTAAATAAGAACTATGATACTTTGTATTTTAAAATTTATTGAAGTGTATTCTTGCATTTTCTAATAATGAAATAATTTATCAATTGTGCTCAAAAGTCAGATTTACTTATCAGAACTACTAATTAAATATCGTATCATTCGTATTTCATTCATTCATCATACGTTTCGTATCATGATATTAATTATTGTTTAATAGCATGCATTTCGAAACTCATTTTATCTGTATTGTTCGTTTCTTTGTTTAGAAATATAACGAAGTAATGGAGCAAATTTAATTGGGAGGCATGGAGAAATCATGAGCATGATTTGTTAGGAATATCTGTATATTTATTTATGAATGCCCTAAAGCTCATTCAAATGAATAGATAAAAAAGCCAGTCATTGCTTTTTTCCCTTTCAGACAATAATTATTTCCGTTGATGAATCAAAACCAGAAGATACTGATGCGGTTATTTCGGATTTAGATTTAGAGGAACAATCATCTTTACCAATATACCGTACTAAAGCTTTCGAGTACCCATCCAGTGCTTTATCTGCTCATAAAGAACTTGGTTACCTCCTTGATGCACCAGAAAACAATGATGGACTTAAAAATGTTAACAGTGTCATTGTGGACAAGCCAAAATATCTAATTTATCCATCAGATCCTTCCTCAGGAATTTATCAGTCATATAGGAATTTACCTCCTGATTATTCTTTTAAACTAAAATATCCACTCAGCCCATCAGATGAGTCTGGAGAACAACATTATAGTCCAAGAAATAAGTACCCAGAAAGACCTGCTCCACCACTGAATTCAGTGCCTTTAAATAGGACGATTTCAGAAAACAATAATGATGAAAGAATTATTTCTTCTGCATATAATTCACCAGTCCCTGATCAGTATAGTTCATATGAATCAGAAGAATATGCTAAATCTTTGCCTTTTTCGCATGGTGTAAAAAATACCTATGAAAATTTAAAAGACGAAGAGAATGGTTACTCTCCACCTCAGTGGCCTTATAAAGAACCGAAAGAAACGCTTTCTCATCAGCAATTCCGTGTTGAAAGAGAGCCTATTCCATATTCAAAGCCATATGATGAGGACAGTTACGAAAGTTATCCCCCTGAAAAATACTCCAAATCACACATACACAATAGCGATTTATCTCCTCATGAATTACCGTATGATCCAAAGTCTGAGGCTTACACCTCGTTATATTCTGCTAAGCCCCGTGTTTCACCAAAATTTAAATATTATACCGGCCCAGAAATGGTAAATGATTATCCAAGAACTCATGGATCAGAGGCATATCCTACTAGGCCTTACAGTGAAACCCCTGAAATTGACTTGTCTAAGCAATCTCTTTCAACATATGAAAAACCACATTCAGAATTATACGTTTCCTCAAAAGATACATATAATATAAAAGATAATCCAGTATCATATGTTTCATATAATGATCCAAGTTATGGTACTCGGGCTTCACCGGTTTCACATACGATTCCAAATCTAAATATAAAAACTCAGCCAACTTATGAATCGGGGGATTATGTATCAAAAGAAGCTCCACATACAAGGACAAATGCATATAGTTCCAGTTATGAATCAGAACTTCACAAAAGGAAACACCCTATTACTGAAGCACCTACTTCTTATCAAAGTGATATAAATACAAAATTGCAATACGATAACCTTAGAAGTACTTCAGCAGAAGATCAATATTCAGATCATAAAACGTATGATTATTATCCAAGAGTTAGAAACACTGAGTCATCAGAATTTCCATACGTTTCCGAACAGTATGAAGAAAAATCTCTTTCAACACCAGACAAAACCAGGCAAGTTAGCTCACCATATGGCACATATGATAGCCTTAAATATCCTCTAGCAGATGAAATTCCATCAAACATTGAAGGCAAAGATTATGATTCATCATTGATTGCAACTAAATCTCATTCGCCTTATAAAGGGACACCTGAAATGAATAAATCTATAATTACTAAATTTTATAATACTCCCGATTATTCTGCCGAAAACACATCCGGTTATATAACAAGATACCCAGAAACAGCACCTAAAACTGAATTGTCAAAATCTTCGTATCATAATTCAGCGAAACCTTTTAAGTATTCAATTGTTGATGCCGCTTCTCCTGAAGATACATCATATTACAAATCACCTTCCAAACCTGATTCGCCTGATAATATACCTTCTTACCACGATAGTCCACAAGGAATCAAGACTTCTGAAATTCGGAGCAATCATTCTGTTCGAAAAAACTATAGACCTTCAAGACCAGCTCCACTGAATGATGAATATGACCAACCTCGACATCCACCATTTCCTAAAGACCCCAATGACAGTTCTGAAAAGTATTCCAGCTATGAAAACGTTGAAAATAGACCTATTACAGATTATGGAAAATCTACTTATGAGTCTTCCTATACTTCAACATCTAAGCAGCCATCGTATAAAATGTCATATACAGATGGACAACATGGTGAATATTATCTTTCCTCGAGTGAATTTAGTGGAAGTCCTTACTCTAGTCCCAAACTTAAGGAATACTCTGATAAGCCTGAAATTTACACAGATACGATAACGGAAACACACTCCAAACCAAATATTATTTCTAACGATTATCATGAAGATCGTTCATCTGAAAGTCAATATAATAGACCAAACATTAATGTTTCACCCATAAGTGATTCCAGAACTTTAAAAGATAAAGCATATTCCTACTCTTCAAATCCAAACTCCTATTCCAAACCTTATTCAGATTCTTATCACGATAGCTCTTCTGAAGAATATTCATACGCCAATCCATCAAAAAAGAATGAAGAGAAATTCCCATCCTATGCTGAAAGTGACGTGCCAGAATCCTCTTATACATATTCAAGAGAAAAACAAAGGCCGAAGAGAGTCGACGGAGTTGTTTATAGGCAGCGCAAGAATTATCCTGATCTTCCAAATCCACGAAGGCAAAAAAGCTATTTGCCATACAAGTCTTATAATCCTAGAGCTGCACAAGCATTAGATTACAAAGTTTATGAAAGCAATTCTGATAAAAATCTTACCAACTCTCCTCGAAAGAGTTTCATCAAGTTAAAGTATAAGCCAGTGAAGAAAGACTTCTCCCAAGAGGACAAGTCAGTTTATGATAATAGTTATGAGGATTCGGGTCTTTCTAATATTCCAGGAGAACCAGGAAAAGACTTCCCTATTTTGCAAATAATGCCATACACCCATTTTTCATGTGAAAACAGAGCTCCAGGGTTTTATGCTGATACACAGCATCGATGTCAAGTAAGTAACTCTGCTTGCTGAAGTGTTCTTTTAATATCGCTGTTAGAATTTTCATAAATTAACTTTTCTCTCTCAAAATTGCCTCTTTTTGAAATATATTGCGCAGCAGTTTCAGTATAATATGACTGAAAAAAAGTCGGTGGAGAAGGCTTTTCGTTTTAATATTTTGCTAGAATACTGTCTAATTATATTGATATCTCCTGCATAAAATGATGAAATAATATAAAAATGTTTTATACAAATTCAAAAATAGATTTTAAAAAAATTAGGCGACAGAGAAATGTTGTTTTAACAGCTATGCTCAAATGGTTTTTCCTGGCATTAAAAATTTATAGCATGAGATTAAGATTTACTTTTTAGGGCTAAAAAAATAAAAGTAAATGTTTCAAACAAAGTTATAAAGATAATAAACGTTATTTCAAATAAACAGTTGAAATCTGAAGATGAACAGTTTCAAATGAACAGTTGCAGGATTTTTTTGTGTGTGTGCAATGAGTCGAACCGAATTTCAGAAAAAGTGTTTTCCACAAAACCTTTTTTCTGATGCTCTAAATTTTTGAAAATTTGTACACCTGTGTTCTCTTTAACTATATACTATTACGCTTTCAGAAAATAATATTTAGTTTATCTAATACTTTAATTAAGCTCTTCTTATTTACCAATGTTACCAATGATAATGAATTTCTGAAAAAAAAAATCTAGCCTCAAAATCCACAGTATTTCTGGCAAAGAATCATAAACTGAAGACGAAAATGGGAAAATAATTAAAGAATCAACTTTTTAGTACAAAGATAAAAGTGTTTTTAAACTTATTATGTAAAAGTATTTGAAAAGTTTATACAGTTCAAACTTAATTTTATCAAATTTATTTAAACCCTTGTCTTAACATTCAATCTATATTGGGTAAATCATTTTCAAAATACTATAATCTATTTTTGATAACTATTCTAGAGATTTTGAAATCTTGATCTGAGTAGGAATTACATATTTTCCCTAACATTCTAAATTTCCATTTCAGGTGTACTATCAGTGTAGTGATAAAGGACGAATGCAAAGTTTTCTGTGTCCAAATGGTACCATTTTTAACCAAGAAACATTTGTCTGTGAATGGTGGCATAATGTCGATTGCTCGAAATCTGAAAAACTTTTTTCAAAGAATCAAGATTTGTACAAACCGAATTTGTCTTCAACGAGAGAACATGTTGATAAAGAAAACTACCATCCTTCCGGAAGAAACTATGTACATGGAGGAGGATATCCTACATCAGATGAACATTTAGATAACTACAGACCAGATGAAGATTCAAAGCGTCATAGATATGCAGAAAAGAAATGAAATCGTTATGAAGTCACTTGCAATACTCCATCTCTGTGAACTTTATAAAAACACTTCTAAAAATACTACTCTGGATTTGCAGAAACATTAATTTTAAAAATGTTTCCAAACTTCGTGACTGGTCACGTAATCATTTCCATTGAGATGGACATTCATTTTTATCTTCAGTCTCATTAAAAAACTGATGGTAAAAGAAAAACTTTAGTATTCAGTGCTTCAGATTTCAAAAAATATTTTTTAACAAATTTTTTTATACTTATGTATATTTTTTTATAAAAACTGTAATATAACACATTTTTATATTTTTAAATAAAAATGTGCTTAAATACGTACTTAAAGCATATTCATTACTATCGAATTGATACCAATTGGAAATATGTTTTTTCCATGTTTCTTATTTCGAAATAAACATATTGTCTTCGTGTTTGAAAACAGAAATATGTATTTTAAGGTTAAAGATGAAGGCCATTGTTATTTATTATCAAATCTTCAATTGGGGAAATCGAAAGGAAGAGAACAATTGGAACAAAAGATTATTTTTAAACTCAAAGTAAAACAAAAGATGCTAAAAAAGTTTGAGTTCAAAAGCATAAAAGAATCATTTGAACGAACAGATCTGTTTCAGAAGAAACCGTGGTGTTATGAAAAATATAAATGTGAGAAAATAAGAATAAATCCCTACTGTATGGAACAAAAAAATCCTGTTGATTAATACTGTATTCTAAGTAGAATTTGATTTCCAAAGGTTTTTTTATACTTGCTAACATGACAAATCAAATCTTAAACACAATCAATCCCTGACTCTTAACATTAAAAACAATGGGTACAACAACTAAGAGCGTGTGGCAGCTATTATTAAGAATTACTGCAACAATTTCTGATAATAACTTTTATGCATCATAATCTTATTCAAATTCTCTAAAATTTTTATCCATCTTATTTAAAATCTATACAGTTGTTCTTTGAGTTGGAGATTCTTAGTAGAAATTACACAGAATCAATTTTATAATAATGTTCTCATAAGCATGACTAATATATATAAACAAATAGATGGAAAGTTTAGAAAAAAAAATCTACTATTTTCGGTGATACTCTCTACATGTATCTTATCAGATAATGATATCTTATTATTAATTAGAAATAAATTTATATATTTTTTTCAGAGAATATTTAATTTAGAAGAAGGTTGCTCAAGTCCTGCCCCTTAAGAAAAAATCCTGAATTTATCAAAATTTTTTTAAAAAATAGAAAATAAGCAGCTTCTTATCATCACAACTTTAGTAAATATATTTCATACTTATTGCTAAATAAATTCCAAAAATGTATGCGTTTTTGTTGAAAATAGCAAAAATTAGCATACTTATCAAAGAATCCGAAAACACGTCCTTTAGTGAAATTTCTTGCTCTTACCGTTGAGATATCCTCCAAACTGAGTAAAGATAACAAGAGATTGTCTTTTATAATTTTGTTGCACCATTTCTTCCCAGAAATTCGTTTTTCCCAAGTTAAAATTATATATATTTTCTGTTAATTTAAAAGCCAACTTCTTTAGATTAATCACTTTAAAAACAACAACAAATATAAGAAAATGAGATCCTAATGAAAGAATATGCTTAAGCAACGGCAGTCCCTTGAAGATGAACGATATTGGAGCATCGGTTGAGGAATTCCATATTGCTTATAAGTCTCATTAATTCTTATTTCACCTTTGCTTAGTTTGCTTAACGTCTCAACTTTCTTTCCTGCTTTAAATTTGTTTTGTCACATTTGAAACCCCTAATAGAAAAATTAAAACACTTTTTTCCCCTTTGAGCATGTTATTGCAATTTTACTAAATCGTCATAAATACCTAATTTTTGGCGAAATTCCGTGAGTTCGTTAAATTACGCCAAATACCAAATTATACAAAGTACAATGATTAACAAAAATAATAGGACACTTCTATAACGTTCCTATTTATCAACGAAATTAGAGACAGACAGTTTAGAAAGTTCAAATTAAATTAGAAAGTTTAAATTATATAAAATAGAATAAAGGAAATAAAAAAGGAGAATAAAAGATAGAAAGAAATTATGAATCCATCCCGAGGACTTTACCAAGAGTCATCTTCAAGCAGGGATTCAAACTAGGGATTATTTTTGTGAGGGTATGACAAAATGCTGACTTTCGTTCAAGTACTGACTCCTCTTGGCTCCTCGTTCAAGTACTGAATCCCATTAATGTGATGTTTTTAGAAGACAAGAAATAATATATATGAAATAATATTTAAAAACCCACTAATTTAATAAACAAATTATTTAAAAAATTCAAATCAAATTTAAACGTACAAATTACGTTGATATACAAGATACGTTGACAAGAGATCACATCCATTAACAGGAGATTCACATGCATAAAATATATAAGATTTTTAGAAACAATGTCAATGGGGGAAAAATCTAAGGCTCTCTGAACATGTTCCCACAAATTGGAATTTTTATTTCGAGTATTGCGTTTTTTTATCATGTGTTTTTGTGGTTTGCACGAATTTTTGATATACTCCGGAAAAATGTTTCATTATTTATTTTCAATCCTCGAAATATTTTTGATATTCCTATTACCGAAAATTCATGAATTAAACTTGTTCATTAATGTCTCTAGAATTAATGCTGCAAGTTATTTTCCTATAATAGAACATTAAAAATTTTTTAAACATGTTTTTGGAATTCATATATGGTTATAAAAAAACAAAAATTAAGTTTAATGCAGACAAATACTTGAATTTATCATCCATAATTAAATAATGGTTTGAATTTCTGAAAAATAAAAATTAGTTTTCATTCTTTTAGCTGGCAAGGTATAGGCTAACTTATTTATTGCTCATGTATGACATTTTCTAAGTCAAACTATGCCAAAACTGGACTATAAGCCTAAAATAACAATGCTTTTGTAAAATAATAATGTTGGCAGTATTCCAATTATCATTATCTTCAGAGTTTTTTTCGTCATGTGATCACATCCAGATCTTTCAGTGTCGCTTTTTCTATTGTCTACTGGCTTGAGTCCTGTGCTTTTTTATATATTACGATCGATTAGATAAATCGAAACATTTTACATATAATGTTCTATAGATAAAGACAGTTGTATTTAGATTATTAATATCAGTACAACTCCTTTTTAAATTCAGGGAATTAGTTTGTCTTCTATTTTTTATAATTGTTTACAGAAGCAATCTGCAAAATTATGCATTGAAAAACATTTCATTCATCTACGAATTTATTTAAAATTTCCCTAATAGAAATTTATAGGTAACATTTATTAAGTCTTTCCCTTAAAAGAATTTACTACTGTTTGGTTTCAATTTTACTAGCAAAAACATAAAGGATTAAAAAACACAGAAATCTAAAAGTTTTTAAAACTACTGTAAATTTTTTTTAAAAAAATTAAAAATTACTATACATTATTAAATGAATTATGTACTATAAACTAATTAAAGCAAAGATAGCTAAGGATGATACAAAAATTTAAGTTAGAAACGGATTTCTAGATATTTTCTTTTGAGAACTGGGATAAAGACTTACTAATTGGAGTATGCAATCTCAGAAAGTTTACAAATACACTTCTTTAAAACAAATAAGCTCTATAGACTTGATATTCCCTAAATTTAATTTTCGTACTTTTAAGAATTCATAGGATATATCATTTTGTATCTATTCAATGATTTAATGCAACATTCAGATATTTTCAGGTATTTAAAATACCAGGTGAAAGAAAGTCATATGCTTCATAAAATTTACCTCTTCGAATCTAAAAAGATTTGTTTCTTTGAAAACAAAGCCAAACCTTTGATTTCTTACAAGGGCCGTGGTGGCCCGGTGGTAAAGTCTCGGCTTCGGAACCGGAGGGTTTCAGGTTCGAGATTCGATTCCATCGAAGAACCGTCGTGTGAGGGGTCTGTTGCACGTTAAATCTGTCAGGCCAAAAGTACTTCTGCTGGTGTGGAGAGGGGGGTGCCAGTTCAGGTGTCGTCCTCGTCATCTGACCGTGGTTCAAAATAACGAGGTCCGTCCCCAAATAGCTCTCGTGTTGCTTTAAAACGGGACGTTAATATAACTAAACTAAACTAAACTTTTTTACAGTCACGTGTTCAAATTTCTGGCAAAAAAAAAAAAAAAAACCCGTTGAGGTTCTCAATTGGACATTTATGGGACATAATCTAGAGATTAGTTCATGCACAAAATTCTTCACGGGCAACTCTATTTCCATTGCAGACATCTATAGAGACGGAATGTCTCAATATTTCTGTTGGGGCCAATGATTTGATGAGTTCATGCCACGTCTAGTTGCTGCACTTCACCAGGCAAAAAGAGGTCAGTCATGTTATTATGAAGAATAACCTCAGTGTATTATCGTTATAATTATATATATCAATTTCTTACAGACATTTTCTTGTGATAAAAAATTAATTTTTCAAATTTAATTTTTTTAGAAACACTTTAAAATTTTTAAAATCTGGCAGAAAATCTCGTCCACATAAAGTTATTTTTTAAATTTTATACTCTATAAAGTGAATCTGGAAAGAGAAGGGGATTTCGCATTCTAATAAATTTTATGTCAACTCCAAACAATATTTGATTGCTTTTTTCTTTATGCTCTGAATAGAAATAAAAAACAAAAAGAACTCATCATGTAAGGTTGACCCATCCTAATGTATATTCTAACTAATTGATATCTCCCTTCGAATGTTAAAAAAAAGATTTTTCTTCTCTAAACCTTCTCCTCATACAGCTTTCTAATTGAGAAAAAATATCTGCAGAAGGATAGAATGTTTTCAGAAAAGTAGACGTAAAGTGTTAAACCTTGTGAAAAATAAGTTGTTATTGCATTTTTTATCTTTTACGTTATTTATTTTGCTATATTCGTAAAACTCCCTGCATTTACCAGTCTAAAAATTGTGGGAGTATTAGCATTCACTCGAGACAAGATCTCCTCACATATCCTATTTTAAAACCCTTCAAATCGATTACTACAAGGGATTCTAGAGGATCGAAACACATCATTTGAACTCCGAGGAGTGCAATAAGAACATTTTATTTCGATCTCTGGAGTATATTTATTTCAAAAAGAAATTCCAAATAATTATATTTTTTTGTTTTGTAATATATCAAACCTATATTGTTTTTCAACCTTTTTGTTTTGCAGAAAAAATATCATTTGTACAGAAAATGAATGTAATTAAAGGTAAAATTATTAATAAAATGACTTTAAAAATATTTCTTTGACAAAAATAGAAATGTTTGTTAGCAAATATGATAGATTAATAAGTAAAAAACAACACATACTATGTTAAAAAAGAAATGCTAACTATCGTAATATGTTACTAAGAAAGTATTTCCTCTCCTTTGAAAATACACTAATGGTGAAAGATCAATCCAGAAACAAAGTAAATTAAGGAAATTATCTACGGAAATTTTTAAATGTTAAGAAAATATTTAGAAAAATATATATACATTGTATTTAGTGAGCGCTAATGCTGCTACTACTAAAACACAAATGAATTGAATAACTTTAGAATAAATGTTAGTACGATTGAAACAATTATTGCCTAGGAAGCAAAATTAAACAATTAAAAAAAGAATCCGGTCTAAGGACTTTCTCAAGGGTCACCCTCAGACAGGGATTCAAACCAGGGATTTTTTCTGTAAAGGGTCTGACTTTCGTCAAACAATTGACCCTTTGTGACCCGAAAATCCCAGAATATTGAGGTTTTGGAGATAAATTAGTATCACAAAAGAAAAGACATCAAATTTTGAACTAATGGTAAGTCAAAAACACAGCAAACATGAAATGAATAAATCAGATTCGTCAATATAATTGAAATTTCACATAACATATATTGTAAAATAGACTTAGTAAACTAAGTCAAACTAAAATCCAATAATAATCACCGTAAACTGTCAAACACAAGAATATAAAATCAAATTCAGAAAAATAAAAAGGTAGAAACAAAACACTCACCAAACTGAAAAAGCACCTTCATACAGCAGTTGAGAAGGAAAGCGAAAGTATGAAGAATTGAGATCCCACATCTGCAATTGCACATCCTAATACTAGAACATTTTACCCGCGTTAAAAGGTAAAAACGCCTATCTTGTTCGGTCATATATAACGTCATCAAAAGAACTTTAGGAACGCCATCTTTTGAGTAAAACTAGTTATTTAATTAGAAATTATATAGATGTTTTTTAATTAATGATTCGATATTACAAAAGTTTTTTGGAAATTCATTAGTGTTTAAGTTTTTTAGTAGATAATTAGTTGCTGTAATGTAAGAATTCTTATTGTTACAAATTTTTTTAATTCTGTTAAATTGTGAAAATATTAGGTTTTTAAAAATTTTAGAGTTTAAATTTGAATGGTAATTACTAAGTTTAATTCTTTTAAAGTTAAAATCATCCCTTTTATCGTAAATGCCTATTAAAGTTTTTTCATTAAATACTTCTATATTTAAATCTAGATAGTTAGGTTTTATTAGGTTAGGTTAAAATATTAGGTTTTTAAAAATTTTAGAGTTTAAATTTGAATGGTAATTACTAAGTTTTATTATTTTAAAGTTAAAATCATCCCTTTTATCTTAAATGCCTATTAAAGTTTTTTCATTAAATACTTCTATATTTAAATCTAGATAGTTAGACCTCAATATTCTGGGATTTTCGGGTCACAAAGGGTCAATTGTTTGACGAAAGTCAGACCCTTTACAGAAAAAATCCCTGGTTTGAATCCCTGTCTGAGGGTGACCCTTGAGAAAGTCCTTAGACCGGATTCTTTTTTTAATTGTTTAATTTTGATTCCTAGGCATTAATTGTTTCAATCGTACTAACATTTATTCTAATGGTGAAAGAGTAATTTATAAAAGGATTACTTGTCAATTTCAGGTATCCTTAAATTTAAAAAACATTCTTTATGTGCATTTAAAATTTCTATAGTATGTCTGCATTGTGGAGAAATTCGTAAGCTCATTCTAACTTTTTCCTCTTCAACCCTTTTCTCTTTTGCTTTCAGTGGTTTACAATTTTGTACTTTGCAAAAGTCAAACTACCATTTTTCGTGCTACATGTACTGCCAATGCCGTGCATATTTTCCAGCACGTTGATCCTTTTACGGTGGGGAAAAAGATATTGTATTTCGATTCTAAATTTCATCCTTTCAATCGCAGCTTATGTATTCACTGTTATCATTCCCCACAATATAAAGTTCTACTTTTCAAATAACTAAATCTTTTATTTCAATTTGATTGGTTGAATTCATTGATCCCTTTTTACCCCTTTTTGGAATATTATTTCAATTAATTTATCTGTAATGAAAAAAACAGATTCTGCATCTTTGAGATCCGTGTCATGGAAATAACTTAAGCCATTTTGCGAAGTAGTTTTTGTTAAATTATTATCTATTTAAATAGCCAAAATTCCATTTTCTCCAAATTAATTGCATTGGTTACTTTTTGCCATTTTGAAAAATATCAATTTGTCTTTTTCAAAGAACATCTTCTCACAAGACAATAAAATTTTATATTTGTATTCTCCATATAAATTTGAATGGAAATTTCCTTAATTAATGGAAATTTGGAAGTATTTCAACTTTTCTTTACATCATATTAAAATATAATCATGTTTACATCCTTGATAGGGATTAATTTATTTTTTTAGGATAAATTTTCCTTTTCAAAAATCTAAAAAAGTGCTCATAGCAGTGAAAAGGACAAGAATTCTGTGCTGTAATGTATACAGATATGAAATAACCTAATAAATTTTAAAATTATTAAAATTAGAAATAATTATAATTAATAAATTTTTAGATGATTGCAGATATTTGATACAAATTTTTTTCTCTAATAGTAAATTTATTCAGAAGATGCAGATTTCATACTCTTATTATCCCACCAAACATGAATTTATAATATTAAAAGGACTATATTATACATGTTTTTTATTTTGCTAAGTCATATGTTTTTATATATTCTTTATAGTAGCTATAAATAGGAATTTTGTAGATTAAACAGCAACAAAAACAAATATTGCTCCTTTTTTGAGAAGCGAAAGGATTCGTGCAATTCTGTAGTGTTTAACTTACCATAAGTCATGTTTAACATGTAACCTTTGAGTTTGGAATAATTCTAAAATGATAGCCAAGCTTAGTAAAACTTTTAACAATATTTAAATTATTAGTACTAAAAGGCTAAACTCATTAGATTTATCACGCAGAATTTTAACTAGTTTGAGAAAATCGTTTTTGCTCAGATTAAATACCTCAGTTCAGCGTTTCTCACCCTTTCAGTATTATCTGCCATTTTTCAATTACAATTTTCCTCGCCCCCCCCCCCACTTACAATAAAATGTATGCAACAATAATGTATATTGAATATTTCGTATTCTGTTTTTAAATTATCTTTAACTAACTGCCAAAACAAGAGTAAAAGCGAGCAAACGTTAGCGATAAACCATATCTGGCATTTTGGCAGACAGGCGCTGAACAAATGAAAGCGGAAATGAAATTGATTTAAATCATTATGAAAAATTTAAATATTATATTTGAAATGAAAGCCAAACAGCGAGATAACTTTAAAAGAATATGAAAGTAGAAAAATTCATTAATGAAGGTTTAACCTATACGGGTTAAGTTAAATTTAGAAGCTGGAAATACATTTTTTCGAACAATAAAAGAAATAAAGCAGAATCTATCGTAAATGTGTATGCTATATATGTTTTCATGTTCGTACAGTTTCACCATATTAAAATTTAAGGCAGCAGAATTATGCAGACTCATGGATAAATATTTAACCATTTCAAACCATCCAGACTCATGGATAAAGTTTTAAGCGAGCATTTGACGATAGTCAAGCATCAACAAGTATGCAGACAAGAGTGGTTACAAAAATAAAATCAAGAAAATATTTTCAAGAATACTTAAATTTTGAATTTACCAGTACTGAAGTAGATGAAGAAGAAAGGCCCCTGCGTATCATTTCTTCCAAAATATTGGCCACAGACAGCATGAAACCTAATAAACGACTTTTGAAAACGCTTCATAGTGAGTACATCAACAAACCCAGGAAATTCTTTGAATTAAAATTAAAGTAATATAAACAGCAAAAATAATTTTTTAAAGAAACTTTTTCTGTGGGAAAAAAAGCTTTAATTGCATTTTACAAAGTTTCATATAAAATATACAGACGTAAAAACTTTTACACCATTGGTGAAGAACTTACTTTAGAAGCAGCAATTGAGATCGTAGAAACTATGGAGATCATTTTTCAAAACAATTGCAGTCTATACCTGTATCGAATGATACTGTTGCTCGTCGAATCGGTGATATAGCTGAAGATGTAAAGTGTCAGCTTTTATTGAAGCATGACAAATTGTTTTCAATACAACTTGATGAACCAACAGATATTAATAAAGATGCTCATTTAATTGCTATGTTCGATTTTGTGACGTCAGAAGTGGAACTACTTTTCTGAAAACCTATCGAACTCAAAACAACGGCATTATTTCCTACTTAAATGATTTTATGAATGAGGCAAAGATAGAAGGGAAAAACTGCGTTGGAATATGCACCGATCAATGTCCAGAAGATTACAATGTATACAAGTACTTGTGAAACAAAATTCGCATCTGAACACATTGCATGGTCCACAAAGAAGATTCGGCTTCGAAAGAATTGAGTTCTGGTCTGATTATTGTGTTAACTACGGTTGTAACCATAGTAAACTACATAAAAATGAGACCTCTGAAATAGAGAATCTTTACTGCACTTTGTAAAGTCATGAGTTCGGTGCATTCAGTGTTACTATCTTATTGCGAGGGAAGATACGTGCGGAATTTTTGCAACGTGTTTATGAATCAAGAGAAGAAATCGCCATTTTCCTAGAAGAAGGAAACAGAGTGGGGGCATAGGATTTACGCGATGGTTTATTTGTGATGAAATTGAGATACTTGTTCGAAATATTTGAGAAATTAAATAACTTGGATTTTCAATTCCAAAAATCAAATACATATGTTGGATACGAGTGATAAAATTAATGCTTTTTGTAGAAAATTGTAATTGTGGAGTAGAAATTTAAAACAAAAAAAAAACAAATAAACCTAACAATGATGATTGTGATTAACAATGACAATTAGATGATTGTGCTAAAACTCACAAAACTGAAGAGAAATATGTAAAAGTTGTTTTTACAACCACTGAAAATCATTGAGATGTTGGCAAAGAATTTTAAAAAGGATTTTCTTGTTGACGACAAACTCATAGAAAGCTATGAGTGGGTTATGGATCCCTTTCTTAAGACTCCCAAAGGACTCTCAATTGATGAATAAGAAAAAATCATAGATTTCACGACATGTGGCGAAACTAAAAAACAATTTAGTAATAAATAACAGTTTGAATTTCGGGCAGGGGTAGAGGATGTGTTTACTGCACTAAAAATAAGGGCATGTCCCATTCTATTACCATTTTCATCCTCCTACCGTTGTGAAACTGGACTTTCTGTTGTGGCTTCTTTGAAGACAAATATAATTCTCGGCTAAATATGGAAACATAATTGAGAGTGGCTGTTTCTAATAAAGAGCCTTACTTCGAAAAACTTAGCTCTGCAAGACAGGCCCAGGGAAGTCACAAATAATTATTAAATTTATTTTTAATTTAGTTTGTTTAAATTTAGTAAGTTGAGTTACTTTAATAAGTTATTGAATATGTTGAAATGCATTTGGTTTTCTATGGGTATGTGTGCTTTTCTTGCATTCATTTAATCAATTTCTTTAAATAATATTTTCTCTTGGATGTTCCACCCTCCCAAGAAGGGTGGACCCCACAGGTTGAAAATCGTCGCCTCAGTTGGTAAATGAATGTCTGACTTTGTAAAGAGGGGTCTATTCCATTAAGTAGATTTTTTTATCCAAATTACCCTTCAAATTTTACAATACTCAGCTTTTGATACTAAACTAGGAGAGCTATGAATTTCTTATATTTCATTGTATAGTTTACAATAATTTCGAAGAGACTTTGAATAATAATTGAACGAGGTCCGTCTCAAAATAGCCCTAGTGTTGCTTTGCAACGGGACGTTAAAATAACTAAACTAAACTACCTTGAAAAATAATTGAAACGTTTCATCTTCAGGAGGTCATAAAAACTTTTTATGCAAAATTCTAACAATTGTTTCTCAAAAACAATAAATATTGAGATGCTTCGTTTATATAAAAAAAGGAGATCATTACAATTGATAGTTATGATAATTTTAATTGACTCAAACATTGCCCTTTTGAAATAAAAATTTTGTCTTTGACGTTTCTAGATTTAGGAATAAAATGTTCTTTCTTTCTGCTTTCTTGCTCTCTGAAAAACTGCTCCTTCTTTTTTTCTAATTGAAACTTATTCGTTGAATAAAATTCCCCTTTATTTATTGAGTGTAATAGAAGATTTCTTTCCTCGATTCGTGATTCTAAGCTTTGAAGAAAATTTTTTGACCAGAATGCAATAAAGCGTGTGCCATTTCGGAGGTATAGAAAAAAAGAGAATAAAAATTCTTGGAAATGAAAAAAAGATGCTTGTGTCTATTGATCAAACAAGTCAAAACTCCTTCCAGTCAGTTGCTTCTGGCAGTTGAATAGACGTTTGCTTCTTTTCAGTATTTCTTTATATAAAGCATAATTGGGTTTCTTCTTCCTTTCAGAAGTGAAATGTGAACGGTTTGCAATAGATAATGACCTTTTTTCGTTTATAAAGAAGTATCACGCGCATTGATAATGGCATAATTATGCAGATAAGTAATTAGAAAGTTAATTAATTTTAACGAGCTTCACAAACTTTTTTTAATGGAATGCAGATACATTTTTGTAAATAATGCTTGTAAACAATTTTTCACTCAATTCTAGATACGACATAATTTTGCACGACTTTTGCGTTTTTTTCACACATTCATTTTTTCAAAAAATTATTTAAATTGATGAATTTTATTAAATTATTAATTGCATACAAGTGAATCTAGTATTAAGTTAGAAAAATATAGATTTCAAAATGTTATATATTCGATAAAAATGAAATATCTTTTAAAAGTAGAAAATTTTTAAGTATTGAATTTAAAAAGTAGTAACAATTTAAATAAAGAAAATCTATTTTTTATCAGTCGAATAAAAATGTTTTTTTAAAGTGTTAATAGTAAATTTTCTAAACAATAAGCTGGGTTCAAATCAACACTAAAAATATATATTTGCAGAATTGAATATATGTTGTCAGCATATAAAACTTCGCAAATTATCTGAAAGGTGAAGAAAATTACGTTAAGCCATGATGGAATTTAAAATATTTTGGTCTTTTTCGATATTCTCGCTACCACTAAGAAATGTACTTTATACCTTACCATAGATATGGGCATTCTATTCGTCAAATAAATATTCTGTTCATGTAGCTTTATTACTCGATTCTTCACATTATTGCTAGCGTATATAATGCACAGAATTGCATAATATACTATAATAAAGCAATAAGCTTTATAAAGCACTAGCTTGCACCTGGCGCTTTGCTGCCGAAGAAGAAATAATTTTCGAAATATAGTTTCAAATTTAAAATAACTGTCTTGTTTAATTAGGAATGATAGAAAGAATAATATTTATTTTCGTATTGGACATGAATACAATCATTGATATTGAGTGATATAAAAAGGAGAAGCGTAAATAATATTAATTCTATTTTTCAAAAAACGTTTTGATTCAAGATTTGGGTTGGACTTTTTTGTTTTGTTACTGTTGTGTTTCTATCTTCAGCAGAAACAAATAAGTGCAACAAAAAAAGCATTCAAAGTTTAATCGCAATCGGATGAACGATGCGGCTGAGCATAAAGACATACACACACAAGAAAAAAACTTTTTTTAAACTTTATTATTCCAGACTTTAGGGTTGGCAATATTTTTTTGTTTTTTCATCTTCAACAGAAACAAATGAGTGCAAGTAAAAGTATTCAAAGTTTCATCGCAATCGAATAAGCGGTGCGGCAACGCTGTAAAGACATCCAGACAAACATTTATATAGATGACATAATTTTACTCTGGCTCTAACCATCCCGTAAGTGTAAGAAGTAAGTATTCGAAATTTCATCGCAATCGGATGAGCGGCACGGCAACGCATAAGAGACACACATTCATTTTTATTTCTATAGATATGCTGCGAATCTTTGTGCAGTCCCAAGATAAAATATCATCTTATAATACAATGAAAATCTGGATAGCTTGCCATCCTTTCTCATAACCACTCTATTCATTTAGTTTTGAGGTAGTGAAGGCAATGCTTTGTTGTGTTATTTTAGCTGGTCAGTTCTATGGCTCTAATGTTAGAATTTATAGACACCTGAAAAATATCTTAAAAGAAGAATAATTTCTCTTTCAATAACGTGTTCGTTATTAGTATTTCTTCCAGCATAATGGTGCCCACAAGTCATCATAATGTAAGATTAAACAATCAGAAAAAAATTCCATCAATTCGTCTTACAGATAAAAACCATCTTGATGCCTTAACATCATCTTAATTCGGAAAATAAGGATTTGGAATTGAAAATTATCGTCTTGAACACAAGATTTTTTGAGGCAGACTCCATTTTCAAATTGATGGTGTAGTCAACGTCTTCCCAATCAAACAGCTCATTTTGACAGAACCAACACTGTTAGTGAAAAGATTTATAATAGGTGGATAAGCACATTATTTAATTGATTTAGATCGAAGAATGTCCTGTCATGGATTTATATTGACTGCGCAAGTACTGGTATGCACCGGTTCTTCAATAAATACAATCTTCTGAACATAGTATTTAGAATGGATTTCGTTTGATCATTATAGGATTCTAGATATGTGAGTTTTAATTTTAATTCTGGACCCTGTTGCGCTGTTTAAATGACAGAGATTTTGTATTTATTTGGGAGTTTTTATCTTATATTTTTTTCTGTTACTTTCTTGCACTTAAAAATTTTTTTCAGATTCCTTCCTTTTCTTTTAATCTATTAAAGCAAAAGAAATGTTGGTTTAATTAAGCTCTTAAATTTTTGAATCATTTTTATCTCTTATTTTTAAGCCTATAAATAACTCAAAAAGTGCTAAATTTGATGCTTCTTTGATAAGTAGAGTTTAAATGCTGTTAAAATTCAAAGACAAATTTATATCGATTTGAAAAGTCATCCTTCAATAATTTTCAAATTCCAGTTATTACTACATATATTAACCTTTAAGCCTGCCAATTAACCTTTGAAAGACCAATAATATCAAAAAGGTACTTGATTAACACAGATGCATAATAATTCCTAAAATCTCTAGATTTCAATATATGGCCTATATTACTTTTAAGATTTCCAAAGAGAGATTTTTACAAATCTCTTTTTGATATAATTTCCGAATAGGACTTTCATTTTATTGTGTAAAACCAAATTAACTTGGTGAATGTACCTATAACACAAAGTATTAATATAATATTTCTTTCTAACTGCCCTAAGTGATGGATATGACGTGTGCAAAAGTAAATCAACTTTATGCAGTAATAATTGGAATGAATTTCCCTTTGTTGGCTTGCATGTGATACATAACTCTTTGCAATCTTTACTTGCAGCTGATTTTTATAATTTGAATTCACAATTTTTTGTTTTAATTTTTGAATATAAAATTCTTTGATTACGTGTTCTGCTATTAGTTTTATGAGACATTATTTCTTATACGGGTATAAAGGGGATCCTCACTTCTTTTAAAGGACATTTGAGTGCCTTTAAATGGAAAATTAATGGGTTGTTTCCTTTGAGGGATTTTTACAAGGTGTCATCCTAGAATATAGAATCATTATATTGATTTTAAAATTAAAGGGGAAACTTAATGGCACAAAAATTGTCATCTGAGAATCGTTCTATTAAAATTCATCATATTAAAATGAATAATCATAGAATTAAAATTTATTCTGAAAAAATCAACATGTCCCATTACGCGTTCCTCAAAATACCGCACAATCATATTCATCTAATTTAAAGGGGCATTAACGCAAACTTTGAATAAGTGTTTCTTGCACGCGTTGATTTAAATGTGTTACTATCTGTATCATTTTGAAATAACACTTGGGTTGTCAATAAGTAATGCATGTAATGCTGAGCACAATAATGAAAAGATTTAATGAATAACAATATGAAAACTAGATGAAAGTATTGCCAATTTTCTACTTTTTGGTATAATTGCCCTTCATATTGTTACTTTATTCCTTTACTAGATCAATTTGAAAATTAAGATCCTATAAGATGCCGTTGGCTGCAAGTAGAGGCGAAAGAGGGGCCTATTTGAGAACGAGTCATTAAACTTCAAACTTCAGATTACTCTCTTCATGGGTCCAGGCAGAAGAAAACCTGAGCATTAGATGTGCGGGCTGCATGGTGAATTTTCAAACCGAATCTCTGCAGTTCTGCACGAAGGGGGAAATCTGTAAACTTACTTAAAAGCAGTTGGAACAGAAAACTCTCAGTTTTCATCAGTTTGACACCAAGGGGAAGCTCTTCGTTGATGAAAAGCTGGACTCTGACGATGTCCCCTAAAATGGGCCATGAAACAGCTCTCAGATGACGCTATCTGGATTTTCAAACTGATTCAACACTTTAGAAAATGCCTCATCATCAATGGCAGTTGCATCGAAAAGCAGTAAATTTTGGATGTTTATATTTCTGTTTCATATTGAATTTTTTTTATTAAGATCCATCATGCAATTAATACATAGTCCAACTTTTGAAGTGCTTCTATTGCAACCCCACAATTAAGCTTATAGTCTGAACAGTTCTGTTCAATTTCATATGTTTTAAAACTCGTATAATGCACAAGATGCTATTGATTATCCACCATTGACTTCTGAAGAAAAAATCATTTCTCAAAACCATAGATGGTAAATGGTTTTTCCCAAACATAGATAGTTTTGGAAATGTTTTTTCCCAAACATAGATGTTTGGGAAAATATTTATGCTTGGAAAACATTTTGAACATAGATTTCCAAGTTAGTATGGATTTGTGCTCTGCCTCCAGGATTCTAGAGCATAGATATTTATACTTATAAATTTTGTAAAGTCCTCGAAGGATTGATGTTCTGAAATATTAAAATAAAAATTGCTGCCCTTTTGCAACAGATTTATTTTTTAGAAGATTTATTTATTTTTGAATAATATCAAATAAATTTCCTGATATACGCAATTAATCCTGAATAACTTTCAATATCTTTAATTCATGTCAATTCTGAGAAGTTTATAACAGCAATTACATTCAAAGAAAAAGCATGCAATTTGCCATCTTAAATTTTATATATCCTAGAAATTTTATCACACGTTTTAAGAAATGACGTTGAAATATTTAGCTCCAATCCCACCTCAAATGCTCTGGGCAAAACACATAATTATTCATTTCATCGAGTTTCAGTTTGAGAAGGAAGGGCCGAAGCATATTAAAGAGTGATTGGAAATCCTTTTACAAACGCGTTTTGATAAATATTTGTGGAGTAAAGATCAGTTTATGACAAAAGGGGAACTAGAATTAGATTTAAACCTGAAGCCCAGAGAAATGCCAAGATGGCTGTTGTATTAATAATTCTACCATTAAAAATACCATCCAAAATATTGTATTTTTATTGCAGAAAACATATGGGTAAAAGGGGGGGGGGTATTTTTGTTGTAAAATTTATATAACGTGATTTATATCATTTAGATATCGTTTAATTTATAATGTAGACAACTGGCATATTTTAATTGCTTTTTTAAAAGTTCACCTAAAAAAATAAACTAAAAAGTTTTAAATATTTTTTTCTAAATTATATGCTGCTATTCGAAACGCATGTATTATTCTTGTAAAAAATGAAAAGTCATGGATTCTAGGGTTAAACGTTGAATTAAATCTTACTCACTTCTTTTCACACCCTTAAGAGTATCTGGTAACTGTTTCTCAAAATAATTTAATTTGAAAATTTTCGATTCAATTATTTTCCCATTGTTTAAATACTACATGGTAAGTACACATTGTTGAAGTACTATCTTAAGTGATCTGGTAACTGTTCCTCCGTATAATTTAATTTGCAAATTTTCGATTCAATTATTTTCACCTTGTTTAAGTACTGCATGCGAGATTAGAGTTGAATTGCCATTCGAATTAATGTTGGAGGAGTGACTTAAATAAGCAATCAGCTGTTGAAATTGGGTTTTGAGTATTGGTATTAAGCAATGAAAAGCAGTCATGAAATTTATCCCGAAAGCTGGTGCATTTATAAACAAACATAGCGTGATGAAATGTAGTTTACCAGAAAAATCTCTAGAATTTCCACACGTAATCAACTTTATATAGAGCTTTGAGTCCAATAACTATTAAAAAAGTGTGAATATAGCATGATACAGAAGCGCAATAAACCATTCAACAACATTCTGTGTAATGTTTTACATGAAGAAATATTCAGAACCACACACTGTTATTAAGAAATAAAATAACAGTTTTGTTACACATCTCGGGATATCGGACTGATAATAATATTTAACTTTTATTACAGGTATTAATATCCATTTGGATCAAAAATGGCAAAAAAAAAAAAAAAAACTGCAATGAAATTTATGTTGAAGGAATTTAGAAATCGAAATGACAGATACAATTAGAACCAAAATCAACAAGAAAAAATATTTTGAATTATAATACAATATATAAATTAAAAAATCAATCCAAATTGCATTATAATGCTATAAATTATTAACAAACAATAAAACTATTAAAATATAAAAGAAAACCAATATTTAAAAAAAGGAAGTTGAGAAACGCTTGGCGTATAAATTCAGTGAATTTTAAAGTATCAAGATATATGTGTATAATTTCTTATGGAATATTAATATTTTTAGATTTTCTAGATGACAGCATTGTTTAAGTTATGAAAAATCAAATCTTAAAAAAAGTATTTTAGGAATTCAAATAAAAATGTACATAATTTACTTTACATTTGTAGGTGTATTCTGAATCTCAAGTATAACTTGTGAGTTGTATACAATTAATTTTACTATTTGAAAGAAGAAGAATTTTATTAAATTAATGTTTCGAGTAGAAAATTTGGTATATCTGAATAATTTTAAAAGTTACTACTTCCCAATACAGGTAACTGTGTAAAGAATTTATTGTTTAAAAAAATTGAAATATATTCATTAAAATCTATTACAGGAAATTTGGCATAAACCAAACCAAAGTTTTGCCCAAATATGGCTAAAATTAAAAAATTAAGAATAAAGTCCATTAAAATGGTAGTTAAATTCATAGTTTTAAACTTGCTATAACTGAAAATTTAAATGTTTTACGAGAATTTAATATAAAAAAATGCTCCTAATATATGCACATGCATTTGTACAAAAAGAAAGAAGATATTTGACAATGCAAGATCGAAACGAATGAAAATTTTTCAAATAATAGTAAAATCAATTTTATTTAGTATATGCATGTAAGGAAGAATTCATTTCAGTTTTATTTGTAACTCTACAAATCTCTATTGTTTTGAAATTTTTTCTTTATTCTTTTTCTTCATCATATGCATGACAGATAACCATGGAGAGCTAAGGTTTTGATTTTGAACTAGCTATTAATCGGTTTTGAAATAACGAACAAATATTTTTCTTCTAGAAATTAAATTTTTGTTACAATATCGTTTTCTAGAACGTAGTTAATGATGCAATTGCAAATTTCGAATAATGCATGAAATATTAGATTGAGTCGTTCGAATCCAGGAGATATATTTTGTTCGTATAAACAAAATGAACTGCTAGGGAATTTTGAATTAAACCAAACATCCTGTCATAGAATAATTGTTTTGCATGAATCAAAGTTGACTCCTAACTACTGTTTGTGTAAGGAATGTGCGTGTTTTCAAATAACCTTTCAATTTGGGATTCTTTTTGATTCAACAGGTTTCGCATTCTGTCGAATTTATAAACAATACGATTAAAGAAAAAAGACATACTTTACGTGCTCATTTAAGCACAAAAGGGTTTAAAGCAACGTAATATCGTTAAAGAGCGATTATGGTTAAGTCAAATTGGGGATTGCTTTGAGACAGCGATTATAAAGAAAAGGATTTGAATTTAAACTTTGGAAATAGTTTAGAGAGATAGAGTTATTAATAATTTTTCTGTTTTATTAAAGCGAATATAATCAAATTGTGCTCCAGAATACATATTTTTAACTTCGGTAAGTTATTTTTTTAGAAATTATTTCCTAAATGTAAACTATTCTAAAAAAGTGTTTTAACAATTTCGTATACATGTAATTGAATTTATAATACAAAATTTTTAAAGATTCAATAATTTATTATTCATGTAAATAAAAGAGAAAAAAATCATTTTCTAAAGTAAAATTTTTGTTAAAAAATTATAAAATTAGTGTAATTATTATTCGATAATTTATTATCCACACTTTGAATTTTATTCTAGAAATGCTTTTCATAAATGTATATTTTCGTGGAAAAAGTGCTTTAACAATTTCCTATACATACAGTTCAATTCAAAATACTTCTCCCAAAACTTACACAATTTATTATTTTTGCAAATAAAAGAGGAAAAAATTATTTTTTCAGAAATAATTTTTAAAAAAATATAGAAAATGAATATAAAGATCAATGTTGTATTTGCCGGCATCCTGGCAACAGCAACAATGTTATGTTTACAAATACGGACGATATGGAATTGTTGAAACGCTTGGTGTAAGAGTTACTTGTATGGACTTATTTCACATACCCGAAGCTTAAGAGTAAAAACAATCCCAGAAAATCCTCCTGTTTCTTTCAGTGCCTTTGAAAGCATTTGGATGATATCTGAAGTGCATAGCAAAGTAGGTGCTTTTGGGAATAAGCGTAGAATAAATGTTACCGCCGCTTTGAACAAGGATTTAAAAAATATTTCCCTAAAATAAGAGCTAATGTTTTTTAAAACTTTTTCTCATGCTTTAAGCTAAAATTTGAAACTATTCAAATACAAATATTTTAGCTTTCATTCTGTTTATATTTACAGTTTAATTTTTGTAAGTAAGTATTTTAAAAATCCCCCCACCACCATATCTCCCCTCCAAAAAAAAAAAAAAAAAACAGAAGTTTTTCTGAATTTAATGTATTAGGATTGAAACATTTTATGATTCTTATAAACATGTTCGGTTAAATGTGACATATATGTATTTTTCGGAAATGTCCTTGTTATATCACTTGAATAATTATGCATCGAATTACTTTTCCGAATGTAAAGAATTCAACCTTGGGATTAAAGAAGAACATTCCTCGAAATATAAAAGGGAGTGCAACTGTTCTAAAATTTCAGCTCAAACAGAGCTTATTCAAGTATCAAAGCAGCTATTTTGTGATTACATGAATTATTCAATGATACATCTTTTGTTATTGGTGGAAGAATGTATGGTGCACCCCAAAATTACATTCGATGGAGACATATTTTGCATTATTGTGTAAGAGACAGAAGAAAAGTGACAACTGAAATGGACAACTTACTGAGATTTGATAGTAGTTTAATTAGAACAAAAGTAAAATTTGTTTGAAAAGCGTAAATCTTGGAAAAATATTTTTAGTTCTTTTTCAAAATAGCAAAACGTTTTTGATGCTACTAAATTATGTATTAATCAAATGGGAGTATTTGGTGACAATTTCAGGTGATTTTTACATTAAATTTTGAAAATTCCGAAAAAACCACCAATTCGTACCTTTTTTTTTATCTGCCCAGGAAGAACATTTTTTTCCTAGTATCAAAAAATTCTTCTGCAATGACAAGGCTTTCCTATGTTTTCCTTGGTTAGATGAAAAGGATCAACATTAAATTTGAAAATGTCGTTTTCTGCTCGGACGTTTTGATTGAGAAAAACTGATAACTTCCAACTTAATTTTCACTTTTTTTTTTGAAAATAGAAACCATATGAAAGTCATTTGAAACAGCGGAACTCTTTCACGCATATTTTCCTTCTTGAGATTATGGACAGACAGAATGGAACTTACAGAATTTTTCAATCCTCTCCTACACCCCTCCGACAAAATTTAATTTTCCCAAGAAATATCGACATAAAATCATAGGTGACATACCATAGGCGACAACAAGGATAGTCTTGATATTGAAGTCAAAATCTCCGAAAAACAAGTCGGAGATTAGCTCAACTCGTCATGTTTCTCAAACAGCAAGTTACCTCATGAACTTATTTACCATTACCATTTCTTGCAGTTTCAGAAAAACTCCATTTTTTCTATCTATTTGTTTATTGGAAGGCACGAAAAAGGCAGTTATGGGCTCTAAAGTTCAACAGTATAGGCAACAGTTCTGGATCAGGAGTTCATCAGGTTGGATCCCTCTTTTGAAAGAAGGGTTTCATTTTGTGGTGATATGTGTTCTGTTTAGCTATATTAATGCATCGTCATGAGGATCACTTAGACTATTTAGATTGAGCCTCGTAATTTTGAACTGCATTTAGTTAACAAGGACAACAACTGGCTTCGAATGTCTCTCTCTAAATTTGAGAGCCACATAGGAGAAATAGCACTTAGTTCCAATAGATTCAACAGGCATCCCATCTTCTTATACAGCTATTCTTCGGTAAAATGAGGCTCCGAACCTAGAACATTCCGATATTGAAACCGAAATCATATCACGACCAAGGACCCTGAGGAATATTACCCCATAAAAGGATTTATTATTACTTCCTTTGTTGAACATTCATTTTCAATGCTTGGCATTAAAGAATAGACACTGTGGTTTACTTGAAGGGAGCACTCGTTGAAGGTAGTTGACATTCTTAATCGATTGTGAGAATGAGATGGTCTCAAGTGAACATTTATCAGTATTATCGTCGTAATTATTTGGTTTTTGTTTGTCTTTTGTTGTTGTTGTCTTTTTTGTAACTGCTTTTTATAGCTTCAGCGTTGAAGTTTTTATGGATTTCTTATAAAGATTGGTGTTTGTAATATTGTTGTCAAACTTTCTTGAGAAATCAAAAATGTTTCAACGGTGTTGTATGATGATTGTGAACAAAGAAAAAAATGAAAAGAAGTATTAGTAATAAAGAAATACTTTAATTTTTGTCTTATATCTATAATAATATATTACATCAGGTTAATTTGTAAATGAAACATTTATCTTAAAATGGTAGTATTATTATATAGCGATAACAACAATGAGATAAAGCTTACATATAACTAGAACTGGTAAGAGCATCAAGTATAAGAACGAATAGGTTAGCAAAAGGGAGGCTTTCTTTTCCGCCTGTACAATGACAATAAATATTTTCTTCTTTACAAAATTGGCCAAGATACAACCTTGATGCAGTATAGAGCATCTATACGATAGTTTATAGTGAAAGTTGACATCTGAAATCTAAAATTTTACAACGTATAAAACAGTTTCCCACACAGATACAGAAAAGAACACACATACACACATTTTTTCTCAGAGGTGAAGCTCATTTTCTTTTCGTTGCCTTCACGAGAAATAGAATAGAGATTTGAGTGTTAGTTTACTGTTTTCGACTTTTAGTCATGTAAACTACATGAATTCGACAGAGAAAAATATTAGTTTGGCAAAGATGTCAGTTTTGTAATCAATTTTTCACTCGTAATGATAAAAACTTTAGTCTTGATCACGATATTATTTCTTAGAATTTAATTAATTCGCTATGAATGGCGCCATTTGATTGAGAAATTGAAAACAATTTATTATAATATTTATAATAATGAATTAGCAAATAAAGTGAGAAAGTTATTAGAATATTTTAAAAAATTCTTTTTGAAGAGTACTTAAAATGTGCTAAAAACTTTCTTCTATTAAATTTTTATATCTGAACTAAAAACGCTTGAGAACTAAAATATTTTGATTGAAATATTAAAAAAAAGTAAAATAATATAAAATTTTTTGAAATAGTCTAAATTATATAAATAAATTTTGGATATTAAAGAAAAGCACAGAAAATATATGACTTGAAAATGCTTGTTCATTTAGTGTGAACAATTTTAGCAAAAACGTTTGCTTAGTTTTATTCTTCTAATATTTAAATGTACAGATGATTTTCAATATAACATTTGAACTTTTAACTGTTTAAACTTTAAACTTTTTAAACTTTTAAACACAAGATTCTAACATTTTATTATAAGAATTTTGTGTTTTAAAAAACCCTAGAAAATTTCCTTGGTAATTTTTTAAGAAAGAAAAGGAAAAAAAAATCTAATAAATATTTCAAAGCTTGAAACTGAGCATCTCAGCATCAAAATAATATGTATTAAAATGGTAAAAACTATATTTCCAGATTTTTGAAATACTTCTTTTAGATATTTCTAAATATTTTCTAATTTAATATCACTACAACTACAATTTATACAATCATTACAGCTACCCATTTCTTCAAAATTTGTCAATATCATTACAATAATAGTGCACACATTTCAAACAAATAATATCCATAAAGGATTATTTTATGAAATCTTATCAATACACACAAGGAAAATTTCTGCTAAATCTATAATACGAGTGGAGAATTTTAAAATGCGAATAACATAAAACTTCATTTTGAGTATCTGCTAAAAATATATTTATAATGTCTATGCAACAATGAAAAATTAAAAAAAAAATTCTCTATAAATGAGTAAAGATATTGAAATAAATTATAATTTCATACAATTGTTTTTTATAACAATCGCATCATTTTGGCACTGTAAAGCAATTTATCGTTTTACAATTTTTTTTTACAATCAAACGATAGTTTTACAATTTTGTACCCTTTCGTTTCCTTAAATTTTAAAATAAAAAAAAAATACATTTTTAGTCGATTTGTCATGTTTTTAACATCCATTTATCCTTAAGATTTTAACATTGGAAAATGATTTAAAGCAGATACGCAAAAGAAGTTTAAAATTTTCTGAAGTGAAAATGCATTATTATTATTATTGTTTGTTTATAACAATATAATTTTATTGAAAAAACGAGCTAATTTTGCTTCATTTCGTATTAATGTCCTTTTCTTTCAATGACAGAGCAAAGGTTGGAAAAATAAGTTAGGGATAATGGTAGTGTACCATTAGTGTGTTCATACATGAAATTATTAAAGCGCATTAGCCAGTCATTTCCTAGAAAAATGGCCCTCAGACATTCAGGACTACTTTGTCACAGTACTTGTACTGAATATAAACTAATTTGCCACTACTGCAGTGCGGTCAGACAGCGCATAGGATAAGGTATCCCTTAATATCCGCGAGGTGAATTCTCTACTCTGAATATGGTCTTTTAAAACATTTTTTTACATATAAACAATTCGTAGATATTTTTAATTAATATGATATTCATTTTTTGGCAAAAGTGAATATTTATTTATCAATTACTTCAACTATAGTTAAAATGTATTATTTAAAAATTATAATTATCATTAGGAACCATTCTGTTATTATTTATTAAAAATTATTATTTTAATTTCAAGTTATCTATATTTATTTTTAACAAAAATAAATATAAATGATAATTATATTAAATTAAATATTTATTAATTATTTATATTTATTATTAATTAATTATATATTATTATATTATTTATTAATTATTTATATTTATTATAAAAATAAATATAAATAATAATTAAATGATATAAATGCTCTACACCCATAATTATTCAATAATTCTCGATTTTTTTACATATACAAGTTTCCTCACCTATCCACCTTTCTTCATGAGAAACTGAATTTGAGGATGCAAATCAATCCATTTTAGCGAATCAACCGGGATTATAAATAACTGCATCTTTTTATCTCAACTTAGATATTCACAATATAATGATTCCGGTATAATTTTATCTTCATCCTCCGGAACACTAGCATTATCAGTATTCATTTGTACTTCAGAAAATTTTAACTACCTATATTAAGAGGTAAGACATTTAATTGAAAAATCTAATGTTTTAGATTACTATGCTCACAATTTCATAGATGAATTATAGGTATTTTTTTTAAGATTCTGCAAACTATGAATAAATTTTTCTAACGAAATATTATTATAAATCTACAGAAACTGATTGCAAGAGGCAGAGTAATTAATCAAATTTTAATGCATTCTCAGACAAATTTATTTCAATCTCGTTAGAATTTCTGTTATGGAGTTCAACATACAAATTGATAGTGAAAATCCTTTTAATCTCGAATTGATATGTTTTGAATTGAATTTAAATACATGCTATATGGAATGCTCACTCGAATCTTGTATCAACAGTCATTCACGTTTGCACAAAAATGTTTGAAATGTTTAAAGAATTATATTTTCGTTTGGCTTCAGTCAATAAATGGAATGCTGAAAATATTAATAAATCTGCATCTTTAGCTAGTGAATCCCTCGGTCTTATTAATAAATTTTACTAAAACAATTTTAATATTTTAACACATACAATAAAAATAGTTGTTTAACTACTAAAATTACCGTTATAGTCCCTATTTAAAGTAAATGGGGATCTTATACAGAGAACAATGATAAGTTTTTGGAAAAAGCAAAATGTTTTGAGGAAATAAAAATTGTTATTGTAATTTTTATCTACTGAAATGTTCGAAAGAAAAGCAAGAAACAAATTTGAAGCTGACAATTAAAAACAATACAAAAACTGAATTTGTGCGGTAAAAATTATGATGAAAAGAACCGAATTAAACCAAAACAAAATGAAACATCATTAAAATAGGTTATAATAAACAATGTCATAAATTGGAAATGAAATCTACTTTATTGTATTATTTGAGCGAAATGACTTTCTTCGGCTAAAATACAGAAATCTACTCACGAAGTAAGTTCTTCTCTCACATAATGTTAACTTGTTAATGCAATTGATTTAAATGACCTAATTTCACGTGTAATAAATATTCTCTATTCATTGATTCTCTTTCATATAATTTATTTTTCAATAATCCTCAAAAGAAATAATCTAGCTGCTTAAATCTGTCGATTACATCAATCATTGACGAGTTTCTCGTTATTCAAGCACATTCTTTTCTAGTGCTTTGGTCAAGAAAGTAGGTGGATGAAAAGACATCATTCGAAATTCTTGATAAATCCAACAGAGAAATTTATAATTAGATTAATGGCTCAGATAAAATAGTAGTATATCAAGCAGACTTCAAAACAACACATCAAAGTCCAGTGCAATTGGTATCAATTCGGTCGCATGGTATGAGAATTTTCTCACCTTTTCAAGTGATTGCCCATCTGTAAAATTAAACTCGTAAAAAAATTATAACTAAAAAAAAAGTTTGATTTGGATCCATGTATCTGAAATTCTCTTAATTTATTTTTTGATATTTTGAATGATATTTAGGGTGATTCAAAACTTATCGATCAAATTTCAAAGGTCTGGGACGGAATATCTCAGAAAACACATTTCGGATAAGAGAGTATGTCTGCAAATTTCATCTGCATAAACAAAATGGACGACCGAAGTGAACAAAAGGAAATAGTATAGTTGAGTGCAACGAATGTAACATTTATTCCAACAAGATAAAGTACATTCTTTATCAATAGGTGCTCAAAATAGCGACTATTTGCGCGAATTAACTCACAGCACCATTGCATCGACCACCGAACATTTTCAAAATCCTCGGCGTATGACGGACAATGTGCGGCATATCCCCAAAAATATGTGGTATCAACATGATAGAGCTGCAGACCACAACGCAATTGTTACGCGTGATTACCTGAATCCAGCATCGGAGCTCAGTGGATTGGCAGAGGTGGACCGACCGCTTCGCTATCCAGGTCATCGGATTTTTCGCCCATGGATTTCTTTTTATATTAGGTCATGACAGACCATGTGTGGATTTCTTTTAATATTAGGCCATGCCAGACCATGTGTGGATTTCTTTTTATATTAGGCCATGACAGACCATGTGTGAATTTCTTTCTATATTAGGTCATGACAGACCATGTGTGGATTTCTTTTTTTATCAGGCCACGACAGACCATATGTGGATTTCTTTTTATATTAGGTCATGACAGACCATGTGCTCGACCTTGCTGTACCAATAATGATTACCACAGGCGTTGTCCGTGATATGCCAAGCATTTCTGAAAATGTTCGGCTGTCAATACAATGGCGCTATGAATCGTATGTTAGTGAAAATGGTCGTAATTTTGAGCACCTGTATGAAATTGCACTTTATCTTGTTGGAATGAAAGTCAATTTCGTTACCACCAAACTGTACCATGTCAGACCACTTCACTTGTCCATTTTGTCAATGCAGCTGACATTTGCTGACATACTTTCTTACGCGAAATAGGTTTCCTGGCGTATTCCCTAACACTCCAAGAAATTTAAACGATAAGTTTTGAATCACACTGCGTACATTAAATTCAATTTTAATTTCTGAAAAATAACAAGTACTTTTGATACAATCAACTTTTCTTCAAATTCATATCTTTTTCATTAATGGGTTATATTTCACATACATTGAATTCTTAATGAGATAATTCTAATTTTTAAAATTCGCTACTTAGCAAAAGAAGTGAATAAATTATTATTATTTAAATGTATGAATTATTTTGCAGTGTATCCATTCTTTTGACCATATCATTAAAGGAAAAAATGGAATTTAATTTAATTAAACGTTTATTTTTAATTCTTGGGTATTCCGTTGCTTTAGGCGAAAAAATGTAACAAGTTATTTTAATTTACTAGAGATTAATGTTTACAAAGAAGCATTCAAGAATACTTTTACCTCAAATGCTCAGCTGTAAATATGATTAAAGTTTCCAGTTTGCCTTCAATAATCACTTTTACATTTATTTATTAAGCCTAGTTTCATAAATTAATTTTATTACTAGTAAACTTTGATGTTTATATTTTCTTATTTTATAAGATCAATTTATCATAATAACCTGGCCAGCAAAATATTTTTCTAGGCAAGTCTCAGACTTATATTTTCTAAAAATTTAAATAGAATTATGTAAAAGATAGAAACTTAAAAATTTTTCGAAACAAAATAATTTAATATTGAAAGCTGCAGAAGGTATTATTCCTACCTTCTACTTCAATGTAATGGAAATATAGAATGACTGGTTGATTAATTTATTAGTTTTAATGGCACAAGAGCCAAACAGAATTTCACTGCACCAGACATGCAGCCAACAAATTTTAAAGAATTGGATTTTTATAAAACTATTTAAAACTTTGATTTTTAGATGAATTATCAGTTATAATACAAAATTATTTGAAAATATAATATGTTTTGAGAAACAAGAAAATTTGTTTTAAAAATTAATGAAATTTAACCAAAATGGTTAGCACTATTCACAAAATGGTAATGCAGCAATACTATCATTCCCAAGTTATAGAATATAATAAGGAATAAAATGAACCAAAATCGAAGAAAAATTTTGAGATGCAAAGAAGTGATGGGTAAAAATATAGGCACATATGTATATTTTCCATAAATTTACAACTTAATTTTTCTAAAAACACCTATAAATGAAAAAGTATTTCACCAACAAGATAACTTTAGGTTCATTTCATTGCCCCTATTATTTAAAACACTAGGTGAAATTTTTACGTTAATAACTCAACTAGTTTTTGATATATCATATTAACGGTGGATAACTTTAAAGAAAATTACAGTTATGAGAAAACTGAAGTGAAAGACAAATTTAAGCTGAAAAATATGTGATCCTGGATGATAGGTCAGCCTTTCTTTTTCTAGAAAAGATGAATTATTTTGGAAAGAGGAAAGCCCGAACTACAAGAAATAATAACTCCAACAAAAAAACTCGCCAATGTGGTCGATAACCTGTGTTTCTAACATAGACGGATGCATTATTGAAGAATTGTTAAATTCACTTGACTCTCATGCAGGAAAGAAGTCGATAGACGAATAAAAGATATTAATGTGTGATACGACTATGACTAGTGCGGAGTCTAATCACTTCGACATCAATCTCTCGCATTTGGAAGATAAGGTAAAAATGAAATTATGGATTGTATATAATTGTATGCGGCGTATGCAAACTATTAATGATCTGATTATGTCATGTATTCTGTACACTCAAAGAGGCTAGTTTCGAAGGTTATCCGTCAGCTCAATTCCAGTAATTCCAAAATGCGATAAGGAACATAGAGATATAAATCGTCTGAATTAGAGTTTTTTGCAGTTTCACTATTTAACCAGTTTTTGTTTTGGAGGAGAATACTTTTTAGTTTAAAATGTTAGTGAGACAAGTAGGGCTAATACGACCAGGTACGGTATAAAAATTTAGATTTACTAATTTTTCTGGTTGCTTTTATTTACACCAATATCATTTAAAAATTAACTTTATTAAAAGTATTTTCCAACTGAAAGTATATGGCG
>JAPMOQ010043401.1:3524038-3562736 GCA_026543055.1 Argiope trifasciata | reverse complement strand
TAACATTAAAAAATTAACTTTATTAAAAGTATTTTCCAACTGAAAGTCACGCAGCTTAGAAATCAATTAATGGAATGATTAGAGTGAACGAATTGTATATTTCAATTCCTTTTGCATTCTTTACATTCTAAGATTCATTGCTAATACGAAAAGAAAAATGAGCTTGGAAGACATTTTTTCAAGCAGAATTCTTATGATTTCGATTTTCACATGAACAATAAGGAATGCAAATGTGAAAGAAGCATATGAATAATGAAGGAATTATGACTTTTTTGGAGGTATTGAATATAAATAACATCCGTCATCAGCAACAATTCATTGTAGTCATTCATTAAAATTATCTGAATTCAACAACTTACTATCTAAGATTCACTTCAACGCAAATGCTTCAAATATTGAAAGTGTACCTTCTCCTCTAAACGACTTCATCAATACATACCATGGATAAACTTTAATAAAATGGTATTATATAATAACTTACATTAGAAAAGCTTCTATTTATTTCACGCCTGAATTTTACAGGACAATTTCCATTTATCTAAACACTTTATGAATAGGGAGATCAAAAAGCGCAAAATTCACGGTGTGACGATCATTTTGAGATTGAAAGGACAAATGGAAAAAAATATTTTTCATCCCTGGAACACATAATGTTTGTATAAATAGCTCCGTTCAGCCACATGGAATGTTCCATCATCGAATAGAAAGCAATAGTTGTCACATCCTTTTAGGTAGCTTTTCAGGAGGACGGTTATTTTTGTAGAGCTTTTATATCAGGTATACGAGATGTCAAACATATTGAAGACATCTCTGTCTCTTGGTGGAAGTAAACATCTTCACAACACAGTGTCTAAGAGGTTCAGGGACTTAGTGATGTTTTCATCCTGTAAAAAAGAAAGAATCATAGTTTGATAAATCTTTACAACACTGAAAGTCCTAGGTCATTTATCGTATTTTTAGAGTGAAGGATACTTTTTTATCACTGTCCAAATAGTTCACATTACGAAGTCATTGGGAATTGTGCTATTATGGAAAGAATGCAAAATAAAGTAATTCATAAATGCCATTCCTATTCAGGATTTTTAAAGCTCAAAAATTATTACTTTAAAAAAAATGTCTGGCTTTAATCATGAATTGATAGTAAAATTATGAGAAAGATTCGCAAATATCATCCCTATTCAGGATTTTTAAAACTAGACACTGAACTTTAAAGTGAATAATTAGAAAATAGATTCACTAAATCGCTCAAAATTATCACTTTTTTGAAAATGTCTGGCTTTAAACACGAATTGATAATAAAAAGGCGAGAAAGATTTTCATTTAATATTTATTGAGGAGAATCAATGGATTCACTTTCAGATGTATTTGTGCCTAGCACGAATTTATGCTATGACAAGAATGTGCAATTCTCCTATGACAAAGAAATTTTTTTAAAAAAAGAGTGTTTACAAATCATGAGTGCATGAAATAATTTTTTGTTGTACTGTTTATGGTGATTACCTGAAAACAATTTAAGCTGTTAAGTAATTTTACAGCAAGCGTCAATTTTTAATTCAACTTAGAAAATCCTTTTTTGTTGAAAATTCCCTTGAAATATTTTTTTCGTGGATTTTGGAAACGTCTAACTGAACCATCAAACATTTTGTTATGACTTTGAAAGCACTATCGATATCTAAGAAGTATTGGGTATTCAGTTTTATTTTCAAAATTTTTGATCAAAATAAAATTAAAACCTTAATTTTATTATTCACCTGCCTTTTTATAGCATTAACAAACATTAAATCTTTCATCCTAAAATACACCCCCATTAATTTCCAGAATATTTTATGTCAAAATATCATTTCTTTTGAAATGATTTCAGACAAATCTTTGCCACATTTTTATTTTCCACTTGAAATAATTGTTTTTTTCTTGAATATTGCATTAGACAAATATCATTTCTTTCATTGTCATAAGAAAATTGAGAAATTGTCCATGCAACAGAATTTAGTTAAAATACAAACAAACAAAAATCGAGCAGTTTTATCTAATTTCTCGAAATGTCAAATATGTACTTCAGATTGTTCATGCTTTTCAGAGTTCGCATTTGTCCAAGTATGTATTTCTTCACAAAAATTTTATCAAAAGTTATTTTACCAGATTTTGATCGATATTTAAAAGAATACAAAATTATTTTTCAAATTTTTATTTTAAACGGAAATATCATTATGCACGAAAAGAAATAAAATCAAAAGAAAAAAATTATATCAATAATACTTTTAATTGGTTTTTCTTCTAATAGTGCATTCATTAAAAAATCACTGCTTTATTTATTTAACTGCATCTAAATTTAGCCTTCATATTTCTGGGATATGATTAGCCGAAAATCTTTTTGTTGGAGAGAACCCTTCTTGTTTTCTGCGCTCATTAACCATCCGAATCCTTGCAACAGAATGAAATATTATTCTTTCTTATCTAAAGCTATAAGGAACGGTTCTAGAAATGAGAACTGTCATCTAACTTGGACAGCAGTTGTATTTTAGCATTAAAAATATCCTTTTTGAAAGCAACTTCGCTCTTCTGATGCCCTATTATGACGTAGATGCTGCTTAGCTTAAATTTGCAATTTCCATAATTGCAACTTTCACTTCTTCATTTTCTTTCCTTCAGAAATGAGAGATGGATGTTACATGTGTGCTACATATGTGTGATGGATGCTACATAATTGTAAAAATTACTTTTACTTTTGGTATCTTCATACGAATTAACCATGCAATCATTCATTAATTCATAAACATAGTAGACTATAGATAAAATCCAGTATACAGCCTTGGTACTAAAATTGTAAGTTTCTATCAAATTTGTAAGGAAAGTCTATATATTCATCCATTTGCACAGGAGTCGAGTACTAACTTGGACAGTAGTTGTATTTTAGTGTTAAAAGGATCCTTTTCGAAAGCAACCTTAAGGAAAACGAAGCTCATTGCTCTCCTGATGTTCTGTTATGACGTAGATGCGTAAATGGGCAATTTCCATAATTGCAATTTTCCCTTCTTCAATTTCTTTCATTTAGAAAAGAGAGATGAGAATTAATTGCAAAAATTCCTTTACTTTTAGTATATTCATACGAATTAACCATTCATTAATTCATAAACATAGCAGACGGATAAAATTTGATATTCAGAATTGGTACTCAAATTGTAAGTTTCTATCAAATTTATAAGAAAAGTCTATATATCCATCCATTTACACAGGATGCAATGGATACATAAATACAATTTGTTTCAATTACTATAACAGCGGCAGAGTTCCTTCTGCTGGCTGGAATTCGTGTCGATCTCATATATGTAATCGTGACAACCCGAAACTTAAATTAACTAATTCAATTTCAAATATGTGCTTTGGATTAAGCTGCCGTTAAACCAGACACAAAAAATTGTAACATAAAGATACAAATTTCTTCCTTAAAAATGTCTGAAACTCATATGCATCTGAGATTTTTTTGTAAATCTGAAAGATATTTTAAAGGTTTAGAAATTCTATCTTTTTCACTAGCGTTGAAGAACTCTTCTGAGAAATGGAAAAATCTTTCAAAATGAAAGCGTTAAGAAATTTTTGAAGGAGCATTTCGTGGTTCCTTCATAAAACCCTAAAAATGCATAAGACCTGAACAGAAGAAGAATCTGGAGTTAAAATTCTTCTGAAAAAGCCTTTTTTTGTTAAAGTTGCAGAAATGCAAAAGAAGAATTTCTAAAATCGTTCAAGGCTTAAGAAGAGAAGTTTTCAATTTTCAAGCTGATACATATTTTTCTTTGTTGGCATGTATTTCAATAATTTTTTTTACTTAAAATTTTTTTTCAACTTATTACCAGAAATTATTCTTCATTCATATTTACAGGTCAAACATAATTGTATTAAAGAGATGCTCCCAGGAAAGCAGTTTATTATTCTACTATTATTACTAGCTTATACCGCCAAGAATGTAAGTGAATGTTTATAAAAAGTGTATCAGAGTGAAAAAAATTTAAAAATGTCTCTTGTTTGATGAAAATTTAATTTTAATTTCTAGGTCAAACATATATACCTACTAAATAAAATAAATCTCAGATACTGCTATTGTTTCAAGCAATAAAATGCAACTTATTCATCTAGACACAACAGCGAATATTTTCCAATCGGGATACTCTACAATGTAACTTTCCTCGTAGGTGGATACATCGGAGAATGCTGTTTTACATCATGATTCAGACATAATCATTTATGTCAGTAATGATAAGAATGATCCATTTGGAAATTTCTAGGGTAAATTTGCAGATGTGTTAATTGGAAATTCAATTACTTCATTTCTGGCGAAAACAGCTTTACATAATTCTATATTACTATTAAAAACTTTCTAGCTGCGTTTTATTTTTTCACATTTTTTTCTTTCTTTTTTTATTATATTTGATGTCAGTCAATGTGAGGGAAATGAAATCAAAAGTACTTTCTGAAAGTTCTATTTTTTCCTTCTCATTAATGAATAGTTTTCTACACAGGATGTTGTCATTCAGCGTGCTCACTATTTTGCCTGCAGCAAGCTGCACAAATTATTCAGAGTTGATCTAACACATACAAAATGAAATTATTGTCGATTAAGGTAAGTTATACATAATGGAAATTTCCCAGTGTAAAATTCCCCAGTTTAAAAAACTACTTATAGAACTTTTTCGGGGGAAAATATCTTGGAAAAAGTCAGTGGCTTCAAGTTGTATTTCAAGAAATTCCAAGCATTGAATTTTGAACCCATTAAATAACTGATTTAGAGAATGCAATCAGAGTTCTGCAACACAATTAAGAAAATCAGTAGAAATGGGAAAAAAGAGAAAAAGACGACAAAAATTGCTTAGTTTATAACAAGATATTGTAAGAATTTTTTTTAAAATTATGGATATAAAAGTAGGTATAAGTTATAAGTTTTTGTAATTAAATTAATCTTTTGATCTCGGAAAAATAATTCTATGCATAATTATGTACCTAATATAAAGATTTGTTTATAGCTAATAAAATAAATTTATGCAGTTGTTTGAAGTAGGATTTCTTAAAAAAATAAGTATACATCTTCTTACCTGCATTTAGGTATTTTGAACAATCATAACAATAATGAATATCATGCACCATTATGAATGGTGCCTGAGAAAGTTAGTCAAAGTGCCAAAGTTAAAAGGTCAAAGGATTGGGTTGAAGTTTTTTTTTAAACCTTTAAAATCATTTTTCTGCTTACAGGCTAAGATAAAGAAAAATTTAACATCATGACTCTATTTATGATACGAGTTTTTTTGTCTAAATCGATTTTAAATTTAATACTTTTAAGTATATTTAAAACAATATTATTTTTAAACATTTTCTTTGCATATTTTTTTCATATTTCCTTTTCATGATGCTAAAATTCCTAGAACATCAATATAAAGATGGAAATCATGTATTTTTAAAAACAATCTCAGTGAAATGCGCACTTGTATATACTTTAATGTTTTTATTTCAAATAAAAAGCATATATTAATACTCTACCAGGGAATTTCTTTTACATACATTTAGTAGTTTTAGGTTTTATTACAGAATTGCGTTTAAATATGTTTTTAACAGTGTAAGTGTAAATTTTTAGGGCTGCTGGAAATTCCTGTAATTCAATTGAAAACTGTTTTCTGTTAGGAAGTAAGCCTAGGGCAAAAATAACAATATTAATTGAATACAGTCGTTGTTTAACCTTTATAAAATTGTTTCAACTCTTCATTCTTCAGTTAAATACAGACCAGACTTCAGAATTTTTTTATAATGGCTTCCTCTTCTTTTTTGGGGGGATAGTTTCTTGTTTGGGGGGGGGGTTCGGGGTTTCAGTTATTTGTTGGTGCACTTGGATTTTTACAAATTCTTGAAGAAACTGTAAATATATATTTTCCTTCTTATTTTTTAGGTAAATACTTTCCATGATGAATATTTTATAATTTAGAATCTAAATCAGATAAATGGTCCAGAAATTCTGCCCAAGCTTCGGTTAAGACCATTATCTTAGTATTATTCCTTAATGAAACGACAAATCGCCGATATGGCAATTCGCATTAAAAAGTTAAAATTTCTTCTCCGCGTTGGTTTAGTTTAGTTATTATAACGTCCCGTTGTAAGGCAACACTAGGGCTATTTTGGGACGGACCTCGTAATTTTGAACCATGGACGACACCTGACCTAGCATCCCCCCTCTCTAGACTACACCAGTGGGAGGACGTTTGACCTGACATATTTAACGTGCAAGAGGTCCCCTTACATGACGGTTCTTTGGTGTAATCGAGTCTCGAAACTGAAACCCTCCGGTTCCGAAATCGAGACTTTGCCACCATGCCCCCGCGGCCCTCTCTCTGCTTTGGATGAGTCTTTTATTTTATAAAGATACCTTCTCAGCTCATAGTTTTCGTTCTATAATAAAGATTATTATTCTTTTTTTTCAGTGTGAGTTTTATTACCATGCGAGACATTCAATGCACATTTAGAGTTCTAATGTAATTATTTAGGCTCGTAATAAATGTCGAACGTTTTGATTTAATTTTATAAATAGCCTTAAATTTTTCTAATTAATTTTGAGTACAAGTTAGCATTTATGGCATCAAAAGTGTCCTGTAAGAGGATTTTATATAATTTCCAAATATTTGGCAAATAATTTAGCTTTTAGGTAGTGCAATGCAAAAAATTTTTCACATGTATTCAGAGGCATTAAACTACAATAGATTGCAAATCTTTATTTTTGAACATTCAAAATCATCAGGATTTATTTAACATATTGCACGCACATTATTTAACACGTTATGGAAAATTATGAGCCCTTTTTTTTAAAAGCTTTTTTCGTAAATATATGCAAGCATTTCGAAAATCACTTCCAAGCAAAAACAAAAATTATCCTAATTCACCATATTTACATTGTATCTGAAAATTCAAAATCATCAGGGTTTTTACCTAATTGCCCGCAGTCGAAAATTATGAGCCCTTCTCTTTAAAAAAGCCTTTTTTTTTTCATAAATATATCCTAACGTTTCGAAAATCACTTCCACGAACAACAAAAATTATCATAATTCACCATCATTATATTGTATCTGATAAAAGAACTTCAAAATTAAGTATTTGTATTTTTACGATCAAATTTAAAAAAAAAATTGTGGTTATTTGAAGAACCATCTGCCAAAGAAAGTTTCATTGACAGCCGATACTATCTAGACGAGATGATCGAGAGAGAGCTGAAATCCATCAAAAATCGAAGTCTGTTAATATCATGACACTTGTGAAAGGAAATGTCTAACGAGATTGCTTTTTATGTCCCGAAAAGAATCCTGACCACAAGTATATCTCAAGCTGTCAAGTCAGTTAATGAATCTCTGAAGAGACTGAATGTTGATAAAAAGAACTTATTTAAGAGAAAAAAAAAACGAAAAAAGGATTTCTAAGAAAAAACACGAAATAAGGATTGAATCATAAATATGTAATAACTAGGATTTTTGTTAAGTAAAGATCAATTTCAGCATAATTTATCAACACAAGAGCCTTATGTATAAAACATAACGAAATCTATTAGATGGCGTTTCCTTTGGCCACTGTTTTAACTTGTTTATTATATTGAATATCAAGCATTACTAGATAAAAGTCTGTGAACATTGAAAATTCTTAAAGATTCAATTAAACCTAAAAAATTCTAAAAATTTATTTCTTTGTTAAGATTTCCATTGATTTCTTTGTCAATTAATTAAAACGTTGCTTTATTTAGTTTTTATGCTGATTTCTCGACTCATATTGTCGATATCATTACTTTCTCCCCAAGATGATGAAAAACAGAATATATACATATATATAGTAATGGATACGGGGTATGAGATGGCGCTCTATTCAATATACATATACTCATTTATATATCGATCTCGAATATCCGGGTTCCAGTTACATTATTACCAATTAAATACATTCTAAAAATGTATTTCTTTGTTAAGATTTCCTTTAATTTCTTTGCCAGTTAATTAAAACGTTGTTTTATTGAGTTTTTATGCTGATTTCTCGACGTATTGTCAATAGCACTACTTTCTCCTCAAGATAGTAAAAAAGATAATATGTACATATATATAGTAATGGATACAGGGGTATGAGACGTCTCTATTCAATATACATATATTAATTTACATATCGATCTCGAATACCCGGGTTCCAGCTATCTGTTGTTTGGAAGAGTATTTTCGTTTTTCCTGGAAATATCTTCAGCAGAATTCTTGGCTAACAAACTACGTTCGATACCAAATTCTGTTTTCATATATTGACAACTGATAATTTAAGATTTATTCAGGGTCAATATTGATATTTTTATAGAAGTCAGATTAAAATGAAAAATAAAATTGTTTCCGGTTGTGTTTGGTTTAAATTAAGATCGGATGAATAAAAATGCAGTTGAAACTGAATTATAATTCAGGTAAGTGTATAGAGAAAATATGTTATTCGATCGGCAATGCTGATGGGACAGTATTTCGTTCTGATAATTTTACGGTGGTTTATATGACAATAACGAATTTATTTATTATAAATCTTTTTTTTTCTCTCGACATAAAATGAACAATTTAATAATATGTATAAAAAATTGTGTGGCTTTTGGCCCAATATTTTCTTTGTAACTGATCTCTAAACAAAGGAACATCAATCATAACCACCCTGTATAGTAATTGAGACGGCGTCCTGTCTTAAGGGTAACGTGTCTTCCTAATGTTCTGGGCGTCCCTGTTCGGACATGGTGGTTATTCTCTCTGTGAGTAGTGTAAATGTGCCCCCCTTCCCGTCTAAAACGGGGCTGTGCAAGCGCATGTGAAGCATGAAATAGCTAAGTCTTACTCTAGGGCCTAGTTGGAAATTAACCTAGTTGGAGGCTAATTTAGGCTTAAAATCGTTGACAACGATGGTCAATGACAAGTGCCATTGTAAACAACAACAACAATAGTAATTGAAAACCAAATTTGGAGACCAAACGCAAGTACTAAATTTCTAGTTTTTAAGAATATTTTAACCAATAAAAATGCATCTTATAAAATAAAACACCAAATACTTCTCACATTTACTCTTTTGGTTTAAGAATTTCAGTTCCTAAAACCTAATGCTGGGGACAATAGTATTTTTGATCGAATGTATCTAGGGCATTTGGAAAGTAAAAAATTTTGTTAATTATTCAACACTTTAACCGTAATTACCTTTAGGCCTTAACTCCACACTTGTTCTTTCGTTTGATAAAAAATTGTTACTAATTCATCATTTATACTATCGATTTTCAAGGATGTTCTTCTTTTATTTTAACCCTTGACTAGGAACACTTTTTGAATATCCATTTACTTAAAGTCCTTATGACAGATGTTTTGCTAAGAGTGTAATTTATTTGCATTAATATATGAATGATATATCTGTCCCCAAACAAGATTTCCGAATCTATTTCAAAATACTGAAATCGCCGCAGTTTCGAAATTCCTAAAACCTCTGAATCACTACATTATCCCTTCATTATATTTTAACTGATTTGCAGGGAAAACTTAAAGTATTTCGTCCTATAAGCTTCAAGAGCTCATTAAATGTATTTCTGCCTAAAAGCAAATTTATATAGTTTGGAGTATTAAATTTCACAGGTCATTCAAAATACTTAGTTCAGAATTTATTCTTCATACACTCAGTAAGAATTTTTTTTTTAATTTAGATTTAATCAAATATTTATGAATAAAGTGACTCGTTTGAAAAAAGAAATATTTGTAAAGGGATAGAATATCAATATAAATACATAACGCAAATATCCTTATGTTATTCTTTAAATTAAAGATGTTCTCAGTAGTTATATATGAAGTTGAAACAGTTTATGTATAATAACACAGCGATCCTTTTTGCAATCATTGTGCTCTTTGATTAATTAGAAAGTCCTTCAGGATTGCTAGAACGTTGCTCTTATATGCTTTAAATATCTATTGAAAATCGGAGATAATTGTGTCTTCAATGAAATACCATATAAAGTGCAGAGATTAAGGTGGTACCTAATGTGAAACATAATTTCAATGCAATAAATTATTACTGCAAGTTCAAAATTTTCGAAATGTCATAATAGATACTCCACTTTATGTACCTTCCTAAAATATTTTACTCATATATTTTGAAAATTCGTGTGGCTATGAAGAAATCACGATTAGTTAAACGATGAAGACATTTTTTTTTTGAAATCACGAGTTTTTAAAAGAAACTGAAGAAATTAAGTTTTTTTTAAAGTTTCAATTGAATTTTAACATAGGATTTTAATCATTCTTAATATATCGATTGTGTAAGATTTTATATTTCAAGAATAACGAAAATTTAACTTAAATGTCAAATAACCTTTGCAATATTATTTGTAATTCATCTATTTATCTCTGCGCAAGAGAAAAGGTTAAAACTTTTCTGGTGATGAAGGAGAAAGATGAAAAATAGTTTTGCTCAATTGATTTCCAAATTGGAAATCAATGAAATGTAACCATTGATAACAGAGCTTGGGATTTTTTTTGATCAATATTATCCCTTCTTGTCCAGAAAACGTATGTCTTTTACAAATGACTATTTTATAAACATGTATGAATTGAAATTAAAATAAAAAGACGTTCAAGACTGCTTAGATATCCGTGTTCCTGTCCTGTCACAAATGAATAGAAATGCTAATGATGCATTTCAGATCTCTTAATTTCTTCTCAGAATGTCCAACAACAATGACAAATAATTGATCTTAATATATTTGACCTTTAAATATTTTTGTTTTGTAGTTTCTCTATTTTAATAATAAATAGTTATTAATTGCAAAATGGGTCACTGAATTTCATCATTTGTTATTTATGTCGTGTGTGAAAAAGTATAGCTTTGCCGAAAGAATAACTTAAGATTTCAATTGCTAAAGATAGTTAATATGACCTTATTTTAATATAGATTTGAATTTATCTTAAAAAATTTAATCATGCCAAAAGTTTGTGCAACAAAGGCACATAAGCTCTATAAATGACTTGAATGCATTAATTAAGAATATGCGACGGTATGTATGCATTCAGTACATTTAGCTTTATTATTCCAAGCACTGAAAGCAAAATAATTTTTGAAAAAAGGTTTAGCCAAACTGCAAACAATTTTTTAAAAATTAATGCCCATTCTCTGAATTTATCTTTCGAATTTGGTAACAACTTCTGCAAACATATATAGTGATTTTACTACCGATCAGCGGGGCCCTTTTGTATTTCATGGTGCCAATTTTAGTTTTTCTTCAATAGCTCAAAAACTCTTCAGTTTTTCCACTACTTCAAATTAAAAAGTTTAAAATTTGTTTTATTTTGAGTATACAATGTAAATAAGTTACGTTAGTTATGTTTTTTTATTAAATTGTTTATATATTTTCATATATGCTTATACTTTTAAATGTATCGTTTTTAGGTTAATTCTTTTATTTGATAGTTTTCCACACATATGCATCAAAATTTCCATGCGAACAGAGTCGCGGGTCATATACAAATAACAAAACATTTATATCTAAAGCATACTAAAAGGAAGTTATCCAATTCTTATGAGTGTTTGGGCTATGTATTTCTAATTAAAGAGAAAAATAAAAGATTTTCAACGAATACCATGTACTGAAGATAGCAAATCATTAATGATAAAAATAAAGTTATCTAGTTTTAAGCAGTTAAAACTAAAGAATGCAATACATACATGCAGACATGTTTCTAGGAATTCGTCAAAAGTCACAATTCCATCTTTATTCAGGTCCAGTTTCTGAAAAAGAAAAGTGTAATTCACATCAAAGTTTAAGACTTATGTTTTATAATTTTACTTCAGAAAGTTTGGATAGACAACTTAAATATCCTAATCTATTGAAAAGTATTATAAAGGGGAAAGCAAAAAAAAGTTTTCATTTGTTTTATATAGTACTAATTTGCAATAAAATTTGAACTTTACTAAGAATAATTTAGTTCACTTTACATTTTTTTATTTCTCTGAAACATAAATATAAAAATTGAAAAGCAATAGATTGAAATAAAAATCCATCTACATTAAGACTTTGATTGGAATTCGTTGCCATTGTACTACTGTCATTTATGAAGCAATTTTTGAGTAGTGATAATTGAATAAAAATTATTTATCAGATAATCACACTTTTGATATTTACAAGTAATTTTTAATCAAACAATTAATTCTTCCATGTATGATTTTTGTTCTTCTTTGGGAAATAAATCAGGGAGATGTTCTATATTAAAGGGAAAATGTTTGAATAAATATAGAATATCAAATAATTAAAAAGCAGTAGAGTGTAAATATCCATCATCAAGCAAATTTACATGTTAATAAATAAATAAAATATAATACACGATTTTTATTCCTAATAATAATCATAAAATTGATAATTTTTATTTAAACGCAAATTAATTTCACATTTACTCCATGACCTTTGCATTTAAGACATTTCACCTACTTTTGGTCAACCTTCAATGTTCCTAATATTGTCCTTTGTCCTAAATTTCTCTACAAAAATAGTATAAAATAAACATATAGTGAAAAATATTTGCCATACAATAGAAGTGAAACAACTACATTGGGATGTAAATTTCTGTCACATGGTTTTGGAAAGATTATTTGACGTATTCATTATAAATAGCCCAGAAAATCACACAAAAAGCCTTATTTTTCACTCGCTGTTTTTTATGAGCAAAAACAATCACTGGTTTGTTATAAAAATATATTCAAAATATTCCACGTTTCTTCCAACTACAACAAACAGCAGAATGACCAGTTGAAACCCGCTCTAATAAGTGTGACATTTGACAACTACGTTCCTTATTATGCAATAGTCGCTGCCAGCAATAAACAATTTTAAGTACACCTATTTTTAGAACCATTTTTTGTTCACTATATTATGAGATAAATTTCCATCATCATGTAAAAAAGGATTAATATTTTAAAAATATTTAATGATTTAAAAGTGCAAATCAAAAGTAAATTTTTCAATCTCTTTTTTTTGTTTCTCTCATTATTATATTAATTTGGACAAATCTTATTAAACAATAAAAATTTGTATACATTTGGTTCATTTAGCATTTGTTTAATTGCATGAAATCGAAGAATGGAAACAACTTTTGGTTTTTGTATGTTGATTTTTACAAAATTTAAAAATGGCTAAAATTCAATGAAATTTCATTTTCATGTTGAAATGTATATTAAAATAAATTCAAGCTACTGAAATTTAAAGTGAGTATTTACAACACAGCGAAAAACACTGACAGATTTCTAAATACCGAATTCATCAATTGAAGAATGGGATAACATATTTTTGTTAAATGGTGCAAAATTATATGCATTAATATTATATGCTTAATGAAGTGTGTTTTACCAACAACACAGCTCTGAATACTGTTATACATTTCAATACCTCCTCCCCTTTGTAGAGAGGGGAAAGCAATGATTATTGGGATAGATTTTCACCACTGGAATGTGAACGTCTATGGCTGGAAATCGAAGGTGAAAGTTTAATAACTAATATCCGAGAAGTCTTGCAACCGTCAACAAGAGAAATTAGATATACATTAACAGGTTAGTGATTCGTATTTAATTTTTTTTTTCTCTAATTTGGTTTTTGTCTTTAGCAAGCATTTTAACTGCCTTGAGAAAAATCCTAAATTAAAAACTGCTTATTATTTGTCAGATAGAACTTTTATATAGAAAACTGATGTTTAAAATATATTAATACAAGCCATCATAATAAATAAATCTATAAATAATGTTACGTTATTCTTTTCCCTACAAAACTGACAAATTATGTCTGTAATTTGGGATAAAACTGTATGCGTAGAGTTTTCCCCCAACGATTAGCATTTAACAACATAAAAAGAACTAAATATTTTCAAGTCAATTTTTCCCTCGAAGACAATCAATCATCGGTCGTAACGTTTGAGATGCTAAAAAAAAAAAAACTTCACTATCCGTAGATGTTTGTTTTGTTCCTGGTGATAAAAAATATGGCATAATAGTTTCAAAACAAAGAAATCACTGTTGGTAGCCATTGCAAATAATCAAAGATAATGAATTTCTTCACGAAAAGGAAGAAAGAAAGCTACTTACATCGAAAACTCTGTCAGCGTGGTCCCTGGTGGCTTCCGCTGAGACACACGGTTCAGTAAATCGACCCAATAAATTGTAGATGGAGTTAATTATTTCGCGCATTTCTTCCCTGGTAATGCACCCGTCACCATTGATGTCATAAAGGTTGAAGGTCCACTGAAGTTTCTCAGTTGGAGACCCACGCGAGATGGTAGAAAGTCCAAGAACAAATTCCTAAGGGGAAGAAAAGCTACATCAGTTCTTTTTCAAAAAGTTATTTTTTATTGGAACTGAGAAATTGATTAGCTTTCAATTATGGAAGCTCTGAAACTAGATGGTTGATGCGTGTATTGGATAAAAGTCAGCAAATAAAAAAAATCAAAGGAATTTTTTTAAATAATTTTTTTTTTCATTTATTTAGAATCAATGATATAGATCTTGTAGAAATGGTTTAAATAAATTGCTGGTATATTTATAGTAATATGAATGATATGTTCTTTATTACATTTATTATTTTTGAATGCTTTTATTTCCAAGCTTAATTAATGTTTTATAGAAACAGGAAACATTTTATCTGATTAATCACTTAGCTTCGAAATATTGTACACTTGTGTACAGTCTCCTATTTAAAGATTTTCCGAACTTCGTTTTCAGTTAATTGAGTAATTTAATTAAGTTTTGATTCAATATATGAGACGATACCTGTTAATGAATTTGAAAAAATAGGTTTAAGATTCTACACAGTTTAGATCAATGAATTATAAATTAAGATTAAAAAGTAGAAGACAGAAATAAAAAAATGCATTTTTTATTTCACAAAATATTTTTAATTGTTTTTATTAATTATAAAATATTTCAAATTATTACTTTGATCATATGAGCCGTTTATTTTGAAAATGGTGGAAGTCCATTTTTAGTTGTTGCTTGATATTTAAAGGTTTGCGTTTCAATATAATTAAAAATATTTTTAGGCATTAATAGAATTTTTTTTTATATTTTGTGAAACCAGATAATGTAAGTTCTTAATCCAGTAGTGTTTACAGTTCTGACTCAAAAAATAAAAGTTGCATTATAAATAAATGGACTTGCCTCACTTTCAAAATTAATGAATTAATGTACTCACTCATTTAATTGGGAAATAATATTTGATTTGCATCAGCCTTTTTTTTTAATAATAAAAACAAAATACTACTCAATTTTTTATAAATGTCTATTCATTTGATAAAAAGGGTAAAAAAAACCAAGAATATTCTAGTAGAAAATGTAATATAACTACAAACATTTCAGTTTTATGAAGAATTTCAGTTATAAATTATGCATTTCAATTTATTCGTAGGTATAATCAAATTGAATTTTATTCAAGATTTAATAATTTAAAATATTCATGGTGATACGGGAAATATATATGGTAATAAATTCATCATGTCCTTGTGTTAAAATGTAAATAAAAGGCTTATGTGTGGATTAATTGTATTTCAAAAATAAAGGCAAAATAATTTCTTAATATGAGTTATTTATTGACAACATAATTTGAAACATTTAATATATGAAGCATGTAATGAAAACCAAGGTTGTGTAGATTTCTACTAAATCATTTATACGTAAAAGTTTAATAACAAATTGATTTAAAAAAAGCTTTAGGAAAAGTCCTCGATGAAAAGGCTATTTTTTTCATTTTAATATGAAAACACTAAAATATAATTATTATTAGAAAAATAGAGAGTTTGAGCAATTAAGTCTAGGAATTAGAAATGACGTAATAAAGTTAAATGATTAATATTGTTCTTGTATAATTTATTTGGTAAAAGCAATCAAGAAATTTGTAACAGATATTTCTGGAATAAATCCACCAGAAATGTAGTGAACCGAATTATCATCCTTTCAAACTAATAATTCTGAAAAAACGTTTGCCAGAATAAATGTAACCTAAAATAAATTAATGCCTGATAAATGAAAAATACAAGCTGCTGGTTCCAGATACCTGATAATTTTTTTTCAAAAGAAATAAGTAAATAGATAGGAGTTGTCTAATAAACTTTATTAGTTAGTTCATTGTGGAATTTTCACTTCATTTTTTCTCGAATTCACTGCTAAGTGAGGCTACCTGTATTGGTGAGTATTGAAATTTTATTAAATTAATTTATAACTATGCTGTGAAAATATTAAAATGGTGTATCATCATTGTGAACAAGTGTGCAAAATTTCAGCATAAAGCACTGACAAATCTTTGCTCAAATGTCATTTTCACAAGCACAAGTTGAGTTAATTTACAGTGTATAGTAGTGTAAACTTCTGTTCTTGATTAATTTGAAACTAAATTAAATTAATTTAAAAGCGTAAAATTACAGTATTTTTTATAAATTATGCTAAAAATATTAGAAAACATTGCGAAATAAGGATATTTTCTTTTAATTTTTCTACTACAGAAAGAAGAGTAGATAGGGAAGCAGCAGATTAATTAAAAGGATTGCCTATTCTTTAGATAACGACTAGGATAAAGATTTTTTATTTATTGCAATTTTTTTTTCATATTTATTGCAGCCTTACAAAAATACAATTAGTTTTGATTTACAGAAGACATTTTCATTTCTTCTTTTGTGCCTCTAATGCATATTTGAAAAAGGAGCAATTATTGATAACTTTTCTTTTTTGATTTCAATTTCGAAAGCGAGATGTAAACAACAGTATCCTCTGGGGCATCATTAAGTCTAAAAGAAAAAAGAGAGCAATGCTAAATTTTATCTTTCTTTGGAGTTGCTCCGAAAGTATTCCTTATTCAAGGTAAAGACATAAAATCGATTTTTGGGACTTCCAGGACTTTTCTGAAGCAAAAAACATCAAGTGTATGCAAAAAAGTAAAAAGTAAACTCTATTCATTTCATAATTTATCGTGGAAGTAATCGTTATTTCCTGTGAAGTCGGTTTTAAGAAGCAATGCAAGGTCATAAATAGTGTCTCCATTCTTAAATGTTGCATGCATTTTGCTGCTTTTGTACTTTCTGTTTCGTTGCCCTTTTTATGTTAATAATGACAATAATGCTTTCATTCAATTTCTAAAGCACTTGAAGTGAAAATAAAAATATTAAAAAAAGCAGTAATGACTATGTATTTTGCAGCGTTTTAAGTTCCAAAAATATGTCTTGTTTCTTTACCATAAAACAAATGTGATGAAAACTTACTACCAGGGGTGTAATGTTACTTTATGCAATATTGTTAAGCAAAATAGGACATGAAGACACCGGTATAAAATGTGTTTAATCGTTACTGAAGCATGTTCAATGTGTATTATCCCAAAAGCAATGTTTATGACGATAATCTAAACTAATTGGCAGATCTGAAAGATGTTATACACCGACATATGTGTAACATTCCTTTTGATAGGCTAACAGCTACTATTGAGAATGTAGCAATGCGATTTAACTTTCTTTCAGATAATAATGGACGCCATAATGAACATGCTTTGTAACATGTTTCAGAAACGATTAAACCCATTGTAAACCGTTGTCTTCGTGTCATATTTTGCTTAACAATATTGTATAAAGCGCCATTTTCCCCTTGTGGTGAGTTTTTGAACCTTTTTAAATGTCTTATAGAAATTCTCATGACCTTCTTTAAACTATTACAAAGTTTGATAACATTTTATCCAGTCGTTTTCCTTTTATGACCATTTCAAAGTGGAACCTTAATTATAACCACTCTGTGCTTATTGCAGTTATAGAAGACTATTTAAAAGCTTTATTATTATTTTTTATTTCATTCTTTTCAAACTTCAAGATCATAAATAATAAAATTTATTAAATATTTTAGAATTGAAAAAATGGATATTTCTCAGATTGAAGTGGCGTCGTTTTATTAAACTTGCCGATGTTCCTCTATTTATTATGATAAATTACAAATAAGTTAACAATTAAGATAATTTTTTTGGACTAAACTTTTTTTTATCACTTTCTCTGGCTCACCGATATTCCTTTCGAAATATAAATATTTATTATGTAAAAGGTATAACTCTGTGTGGATTTTAAAAATCTTCTGGACACCAGAAATGGAAATGGTTTAGTGAACAAACTGCTCTAATGATATTCCAAATTCCAAAATTAACTTTATCATATAAACTTAACTTCAATATTTTTGGAGTTCTAAGTATTTTAAAATTCATATATAGTAATGTTTGTATTTTTTGAATCCATTTCCCTATGAAATGCATTTTAAATATATAAAAAAAGGGCCACTCTGTGCAAGTTAGTGGAAATATCATTGATTGATTCCCTGAAACCAAAACATTTACAGCGAAGGTGGAATTGGTACAAATGAATTAATTGATTAAAAGGTCAATCTCTTGTTTCCACATTCGTCTTAAATATAAAAAAAGCAATTTTCAAAGGGCCAATCTGAGCAAGTTAGTGGAAATATCATTGATTGATTCCCCGAAACAAAAAGATTTACAGCAAAAATGGAATTTGCACAAATGAATTAATTGGTTAAAAGGTCAATCGCTTGTTCCCACATCAGGCAAGTGAGTCGATTCAGAAATGAGTAAATACATCTCCGAATTTTAGAAAATTTTAAATAGTAATTCAACTAAATGATAATAAAAAATGATAATTCAAATAAAATGTCTTCACGGATTAAATTCTATGTGGGACGGAAAAGAATTGTTTTTTAAAAAAACATAGTTTTATTTCAGAAGAGGGGAAAAAAATGAGAATTGAATCTCTGTTCCGAAATGTCGCAGTATCTAAGGCTAAAATTGTCTGCATTTATATTATTTTAGAAAAATTACCACTGCAAAATTACCACGATTTATAACCACTGCAGCATCAAACAAATACATATTCGGTTTCGTATCTTCTTCAGAGTCTTCAGTATAAAACTATATTCAGACTGCATATAAACAAAGTGACTGAAACTTAAAAACGTTTTTGAATATTTATTAAAATTCTAAAATAAAATTGATACCATAGAATAGTCATTTAAAAAATTTAAATGATGTAAAAATAGTGTTTAGAGAGCTGTATGCTCCGAAATTATTGATTTGAATAAATTAATATTTTAATTCATTTTTCATTCTCTTAGTTTAATATCAATCTTTTTTCAAGTCGTGTTTCCTTCTTGACGACGCATCTCTTCTATGCCATAACTTTTTGTAAAACTTTTTGTTGACTTTTAATATCTGGTTTAAAGATATTAATCTCAATAAATTATCCTGTCAGAAATAACTGATCTGAAAAAAGATTCAAGGAAAAAAACTGATTACTGATAAGGGAGTCTAAACATTTATAATATATTTATATAGCATAAATTAATTGTTTTTAACAAAGATTAATTGAAAAAGTAAGTGGCACAAATACAAAATATAATTTATTAATGAAATTTCTCTTATCAAATTATTGTTTGGCGATATCGTTTAAATCTAAAATTCTTCATAGAGTTAAATATAAATGAATTAGTAGAATATTTTACGGTTCAGTTAGATAAATATATATAGCAGTGTTGGTGCCATTATTTAAATCAAATATTTTTATTTAACTATCTAATTTACTACTAGAATTTGTAAAAATGATTTTATGAGAGGTTGCAATGAAATCATTTATCAGAACAAAATGAAGAAAGAAAAGAATATGAAACTTAAATCGTTTTTGGCACTCATAAAATGTTATTAAAAATCATTAATATCAAATATCAGAAATTGTGTGAGAAATCCAATCATTTAATTGAAAAAGACTAATCATTTATTAGGACATTATTTCTGCTGCATTCTTATAGTTAAACAATTTTAGCTTTTTTAAAAAAAGCTCTTGAATAACAAACATATGGTTATGAGAATAAAGTTTTTTTTCCCAAATTTAAATTCCATTTTGGGGAGTTTCTCTTCAACTAAAAGAGTATCTGATCTTTTAAATTAATTTGACTTGTATCAAATGCATAAATATGGAATTTTTTTATCAATTTTTCCCTCCCTTAGAGTTCTGAAATTCTATTGTGTGTACCTAATGGTTATCCAACATTTGAATGTTATGTTGGATTACCATTGGAACTTAATTATGTTTAACTTAATGTTTTAAAGTTAGAATTTAGATTTTTAGAGGTGACAAATAGTAATGAATTTGAGGAAAATGGATTACATCATTCCATGATACTAAAGTCTGAGGAGTGAAAAAGAATTTTAGAAATTAAGTTTTTAATAGTCTAGTAATTTGTAAAAAATCTTGTTCATAGAAAATATCTCCATCTCTCTCTGATTAAAAAACTCGCTAAAGTTATAATTGTGAAAGAACGAAGTACCAAAAAAATAGTCATGTAACAAAAATGGGTATAAAAATAATTCTCAAACCTTTATTAAAAATGCAAATATAATATCAAGGAGATCAAAATTCTTATACAGCGCCGTACATTTTAACAATTTTTACAATGACTTTCTAAACTTCGTGGATACTTTTAATATATTTCTAATCCAACCGTGCTTTTCTCATTTTCATTGCCTTGTGAAAGAATTTCATTGTCTTGTGTCCTTTAAAGCCTTGCGAAATCCCAGCACTGAGAAATATTGCTCTTATATTTCAGCTGAGACTGTAGGGACCAAGTATGGGCCAACCAATCGATTCAATTGCAATATCCCTCGGGAACGTCTAAAAGCTGTTAGTTGGTATTTAGATTAGGGAATATCAAATCCCACTAGAATCTTAATTTCGCAAGTTGAAACATGGAAATGAAATTTCACGTCAATCGATCCCTTTGTCAAATCTATTTATATGACTCTCTACTCAGAAAGAGTGAGTAGAAGTTTGAGTCGGCGGCTGTAGAAAATATGTATTCCCATCAGAATCATCTTCGGAAATGATTCTGAGAATTTACTAAGTTTTATCAAAATTCCTCTCTTCTTCAAAACAAGCATCTCTTCATGCCTATAAATCCGATATTTTGACCAGATTCCGCTATAATGTTAAATTCAATAGCTGAAAGCAGGGTATCAAGTTATTTTTGTAAGCACACACATACATATATAAATACACAAATATCGCTATGTATTTTCAATAGCATGTGAGATGTAAGAATAAAAACGTTCAGTTCGGATCAGTCCAGTCCAAGCTTTGGAAGGATAGTGGTTTCTAAAAAATTCAAAGTAAGCAACTGATTTTTATACAGTGTCTTATATCATTCGTACTTCAATATTGTACACGTTGTACCTCAAATCAAACTATGAACTAAATGTATATAATATCAAACAGCCTTTTTTTGGCACGCTCCTTTAATTTAGGACCAACTTTTTATACTGATAAAAACTTGTCATTGAACTTTTTCCAGATTAACCACATTTTCAATCATAGACAACCTTTTTTGATTATTTAGGGTTTTACATTCAAAAACCCATTTTAGAGTAAATTATGCAATGAAACATGATTACTCAAAAGTATAATAAGATTGCAAAACAATTAAAATATTATGAAGCGGAATTCTGTATTTATCGTACAAAAGTGAATAGTGAGAGGTAAAACATGCCATTATTATTTTAAATCGAGGTAATAATGGCAATGCCAATCTCCTGGAAAATATGGAGACAGTTAAAAAACTGCCTGCTATCGGAATTAATAATACACCTCTTAGCTCTCAGTATGTTGGTTCAGTTAAGTTATTTCATTGAAATCGGATAAATACATCACAATTGATAAAGTGCTTGCATTCAAATATTACGAATTATGGGAATTCGTTATTAATTCTGTAAACATTCAAATCTATTTTAATGAATTCATCAATTGAGTATCGGAATCCTTCTTTAACTTAAATTGTTGGTGTTTTAAGCAAAATTCATTCGAACTCTCAAAACGAATGAATGGTTCTTATACCTCGCAACATTTACTAATAAAAGAATGTTGTTACTCTCTTATACAACTATTTCACTTTTTTTAAAGAAAAGATACCACTATTCTCACTGTCGAAACAAACGTTCTCTTTAGATAGATTACGAAAATGACAAAGTTGAGCTAAAAATATTTATAGAGATAGATTTTTTTTTTGTTTCGTGTTTGTACGCGGACTTGATTAAGAAGAATTTTTCATTTGATATGTATCTTTCAATTCCAAAGAACAGTTTATAAAACCTATGGAATTACGAATACATTTTACCATTTCATAATGGATTTTTAAAAAGAGACAGAGTTCTTATTTAATTATATTCTTACCTTGAAGAAAACCGTAATAGTATAGAAACATGCGAAGAATAAGTAATTTTTGTGCTTATCTATATAAATAAAAATGAATATTTGTCTGTATGTCTCTTATGCGCCTCCGTACCGCTCATTGGATTGCGATAAAACTTTGAGTATTTATCACTTGTATTTATTTGTTTCTACTGAAGATGGAAAAACAAAAAAATATATATATTGCCAAAACTAAAGTCTCGAATAATAGAGTTAAAAAAGGGAATGAATATTATTTACGTTTCTCCTTTATTTATCACTCCATTTCAATGAATGTATCAATTCCGACACAAAAATAAATGTTATTCTTTCTATCTTTCGTAATTAAACACGACAGTTATTTTAAATTTCAAGCGATATTTCCAAAATGATTTCTCCTGCGGCAGCAACGCGCCGGGTACCAGCTAGTATTAGAATAAAAAATAATTAAAACATTCGAAGAGTAAGCAATTTTTGCTCATATATTAAAGTAAAAAATAATTAAAAATATCCGAAGAGCAAACAACTTTTGCTCACATATTTAAAAAATAATCCTATGATGTCACAAGCTTTTGTGTTTTAAACGTTTATCTGAAAACATGAAAACAAAAATCTACGGTTCAATTTCTTTCAACATTCTCTTTCCATCCGCGAAAATATACATCCGCCGTCGGAAATATAGTAGAATTTATTCAAATTCTTTTCATATTTTTTCAAATAAAGCTCAGCTAAGGGCTCATATTAAATTTCATAAATAAGACAATAAAAATATTTAGTAGCAGGTTATCACAATGTTAAGGTTATAAGGTAATTTTTTTGAGATTATATAGCATGAGTTTTGGAGTTATTTAACATTCTGCAAAAGTAACCTTTATAAGCGCATTACAGCTTTGAATTAATGAATATCATTTTACAACTACAATAACTAAATAGAGTATTATTGCTTTAATATTGAAGATCTTTAAAGAAGATTAAAAAAGAAATAAGATTAAGAGCAATTCATTAAACAAATTTTTCACAGTTTTAGAAATGAATTATCAAAGCAAATAAGAATATATTCCTGCAGAGTTCTATACGTAGTTTAATTTGTAAATTTTTTTTTTGTACTGAAACTTATAATTGGGTAAATGATGATTTCAAATTATCAGTTGCATCTTTCACTGACTCTAAAAACAAGATATTTACTTTAAAGAAGAATTAATTATACCTCTTACAATAATCAGACAGATTTTTCCTCAATTCAGGACTCAATGTGCATGAATGGAATATCAAATGATTATCTTCCAAATTCTTTCTTTTAGAGGTTAAGAAATATCAGTGGCAATATTCATCCAAATAAATATTTCATTCTATTTTCAAATATCTATTTAATCGAAGTAAGGGATTTTAGTTAATGATTTAATAAAACTCTATTTGATTTCGAAAAATCCTGATTTAACTTAGTTTTAGTCTTACAATGATTCTTTTTTTTTTTTTGATAATCCTTTTAACTTTTCTCTATACCAATCTTTCCATATAATAAAATGTTTAAAAGGGAAAAAATGGAAAAGCCATGAGAATTTCAATTGCTCATTTCTAACCAACAGAGTGATGATACCACCAGTTAAAGATTCAAATATGATTTAAAGTGGCAATCGTACCTCATTAAGATTAATATTGTTAACAGTCATTTTATTTATTTTGATTTTATTGAGCTTCCTCATATTTTTCTTCCCACATGGTTTCCATTGCTTAGGGAATTTCAAGCATGCTTCTGATATAGATTTTTCAGAAATTGCTGGTATGTCTTCCAATAACATCAACAGACGTATCAATGCAACATTCTTGAACAATGTGTGAATTCAATTCCGAAAAAAAAAAAGCGAACCTTTTCCTGTTGCATTTGTCAAACATGAAACATTTAGATTCCCAAGGATTGTCTACAGGATAATTAAATTGTATATTTCCATTGAAAATACATAATATAATGATTATAGTGCATTAGAAAAAGAATGAAAATTCGATTACAAAGTTCAGTTTTTATAAAAGTCAAACGAAAAGCTTCCAAAATGTTTCAATATACTTCCAAAGCTGTGAGAAGTTCAGAAATTGAAGGTTTACTTTTACTTGTGGTATAGAGGACAGTCTTTAAAAGCTAGGCTTCCTGATTTCAGAATTCCAAGAATTCAGAAATCCGATTTCACCACTGATGTGTCGTGAGTGCATGTCTGATAAATTCCAAATCTGATATCAAGGGCCAAATGCATTCCCGCTGGTATGGAGTGGAATTTTGGCAGCTCTGATGGTTAGAAATTCCGAGTCAGATTCTAATAAGCCCTTGTACTTCACCAAATTGTAAATAAACAGAACTAAATTAGTGATGACGGTAAATAATGGGTCTTATTTTGTATAAAGGGAATGGTATTCATTGAAAAATCTATTTAGACTGCAACTGAAGATATATATATACTAAACTTTTTCTATGAATGGCCTTAAAAATAGATTCATATCCTCTTTTCTACATTCATTTTAGTTCACAAACAAATGTTTCAGCAATATTTAAACAAATACTACATAAGGATGGTGAAATACTCAATAGAGAAGCCATATAAAGATTTTCATTTCTATTCTGAAATATTTAAAAAATCAAATCATTCTAGCATATTTGTCTGAATGATTTCAAAATTTACATGAGGCATCATTTGAAGGTGCATGTAACTTGGCACAATTCAATTGAAATCAATATGTTGTAAGTGAAGTTTTAAAATATACACTGATAGAATAGAAGTAGAAAATCTACGGCATCTTCTCTTGGGTTATGATAAAGAAATTTCAACATTTACTTAATGTTGAATCTTAACATATCAAATATGACGAACGCATGCTACCTCATATACTAGTGTTTGTACTCTTATATAGGCATTATGTAAAAAAATCTGATGCACAAAAGGAAAAATCTAAAACTAAATCTAAAGAAAAACTCTAATTAACGTAAATATGATTTTATAATCCCCCCATCTTTTGAATCAATCTTAAAGACACAGAAAATAACAACGGCAGGTTTTCAGCAACTACTAGAATTTCTAACCAAAAATAAAATAATTGTAATAATTATTACAATAATAATGACACAGAAAAAGCATCCCACAAGTTTGTTTGCGACTAGATGAAAAAAAATTGTCAACTGAATGCAGAAAGACAGCAAAATTGTGTTATTCAATGAATGAAAAATGATTCAGAAATCAATCAGATGGAATTAAATTATTGAAAGGTTCTGCCTTTGTGATTGTTAGATTGTGCATTTAATGACAGCATATTTTTAAAACTCCCTTTTATCAAAGAATAAACATTTTCATAAGAAAGAGGAATTTTGCAAATCTTTTTATCCTTTGATCTATTTTTAAATACTTAATTATTAATTCGTTATTATTCCTATTACTAAATCTTGAAGAAGGTTTGCGCAAATTTTCTAATAGATGAAGTTATTTATGTGAAATCAAAATTCATTGAATCGATTAACTCTTAACTAAATTCTGAAAATATTAAAATACTATATTGTCATTGAGATCCTGAAAGTTTAAAGTATTTAAAATATTTTGAATTTGAAGGAAGTCGGTGAAAAAAGCGATGGCAAATTTCTGTATAAAAATATGAGGCGGATTTAACTAAGTAAAATGCGTAGATTTTATCCATTGCAAGGTAAAAGAAAATAATTGAAAAATTATTTTTCTCGCTTCTAAACAGCTGCAATAATCAGTTCAAAATTTTGTTGATCATACTGAACAGCACAATTATTATAAAGCTTTATTTTAAAAAATAAAACTTATCTTTAAAAATGCACTCTTCAATCAATAAAACAGCGAAAATGGGAAGAATAGAGTTCCCAATTTGTTCTAGAATTTCTAACTTTTTGAGAACTCCCTTGAAATCTTTAGGGTAAGGAAAGAAAATTTTTGGATAGAAGTTTGAAATGAGAGAAAACTTTAAAAAAAGCACTTCACTGCATTTGCTACTACTTTCAAAATGAAAGGGCACAGCCTCGAACATACTAAGCAGACAAAAAGGTTTTTTCCCCTTCTTCTATTTCTTTTTGTCTCTAAGGATTTAACAGTAAACAAGCTTTTCTTCTCGTCTCATTCAACATGCTTGTGAAAAATAAATATAATAAAACAAAATGCTAAATTTGATTTTAAATCAAGGGAGAAAAATAGAAACAAAGAAGGATTTCAATTTTTCTCCCCCGTGGGAGGGCAGAATCAATATTTAAATAAAAATTACATTTTGAAAGAATATCATCTTAGCTTGATGACACTGTTATGATCTGCTTAATTTGATCTCAATAAATTAAATCAATTCGAACAGGTTGTTAAATATTGAAACCTGAGAGACGGATAAAAAAAGAAGAAAATGAATCCTTCCTTTAATCAAGGACACTCTCATGGGGGTATCACAACTTTTAGTTATCCTTAGAGACCGTGAATTTCCATCCCTTATCATCATCACTTAAAGACCATTCGTTTCTATTAGATGGTCTCATGTTATTATTTCCTTCATTATTTTATTTCATTTATGGATATTGTAATTAATTAATGCAAATGGGTTTAACATATTAAATTATTCTAGGAAGGTTAATGTTTGCCTAATTAGTGGGGTTAATGAAAATAATCATTAACCCTTTATTTACCGGCGGTACTTAAAAGTACCATTTAAATCTAGCTTAGTTCTTTTGTATATGACTATTTTTGCTGATAGTATTCTAAAGAATTCGGATAATGTAACCCAAACAACATGAAGTGAATATAAGATAAAAGTAAGAATTAAAAATATTTAATTAATAATTAAATTAATTAATATATTTCTGTTTGTTAAATTTTTTTCCTTGGGTTCCCTGGGTTTATTCTGCAAGAAAACTAAATTATTGGGGCAAAAATGAAGTTGAAAAATGGATGGCAACATAATTCGGTAAATAAAAGGTTAAATTCTCTGCCGTTGAAAAAAGATTTACAAGAAATACTCATCACAATGGAAATAAAATGATAAGGACAAAAATAAATGTATTTGAGGAATTTAGTTTTGAAAAACAAATTATAAAGCAAGTAAATGTGAAAAAGGGCACGTAACCTGAACTTTGAATAAGAGGTATATAACATCGGCTCCTCATGAAAATTTAATTATGTAGTAAGAATCATTCTCAGAAATAATCCATAAGTTATAAAATAATGTAAATTTATGCTTTCCAGATGCGTTTTAATAGCACGCTCCCTGCTCTTTGCGGGGCAAACGGCAGAATTTTATGTCTTCGCTGGAAGCATGAATGATTTATTTTCTAAACCTTCAAGAAGAGTCTGTCGAAAGTTTTGTTGATTGGGCAATCGAGGATTTTAATGATTGACTGAAAATAATCTAATACGGAAGGAGCAGCGGAATAAATTTTAAAGGATCACATGACAAAGGCTGACGGAAAGCAATGAACCCGCTGCAAGAATTTCCTCGACAACGAAATTATGATATAAAAGAATACCGAGGTGTTGTTCTCGTCGATAGGCACAGTTAAAAATTGTAACTGGAATACATTTGTGAATTTTCAATCCTACTACTTCTTTTCTAAGACTAATTGATTGTCATATCCACCTGAAATAAACTCTCTTAAAATGGTAAATCAAATCTTTTTTTACTTGCTTTCTTTCTGTTTAATGATTTGTGTTTTAGATAATTAGATGATCTAAAATATGGCAATTATTTTATGTACTTAAGAGCCTATATGTTAGTGTCAACTTCTAAATTAAAACACAATGAAAAAAATCCCTTGCTATTGTTGACTGATAACTCATTGTAAAACATAAACAAAACTGAGGAATATTTTCTTGAAATACTCCATAAAATATTCATTATAGATTTTTTGACTTCAAACTTTTCTTATCTTGCATTCTTAAGACTGTGATAATTTTATTTGATTGGAATTTTTCTAACTTGCGAAAATAAATTATATAACATGGTCACATTTTTATGCGCATTTATATTCCATATGTAAATTAGCTTATATTATTAAGTATGCGTCGTATTCCTACCACGAATTAATGTTTGAAAATTACATTTTTCGTATTTTAATTTTTTATGCTTTTTAAAAATAATATTTGCTGTTACATATGTATATATATATATTAACTTTATATATTTGAACTTCTTTTTTTTAAATCTAATTTAGTTACCAATTTATCTTTCAAGAAATCATGCGAAATGCATAAATCAATTTTGTATAAGGGTATTAATCATGAATATTTGTTCTATTCTTCTAAAATTATTTTATTGTTTCAACGAAATGCCACCCACTTTTTTTTTAAATTCTAAAATATTTCTATACAGACTGGTGCAATGGTAATATATCTCATGAAATTTTATTGCTGATTAAAATTAATTTTTGCATTCAAGCAACAGATTTGTTTGATATTATAACGTAATCATTTTCTTTCTTTGACCTTTGAGTCATCATTTTGACGCTGATTTTTTATGACGGCTGGTTTCTCATTTAAATCAGAGCAAAAACTTTAATGACTTTTTAGAATATCTAACAGAGTTTTCTTTAATATTGTCTATCACTGAAGCGTTACGAATACCATAAAATTATTTAAGAAGAATTAAAATTATTAAGAGTAAAATTAATATAAGTATACTCTGATGTTGAGCCAAATTTTGAGAATAAATGAACTGCGACTTAATATATAAGACTTTTTTCAAAATGAAGTTGAGATTTATTCAAATTTTTTCTTCAGATGCTACATTATTTCATTTCACAGGCATTAAGAGAATTCATTAATGAATTCTGGTCTGTTTGAAACAATTAAAGCATGGTTTCTCTTACATCATAAGAACAGAATTTTTCTACCTGGCTTGAATCAAAACAGACAGATTAAAAAACAATGTCTAATTGAATGAAGCATTCCAATAATTGCTTCTCTAAATCCGTTGATTGTTCTTGCAACACATAGAAGAGTAATTAATATTAGAGAGTAATCTACTCTCCCCCCCACTTTTTTTTGTGAAGATTTTATTTATATTTTTTAATCAGATTCAACGTCAAAAGAATTCTGCAAGGATTTTAATATTGCGATGCTTCAAACTGCTAATTTATAATTTAATTTTTTGTTATATGCGGCGAAATTGTAACTGTTTACCATTCAAGCTAGTTGTCGAAAATTTAAATTTTAAGGCCATTTTGTAAGTTTTGAAAAGGAAAATAAAATGTTTCTCCTTCAGATTTCTTTGTTATAAAATAATCAAATAAATTTTTTATTAAATTATGTTTTTAGCATATTTTTAAGACTTTGTTTTTACCTTAAATGCATGTTTTGCAAAGAAAAATGCCAAAAATTTCGCATACAAGTTACCTTAGATTCAGTCCCATGTAAATATGGATTGAGAAAAATGTGATTGAAAAAATCGCTTCAAAAACATTAGTTGCTTTGAAATTAATGCATGCCTTTACTATTTCTCAAGGAAATGAAGAGAGAAAAATATTAAAATACTATCGATTTTCTCGGATAGTTTTATGCAGTGTTTAGAAATTATTTTTATAACTGCAGTCAATATATACGGTTCATATATATATATTTGGCATAATCTGCCGAATCAAAGGGTTTGATAACAGATTACGGCAGTAGTACATATAGCATTTTGCAATTGAGGAATCGATTTATGAGCTAGAAGCAACTGAAACTTCAATCCCGAACGTTAAATGAGTTTTCATTTTTCAATATATTTAAAGGTATAATAAAACTTAGAAAACAATTTTTATAATGCATTAAAATAGTAAATAAGACAAAAATTAGACATTTACAAAAAAAAAAAGAAGACATATTTGATCTTTTTGGTTAATTCTTAAATTCATAAGTTAAAAAATGAACTAATGCATGAATGAATTATTTTAAGCAGAAAATGTTTAGTGCAAATGTGCCATTGAGTATTATAAAACAACAAAGCAAGTAATTGATTTCTGACGATTTGTTTCAAAAGACTCGGTGTACAATAATCCAATTTTTGTTGGCAGAAGCCCCTAGTGGAATCAATATTCTGAGTCGAATATGTACAAGAGCGAAGGTACGAGTCGGTGTGCGGTTTTTCTGTGGCATGGGGATTTTCAAATTATCTGCTGTTATATGCATATTCATGGCATCCCACCTGTTCTTCCACAAGATCAAAATTACTGTATAATCGTGGAACTGCATTACACGGCATACATTCAGTCCTATAATGTTCGAACTGTGAATGTAGATTCTACTAATACATGTTGCCATAAATTATATTACTAAATACGGAAGCCATTTGATGGAATTCATGGCATGACTTTATTTGCTTTGTCATTTCTATTCGTCTCAAAGATAACATCATTACTAACCACTTTATTAAAAAAATGGCCAGACATACTTAGGCAGAAAATTATACAATAAAGTTATTGATACTAAATTGATTTAGACTATCTCAATTATATGTTTTAAAATTAAAAGTCGGAAAGTGTGGTCACATTTCGAGCTTAATAAAGCAGCATGTAAAACTTAAAAAAAACCTGCATTTTTTTCTGCATTCAAAGTTTTCTATTCTATGATAAATTTGATTTTTAATACCCAAGTATTAGTCTATACAGATGAATTAAATTGCGATTGAAAGCAGGTTGCTTTGATGGTATTCTAATTTATTGACCGTCATTTTCATGCGAACAATCAAAGTGCCCTTTCTTTGCATGATAAACTTTATCATTTTAAATGTTATTGAATCCATTCCTACAACCTGTTTCTAACTCTTCTCATTGAGTATCTGTCAAAAACAAGTTGTTAGATCAACAAAATACAGCATTCTATGCATCACTGGGAGTGTAATGGAAGTTTTGATTAATCACTAATTTAATATGTGGTATTCAAGTTTCATTTTTTGAACCGTTCCTTCATCTATAATCCTTTATGCTATAACTTATTCTTCGAAGTTCGAGAGACTTCTCAAGTAAGCTAATGCCACTGTCTCTGAATGAAAAAAATGTTTCATATGAAACGAATGAAAATGAAATGTTTATTTGCTGATAGCTTTCAACAAAATTTTTTTCCATCCCGATTTAGCAAAAATATTAATAAGAGTAATACTGAAATTCAGAGTGGTTAGATTCGTTTCGATGTTAATTCTACTTCTTAAAAAATTTATATTCGTTCGCTCATTTTTACTTATTTTTAATATAAATTAATATTCCCTACCGGCGGTTTAGTACTTTTATGCTATCTTTATTTCAGAACTTTGAAGGGGAAGGGAATTAAAAAAACAACGTAGTTATATATAATTAAAGAATACGAAAAAGGGAACACCAATATACAGCTTAAATTATGATAAGTTAATTAAGAAAAATTAATATTTCTATTAGTACAGTTTAAAAAGGCAGATAACTATTTTCAGAAATAAGCAATTGCCATACTACTGTGATTTTCCATATTATCTTGTAATGTCTTAGTTGTAGAAATACTTATGTGTTGTTATATTTCAATGGGCTTCAATTACTATACCATGAAAATTGGTAGAAATTTTGATGAATACTTAGAGACTGTTAGCTATTTAACCGAATTTTTTGTATTTATTTTTAAAGCTACGAGAATGATAAGCACACTTACCAAAGGAATCTAAGAAAGAAAAACGATTCAAATTGTGTGTTCTTTCAAACTTAAAAACTTCGCTTTGCCTAACATTGTTATCATTTATCTACAAAATAAAGATTTGTTGCTCCTGTTTTAAAAATTGTAATGTAGAGTTCTTTTTAATTATCATAAGTAAATAAGTTGATACATAAGTAAAGCAAATGCAATTGTTTATTTGATTAAGATAGAATGACGAAAATTATTCTTGTCCTTTCAAAAATATTGAAGGGGATTTCAAACTCATTCTCAGAGCTTTATGCTCCAAAATTAGGTACCAAAATTAAATAAATTCTTATACTGTACAAAATAAACTATAAGAAATAAAATGCTTTACTCTTTCTGTAGAATTTAGGAGTTTGTTTTTTTACGATTATAATTTTATATGAACAGTTGCTTATTTTATAATACTTATTAGTTAGAACTTTTTATAAAAAAATTTAGACACAGTCCTTTTATTTTATAACTTGTTTCATTCAATTAATATTTTTAAAAATTACAAAAATATCAAGTTTGAATGACTCACCTGAAAATTAATGGTCCCACTTCCATCGTGATCGAAGGCTTTAAACACATAATGAGCATATTGACTGGCATCTGGAAACAAATTAAATCTTTCAGACCAATTTCATTATTTACAATTGAAAAAAATTCGTGGGTTATTGTTTTTTCTTTGGAATGAGGTTTTTAATTCATTTTAAAAATATGCAAGTTTTTTAAGTGACACTCAATTGCTCAATTATGTAAACATACAAAGCTATAACATTAATATATAGGCCAATAGGAACTTTAGAAACCATGAATATCACAATAAATATTAAGAGGATGGTAGTGTCTAAGAAACGAAGTCCAAATGATAAAATTTAGGCAATTCAGTGGAAATTTCTTTAAAATTTTATGATACACGCATATAGAATTAAATATGGGTCAACAAATCCTACAAAAGTCAAATTTCAAATATTTAGTTAAAACCTTGGGCCTCATAGATCCTTTTATTGCTACTGCTACGCTACTTCTCCAAACAAGTTTTTTGTGATCAAGTCGCACAAATTCAGGCTGCATATATTTTGCAGCAATCTAATGTTGTATAGATATCTACAGAGTGATGCAATTTAGTGCAGAACTATTTTAGACTGCTATTTTATTTAGTCAAGAAGTGATGAAATACTTTAATTCAGGAGATAAATAGTTTTAGTATGTTTTTACTTGTGCGAATGCCTCTTAATTACTAGTAAGCTAATTAGCTCTACTTAATCGTTAAAGAAATTTATATAGATTGTTGTCTGTGATTACAATTCAGAAGGTACTTCTAAAAATAGTAGTAAGCAGGTTGATTCTTATTTATATATAAAAGAGGTTTCTTTTTGTATAAATAACATAGAAGCTTTCTATGTAATTTTCAGTTACACTTCAGTATTGGTTCAGTAATTTTTTTTATATAACTTGATTTCATGACGTGTCTCAGAAGGCGATTTGAAATCTTGCTTTTTTCTAACATATATTCCCAAGGCAAAAAAGTATCTAGTACTCATTCAAATAGTTAAGTTAATGCAATCACAATTTTATCGGTATGAATATCAGTTATTTTTTGCATTTTTACATTTTCAACTATTTTTAAAAACATGCAAGACAATCATTTTTTTAAATGCCAGATAATTTTAAAATTACAATTTGATTTAAAAAATATATATCATCATAACTTACACTAAATATAATAAATAAATAAAAGATTTCATTAAAAAGTTATAAAACAATTCTAAACACCTGATTTATTACCCCTGGAATGGTCTAAAATTGGAAAAAGGGATTTAAATCTATAATTTTGGCTTTTAATATATCTGCAATTTTTGTTAACTATAGGAGGAAATACTGTATTCACATAGATGAATGGAAGAAAAATATTTTATATATTAAGACTTATACAAAAAAAAAACATTAAATTATATTATAAATTATACACTATAACGAAAAATTTAATTTCCGTAGATTTTTATAATCAATAACCACAGAAAAAAATGCATTCATATAAGTATGCACCTTATTTAATGATACTTGATGACTGAACATAAACATCTAGATGTAATATTAATGGAAATGAATGCTTTCCGCACGTTTTTGGGTTACCCCCTGTAATAATATTTTTAATGAATTGAGATCCTTACCACACATTTATATGCTTTGTGTGTATACGTAAGTTATCTGGTAACAGGCAGTTAAGTGCGTAATAAATAAAATAGATTTAGTGTCTGATTGCCGCTTACCTTGCTTACCTCATATTTAATCTATATAAATAAAAATGAACGTTAGTCTGTATGTTTGTTATGCTTTGCTAAATCGTTCATCCGATTGCGATGAAACTTATTGTTTACACATACGAGATGGTTAGAGGGATATTACTATTATCAAAAATTGAAAAAAAGTGGAATTTCAACTGCATCTATTTCCCTAGGATTAATCTTCAAATAACTCGCCGAGGTAACAATAGATTCTGTAGAAATGCTAAATCCAATTTAAAGGTCAATATTTTGTAGCTATAGTAGGAAATTGTCATTCAAGTCATTCTCAGAGATAACGTTATTACATATTATGCGAAAAAGTTTTGGGGAGGCTAATCCTGGGGTTTTAAAATTTTAATTAAATTTTAGAGTTTTTCTTTGTAACTACTAAAAATATTGTAGTACAAATAATTTCGCACCATCCTAATTCCCAAAAATTCATCTCTTTAACTATATTAACAATTCTATAGTATAAATATATTTTCTATGTTTAATCAATTTTAAAAGAAAATATTTTAGTCACATATCCTAAAATGAAATGTGAGAATTCTGAACGAATATTAAAGGAATCGCGAGATACAATAAATAGTTTCTTTCTTTACCATTCTGAAAAAACACCAAGTTTTACAATTGTAAAAGAATACACAAATCTAATATATAAAAAATAATATTTGTTTGTTCGTATTTTATATACTGTCATACCGTTCATCCTATTTTGATAAAACGTTGCCAAATTATTTATTGATACAATATTTTTTTGATGGCAGCAATGCGCCGGGTAATAGCTAGCAACTTATAAAGTTATGACTTGGTTTCAGAAGCGCCTCTGGAATATTATTTGGATGAAAAAGAGCGCTGGAGCGTTTTTCTAAACATGCCTTATGAAAATAATTTTACTTTCCTCATGAGTTGGAGGCTACGGAAGAGAACATGACCATCAAAGGAAATTATGGCTGTAAAGTTTTGATTTCAATGCAACAGCTACACATTTAGTGAATAAACTTCAAACAAATACTTTATTCCAGCCATAGGACATAGCAGAGATGGTAATTTTCAATACCTTTGAATTATTCGATGCGTTAAGGAAATAATCTAGAGACAGTTAAAGAATTACTTTTCGCCAAAGTTGAATGAAATTTATACGCGTTACTTGTTGTTTTTCTATTATTTACTAGGTAAGTATAAATTGTTTTGTTCGTATATGACGAATTTAAAAACCAAAGTAGTGAACTGATCCTTCGGTACTTTGCAAGACAGTTTATTGCGTATTCAGATTGTGTGTGGAATACGTTCTGATAAAATACGGGAACACTGAATAAAGCAATTAATATATGTAGTGCAATTAAATAAACATCAATTCAGATGAAAGAGGTGCATTTAAGTAAAAAAATATGGAAATAAGTTATCTCTTTAAAATGCATTGCAATAAAAAATTATAAGAAGGGTATTAATTTTAAGCAAAAATCTGCCTGCGCATTAAGTCCTGTTTTGCCACGCATAGTTTACAGTGAGTTTTTAACAGTCAGCAAGAAGCAAGAAGCAAACAGAAAGGAAATAGTTTCTCATGGAGACCTTCTTCACAAACCAGGATAGAATCAAGTGGAAAGCGAAAGACGTTGGGTAGAATAAACTGGGAGGAGATAAATATTCATGGAAACCTTGTGTTTGGGCAAGCCATACGAATCTGCAGAAAGTGAGCCCCAGAGAGAGGGCAAGATCAATGGCATATTGTTCTTAAAGCAAATATAAAATTGGATGCATTAACCATGTCGATAGAGATTTTAATATCATTACATCAATTAATTCAATAAATATTACTTACTGTTTAGGTCAAGACGGAATAAGCGCACTGAGAAGGCCGAAATCCCAAGTGAATTGTCCGATCGCTAATGATCGCAATAAGACTCAAAAATAAAGAAAAAAAATCTATCATGCATTTCACGATAGAAGATTTTACAACTCATGTTAATGTTTCATCGCTAAATTACTGAAAATAAGACAATGTAAAAATTTAAATCTCTTAGCACAGTTTTTTCCAAGACAGTCAAGACTTGTAATTTTTCACCTTCCGACATTTAGCAAAGGAAATTTATTAACATTTTTATTAAATGGAGAGAAAGTCTGGCAGAAATGTTCGTTAAATTACAGTTCCAGTCATTGATTATTAATGAAAAATAAAAATAAAAATGCTTTTTTAACAGATGTGGATTCTTTATTATTTAGATTTTTTAAAAGAATGTTTCGTGAAATAAGAGGTAATATTTATTTCTATATATGTGGATCGATCATTAAATGGTCAAAGAAATTTGGAGATAGAATATATATTGTTGAATCAAATATAAAAATTTTGGCCAACATTCTATTCTAATCATGGAAATTTGAATTCTGCAATATAATTATAATAATTCCACTTTCGTTAAAAACTACAATAAGACGCTATATAGAAAATCGACCAATTCATTTAGCCAAAAAAAAAGAAATCCCCATTTCCATAGTAAATGTCAGAACGAAGATATACAAATGAACAGAAACACAACAAGCTATAAAAACTAACCTTCCATGTAACATTAAACTTTATCGCAAGATAAAATTCAGCATTAGCAAGAAATAAAAACAACAAAAAAAAACATTCATGTTGTTAAAACACATGGTGAAGTTGTGAATGTGAATAACCGTGAAGTTTTTAACGATTTCATATGAAGTGTAATAGATCACAATACTATTACATTCCACTAGATCCTAAAGAATAAAGAACGTGATATTAGAATATATATATATGAATAAGACACATTAACTTAATGTTTGTATTAGTTTGATTTTCTAAACTATTTAGAAACCAAAAATAGGATTTGATAAAACAGTTCTTTCTATGTAATTGGAAAGGTTATTCTGATATAACAAAGAAAGCTACAAAAAATATTTAAAAATTTCGAATCAGCATCAAAAATTATGAATCATAAAAAAATATAGTCATTCACAAATCCATGAACTGTAACATCGCTAAGACTGCTTTTTAAATATGCACTATTGACTTTCAAAATCAAATAATAACGGTTTATGCAAATTATCATTTAATGTGTTTCAGATGAAAGTCTACGAGTTTATCCAAATGTATCCTTTCTTCACGTGTTTCAGACTAAAATCTACTAAGTTTATCCAAACATATGCTATATTCACGTGGGAGACACATGATAATTTATTTTTAAAAACATAAATAGACGATAATAAAATATTTTTTCAAAGTAAATTGATGTTCTATGATTTTGAATCAAGTCTATCAAGGTGCGAATAAAGGGAAAATATTTCAAACGAATCAACTTAATAATTCCTTAAACGAAAGTACGTTTAATCGAACCATGAAAGCAGCATATCTATTGTTAAAAACATTCTTCGTCATATCGTAGGAAAGATCCAAATTTCTTCCGTCCTTTCACTCAGAAATGCGCTTAATAGCACTATGAAAGGAAAAAAATACATATACCATTCATCTTCCATGTTAGAAATGCCTACAATATATTCTACTTCAAAAGTTAAAATATATTAATTCCTCTTCAATCAAAAAACAAAAACCGTGATGTCACAATCCAACTTCAAAGGATTCTTCCGATAGGCAAATGTACGCAAGTTTTATGTAAATGAGTCTCTTTATCTCAGAGGGGCGTGTGCAGAGTGCTTGTAGAAATTGTCGTTGCAGGTGTAGACTATTTAGATTTCACTTTTAAAACGGAATCCGCTGTGGATTGGAGTCTAGAAATCAATGAATAAATATATGTTACAGAATTAGTAAACACCGAAGGATATTCGTAATCTTAAAATCGGAAAACTTACATTAAACTAAGGACTCTTCGAAAGCAATAGTTAATTTTGAACATTCTCCTTCGTGTATTCTGAAATATTAAATGATTTTAAATGATAATACTCCTGGGAAATATGCATTTGGTTCGTTATATACTATCGATAAGTCTGGCAGATGAGCGCTTCATTCTTCAGATTTTTGTAATCATATGAATTCTAAGGATTAAATTTATGCAGTTTGGAAGATGAACATGTTATGATTAGAGACAAAGTAATTCATCATTTATTTACTAATCCTCCTTTATATTTCAAGCAAATTTCTCACAAAAAATTTTACATCATTCGTAAACGTATTTTCTTTTTATATCGATCTATAAATCTATATATATATATATTATAAAACTTCGCAAAAGTACAGTACGATATTCACAAAAAATACTGGAAAAATTAGTATTCCTAAACATCTAGAAACATCATTAACTTGAAGTCCAAAATTAACCAACGTGCTGTGTTTGTAATTCTTTTTTAATTTCAAATTGTATTCTATATATAATATAATAAGTTCTGTAGAAAATTATTGCATATTAGAAAAATGTTTTTCTGGAAATATAAACAGACAACAAATGCGATGAGCTGCGAACAACAAAAAGCAAAGAAAATCAATATAAAATCACAAAACAATTATTAAAGCAAGAAAACCAAT
>JAPMOQ010043401.1:3503446-3520812 GCA_026543055.1 Argiope trifasciata | reverse complement strand
ATTCTAGATATATTTAATTCAATTTGAAAGGAACGTCGTTCTCAACGAATGCGATTCCTGCTTAGAAAGTAATTTCATTGCTAAACCATACATATTTATCATATGAAAGTAAGAATATGATTTACAATGAGGCCTCCAAATAGCGAAACAACTAAATAATAAAATATCCTTTATTCTGGATTTAAAATGTTTTTGATCCAATAAACTGTCATAATACCATATTTTAAGTGTTTCAATTTCTAGTCGAGGATTATTGGCATCTTGGTGAGGGAAGCGCATGAATTCTTCCTTTTTGAATTACAAAGCATTATTTTTATTCAAGAATTTGACATTGTGTACAATTGGTTATTTTCAAAGATATCTGAAAAAGACGTAAGCCATTTTCTATTAAAATTTGTGAAGAAAGCCAAGGGTCTCTATCTGATATTTTGAAAATATACAATTATATCGTAGGCAGTGTGTCAACATAGATGGATTGAACAACTAGTCTTCCACTAAAAACGTCAAAGGATTGTCACGTTCTTAAATAGTGATAGTGATAATTTTATAATTTTTTTTATGAAAAGGGTTTGCTCGATATGATAATATAAAAATGCTGATAAATCTGAAAATAGTATTTACAATTTTTTTCATCCAATCTATTAATATATTATATAATATCAATTTTATCTCCTTTTTTATGCTACGTAACGCCCATAAGCAATGCAATAAAACTGCCCCCTGGATTCTCTAGTGATTAATGCACCTATATTTGTTTTCACACATCTCACATATATATATGAACATATTTTCTGCATATATGAGAAATCGAATGATGGCACTTTCAATAGTATACAAAAATATATTTATTTTATATTTTAATAATGTTATATATTTTAACATTTACTTCATAATTTATTTTTGTAAATATTATGGAATTTAGAAATTATTTTTTCATATTCTTTAAGAGATGGCACCACGGATTAAAAATCTAAATACAATTCTATCAATCGATTAAATGGTAATTAATTTTTGAAAATATATAAAAAAAATGTTTTCATCGAAAACTTAAAAAAAATAATCTAGCATATAAGAATGTGAATAAAAACTAGATTAGAAACCTTCCATCTTTGCAAACATGAACATCTGACAATATATTAATAAGAGTGTTATGAAATACTTGTACTTACGAAAGTAATGAGGCAGCGAATATTCCTTATGATCGAATTTTATGTGACAGAACTATTCAATTTTTACAAATATGAAACATGCCAATTATATAAAAGCGGATTGGAAGGATGTTCTGTCGAGCTTGAAAATAATGAAAATTCTTCTGATGTTTTTAGTAACGACGATGCCTCGCACTATGACAATGTTTTGTGCATTTTCTTTACATCATATTATTGTACCGTATATCATATATAAAGTGGTCAACAGTTTCTTTAAAAATCGGAATTACCCAAAATACACCGGTACTTCGCCCCTCAAAAAAATCCTTCAACAATTTAAATTCTTTTATTAATATTAATATTGTTTTCATGAATACAGCTAAGACGGAATGATGATATCTAGTTTTATTTTTTTCTCTCTACTTAATTATTCATTATTATTTTTGAATTTGGAATAATTATTTAAAAATATATGTATGATATATTTTTATATTTATTGGAAAAACCTATAAAAACTCGAAAAGAGAATACAATCAAGGCAGAGAGAAATTTGAACTGGACATAATAAAAGCAAAATTCAGAGTCAATTTATTTCAAATATTCTCAAATCTGTTATTAATCAAACAGAATATTTCCTTCATTTAAAGATATGTAAATAAATTTTCTATTGAAAAATACTTTCCATTGTTTGTCAGGGAAAATAGCCGTCATTTTAGGATAGTGAAGGGTTTTTTTTTATTATTAAAGAAAATATTTATATTCATTTTAGAAAACTGGCTTTACTTTCGAATGGAAGAGACTTTGACTTTAATGACTCTTCAATATGTATATTCCCAAAAACTTTTGATTGCATGTGTACGTTTGATTAAGTCACCAAAACAAGAAATAACATCAGAGTTAAAGAATTGTGTTACTTTCTTGATCAGATTATTGTAACTGAATTTCACGGCGTATTTCAGGATTTTTTCTGGAGGATAAACGATTTGATTGGGAATGTAAAAGCAAACCTGTAAAAAGAGCAAGGAATGGATTTGGCCTTTTATTTAAATCTCGTACGTGGTTTCACTTTCGTGCTACCATCAGGTAGTGTATGTATATATGTGGCGATGATGTTGGCTGGAAAGAAGCCAGTCAATGTGTTGGAAGAATTCCGCCAAGGATCGAACCTGCGAGGTTTGGGTTTGAAGACCAGTAACTTATCCAATCGACCATATCCATGACCCTTGCACCTATATTTACGCTTGACCACGATTTTCGCCTTCTGAGGCACCATATTCCATTTTAGGTTTTATTTATTAGGTTGTTCGGAAAGTAATTTCGTTTTTTCCTGACAAAGGATTTAATTGCATTTTTTGCACCCAATTTCATACTTAAACCGCAAAATCATTTTATGTTTTAAGAGCTGATATAGCAAGGCTTGAGTGTGAAAAAGTGCAGCTGATTCTTCGCAGTAGTTTTTGGATGGTGCCCTTTTAAATATGGAGAGCAATAAACAGCATTTTCGTCATTTTTTTTCTTTTTTGCTATAAAAGGTAAAAATGCTGTTCAAGCCAGAAATAAATTAGCCAATATGTGTGGAGAAGATGTGTTAAAAGTACATCAGTACCAGAACTGATTTGCAAAATTTTTCCTTCAAATGAGGAGGCCAAAAACCACCTCGATCAGTTTTTTTTACAGCAAAGACCAAAACTTTTATGAGCGTGTAATCATGTTACTACCAAAAGGTATTAGACCAGAATGGCAAAAGGTATTAGACCAGAATGGCAATTTTATAATTTAATAAATAATTTATTCATTAAACGAAAATTTCTTTTCATTTTGACACAAAAATACGAAATGACTTTCCGAACGACCCAATATTTAGATTTGTGCAAACAACTCCCTTTTAATTTGTGCCCGTATTAACTGAACACCTTATTATTATATTACTGATACTTTTTATATTGTGTAACATATTATCATGTCAGCAATAATTCAGATATTTCATAAGGATCCAAAACTATTGCTAGAAACAAAGAATTCAAACCACGTAAAGTAATATTTTGAAAACAATAAAACATGTCATATTTTTAAGTACAATGCATTTCTTTGAATTAGCATTCAAAAATTTTTTGTAATCGGCTATTTCGATAGACGTTAACTGCTTACCTCCTTGTGGAAAAAACTGTGCGTATACTTCTTTAAAGGTGGTTTCATTCACGATCCCTGTAGGACAAGCCTGAAAGATGAAAATGAAAATGCTATACTTAGAATCAATTAATAGCTGTTTGATGTTATTTTATTAATAAGAAATAATTCCAATTGTATAAACAGTTAACTTTAAAATGGAAGAATAGTTTTAATATGACTTTGAATTAAGATTTCAAAATAAACACACTAATTGGCGAATTAAATAACTGCGAATTCATATATTATTTATATAATTTATAGTTTATAAATAATTGTTAAACTTTAATAAAACTATTATTTAAATTATTAAAGTTATTGAAGAGACTTTCCAGCTACTATTATTATTTCAATACTTAAGGGAATTATTTTATTTCAATATATAGCTACATAGTATGTTTTTTTTTAGTTTGATTCCTGAGAATTAATAAAAACATATTTGAAATTTAAAATATTTTATCATCTTCTTAAAACCGAAGTTCCCTTAAAATTTTTATGTTAAAGATTTTGACACTAAAAAATGCGAATTTTTAATTCTGATAATATATTTCGTTTCTTAATATACACTGATGGAAAAAAAATCCCAACACCAAGAAAAAATTATTGTACAGTAATGAAATTTTAGGAATACATTTGTATAGGTAACATATTTAAATGATTAAAGTTTCAAGATCACAGGTAGAGCCATTGGCGAGAAGAGCTATTTCAAATGGCAAATGTTGATACATTAGTAACCGGTGTAACCGCCAGAATTTTGAATGCAATCATGCAAACGTGCATGCATTGTGTCGTACAGGTGTCGGATATCAGTGTGTGGAGTTCCATGCCTGTTGCACTTGGGCGGTAAATGCAAGGACGGTTAAGGCTGGTTGTAGATGACGCTGGAGTTGTCGTCCAATGATGTCCCATACGTGCGCGATTGTAGAAAGATCTGGTGATCTAGCAGGCCAAGGTAACATGTCGACACTCTGTAGAGCATGTTGGGTTAGAACAGCGGTATTAGGGCGAGTGTTATCTTGTTGGAAAACACCCCCTTGAATGCTGTTCATGAATGGCAGCACAACAGGTTGTATCACTAGACTGACTTACAAATTTGCAGTTCGGGTGCGTGGGATAACCACGAGAGTGCTCCTGCTGTCATACGAAATTGCTCCCCAAACCATAACTGCAGGAGTAGGCCTTGTGTGTCTAGGCCGCAGACAGGTCACTAGCAGGCGTTCACCTGGCCTCCTTCTAACCAACAAACGGCTATCACTGCTACCAAGGCAGAACCGGCTTTCCTCAGAAAACACAACTGATCTCCACTCCGTCCTCCAATGAGCTCTAGCTTGACACCATTCACGTCGCAAACGGCAGTGGTTTGGAGTCAGTGGAATGTACTGTACAGGGCGTCTGCCTCGGAGCTGTCCTTGAAGTAACCGATTTGTAACAGTTCGTTTTGTCACTGTGGTGCCAACTGCTGCTCGAATTTCAGCTGCAGACGCAGTACGATTAGCCACAGCCATACGCCGAATACGACGGTCTTCCCTCTCAGTAGTACCACGTGGCCGCCCCGAACCTGGTCTTCTTGAGGCAGTACCTTCCCTTGACCACTGCCGCCAATAATCATGCACAGTGGATACATTCCTGCCAAGTCTTTCGGCAATATCGCGAAAAGAAAACCCACCTTCTTGTAGCCCTACAACACGACCTCGTTCAAACTCAGTGAGCTGTCGATAATGGCTTCTTCGTCTTCTCAGAGGCATCCTTGACTAACATTAACCCACTACGACAAGTCTCAACTGTAAATAACGATCACGAACCTTACAGCGCTTATTTAAAGCAAACCTCATTTGCATGTTCATAGTGTCGCTACTAGCGCCACACTTACGCGTGTTGCTCGAAATTTGAATCGACGTCATCTTTCAGATGTATAAACACGCCTACCAAATTTCGTTTATCCAGCACAACTCCTTCCTAGTGTTGGGATTTTTTTTCCATCAGTGTATTATTTCTGATTATATATTACTTCTCTCATTATATTTCCTATTATTTATTCTACAAACGAGTCTTGCACAAGTTAAACCACTGAAAGTCAAATTCTCAGAGCTTGTCATAAGGCTAATTACAAAATCTCTCATGATTCGTCCTAAAGTATGGCTGAAAGTGAGATGTTAATCGAAGTAACTAAGCAAATATTTCATTTTAATGTGTTTTGGCTGAAGTGTAGTATATAAAATTACCGGTGATTATACAAAATCATCACTGAATTTGGTAAATTTGATAAATTATTTCGTCCTTATCAAATTTACCGGTTAGTTTATAAAATCCCCAATTCGTAATGGGGATATTATAAACTAACCGGTAAATTTGATAAATATGAAATAATTTATCATATTTACCAAATTCAGTGGTGATTACGTATAATCATCGGTAATTTTATATAATCACCAAATTTTTACTTTTACCGTAACATATATACCTATTCACAGTAACTGGACGATAAGTTTCGTTGTTATCTGGTCAGAAAACAGCATAAAAGGGGGTTATTCATACTGTGTCTGAAACACTATATACCATTAACATAATGTCACCAGCGGCATCATTTACTGTGATGTAATAAACGCAAAGACTTCAATGGAGCCATTCTCTTTTTATTGATGGTAATCATTTTAGCTCACAAACAGTTTTCGTCGCCATCAATATGGGGAGAGGTAGCGAGACATTTTTATTCTACTAACATCAGGTAAATAGAACGTTAGAGCTGTCCTATCACAATGATGAAACAGAAAAACGGTGCTCCTCATTTTCTTCAAAGATTCAACGACTGGATATCATTACTGTGATGAAACTATGTCCCTAGTGAGCGTATGTTCCCAGGTGCCATAGATCCGGACTATGCACTTATGGACAATATCGCACAACCACACGTCTCTTGCTGTACAGAAGCTTCTGGAAAGTGGAGATACCCGTCGAATGGATTGATTTGAAGTATTTCTCTCGGGGATCAACAAATCAACAAATAAATGGCACAAATCGCATTTAGGGAATTAGCACTATTATCTCAAGACTCCTTGCATATGAGTATCAACAGGCAACGCCACTCAGTCATTATAGATAGGGGATGTCATATCTCTTACAAATGGACATCTTTTTGTTATTTTTCTCGATAAGATACTGTTTTGTGCCACCACAATTCTGACAATAAAACTTTTTTTCTTCTTCGTTTCCTAATGCATGCATTTCTTTCATTTTTTGCTACGAAATTTTTTCACACTTTAAATAATACTTTGGGCATCAGTAGCATAAATTTCATGTCTTCTAGATTATTTTCATTTTTGCTGAGTTACAGCACATTTATAAAAGGTGATTAAATTTTGCATACTAGTGTATGTTACCAATCAAGGCAAATGATTGCCAGAGAAAACATCTAAATTGATTATTTGGCTTGACAACAAACTTCACTACATCAAAAAATTGATCTCAATCTCATACAGTATTTCAATCTTCTGTGGTCATTGAAATTACAATAAATAATACGAACTGACAAACCTTTTATTTTCGGGTTTTTTTGGTAAAGTTCAGGCATTCTAAATGGCAATGCTTAAGTTTCCTTAAATTCACTATTTCTATACAACTTTAAACTAATAGCACTTAGAATTAAGGTATTGTAAAACACTGAATAGCAAATTATAGTTTTCAGTTTGTTTGAAACTTTGAAATAAATTCATTTATGAAATATATTGAATTTTTTAATAATTAAATTAGATGGCATCTCCTTTTTTTAGAATGTCTTTTCCGATAGGAATAGAAGTCCAAAAAATATTAAAGCAAAATATCAATTTGGTATGACATAAAAAATGTCTATTGTCTCGCGATTCGAGAAATCATCACAACGGATTTTCTATTGTTGGAGCAACTGAAGACACATGTGAGATAAACTATCATTAACACGTTTCTCCTTTTAATATTACAGATTTTGAACTGAAAATCAAAGCATTAACACGTTGACTACCAACTACGAGATAATTTGTAGATTGCGATCTTTTCTAGGACCAAACCATATATGTTTTTAGATGACACCTTCTCTACCACAGTTCAAAGATAGCAAAGAAGGGGTCATCTAATTGGATAGATGGTCCTGATATCAGGCGTGAGTAGTGACAGTGAATGTGTTAAAAGATGAAGATGATATGAAACGATTTTAAAATATGGAAAATTATATTTCCGTTTCATGTTCTAAAGTACCATAGTGATAATTCATTGCAAAAACATCATAGGACGATATGTATTCAATGAAAATAAAGTTTAATTTTTTAGTAAAATTTTTTATTTTCATTAATGAAACAACAACGGTTGATAAAAAGGGAAATAACAGTACCATCCTGGAAAGTGGGTCTTGTTTATGAGACAAAATACGTACAAAATAGCAGAGCATTTCTAATTCCTGTTAAAGCTAAATATAACGAAAGAATTTTAAAAATATCACGTGCCGAACACCATTTACTTAGTGATTTTGGTTCATTATAATAATAACTTCGGCAAATAAAATGCAGTATAAAAAAGGGAGCATAAAAGTATACATAATATCTGCCACCAACAAATGATAATCATTCATTACAGATGATTGCAATATCGGATCATAATTTAATTCATATTGTCTCTAATTAATTTTTTAAAGAACGCTTTATTGAGATCAATTGAATGAAATATAACATTAAAACAATTATGTATTTATCTATTTCAAACAATGATTATTAATTGATTGAACAAAGATTTATTTTCTTTGTTGGATCACATATTATTTTGAAGTTTACTTTAAATTAATATCATATTGCATATAAATTCAAGCAAAGTTGGGTTATCTTAGTATTAACATTTTTCCTTCAGAATTTCGCAGAAAACTAAAAAAAATATTTTTTACTTAGGAAATTACATAATACATGAAATAAATACAAAAGCAGATACGCAGATTATAAGTTTTTTGAATTATTATTTATTTTCTTATAAATATTTTTTTCCGTTTAATGTAATGCAGCAACTTTTGAAAAATCAAACAAAAGTAACCTTTTTTTCTGGTATATGCATTCCCCCGAGACCATATGATGACCTGCTTTTCAAAAGTAGCTAAAATTACCCTATCATGGAAACCTTTCTTGAGTAGAGAAAAAAAAAACGTTTACGCATTGCATCTTTCCTTTCTTTCCCCATTCCTTTTATTTTCCTTCACTCTATGTGTCTCCTTTTATATTCAAGCAGCTATTTTCACAAACTTCCTTTTCACATTAGTAGTCTCTTTTTATGCTTGTAATATATATCTTGGCATATTTAAGAATTTCACCGACTTTTTTTCAATGCTTCTTAATGTTTTCGCACTTTCTTTTCAGATCGTAAGAAGAAAGTATTTTTATTTTGTACTCTCTTAAAACAGTTAGTTAATAACAGTTTTAGAGTTCCGTTTTTGACGACACCTCTTTCGTTTTTTTTTCATATTTTTCTTTTTGAAGAAGCTTCTTCTTGCCTTAAAATCTCACATTAATGAACATTCTATTGGAGAATTGTATTCTTTTTGTTTAAATTTAAAAATATACACGGCTGGAGTTCTATCACCCGACAATTAGTAGTTTCATACTATAAAGAAATTTTTTTGCCATTTGTCATTTTACGAAGTGATTGGACAAGGTATATCTTTTCTCAAGGAACGGAAATATCATATTTTCATCTGCATCATTTAAAATAAATTAAGGCTTGGGAATTTTGAAATATACATGTGTACTTTAGAATAGTTAAATTTCTCTTGGTAAGCAATTTTATTTTACTGTTTTCTAAAATATACACTATTTGTTTGTGAAAGAATTATTCTTAAAAGAGAATATATAAAATTCTTCTCATTCAGGAAAGGAAACTAAAAAAAGAGATTGACTCGTAATTTCTATACTTTTCTTCTTTTTTCCATCTATCTTTTTCTTCTTCATCTGTACTTTTTCTGCCCTTAACTATTTTCAAAATAAAACCTTTTATATTATTTCCTGATTATTGGTCGAAAAAGCCGACGTCCTGGCATAGGGTGTCTTCCCCGTGATCTGGGCGTGCCGGGTTCGAGTCCCGGTTCGGGCATCGTTGCTCTGTGTTCTATCTGTGAGATGTATGAATGTGCCCCCGTGTAAAGAGGGGTTGTACAAGCGCATGTGTGCGTTACTTTCATTTCAGCTGGAAGTCAGACTTCTGCGTGCTCAGGGGTCTTTACCCTCTGGAGCTACTGCAACCCCTTTCCATGGGGACACGACATCATCATCATTAGTCTAAAGCCATGATCAAATATCTACTTTATTTTCAATTTTCTCCGAGCTAATAATTTTGCAGAACTTGGAGGTCTCTACCTCCCTCCAAAAAAAAGGGGGGTTCTGGGGTGTCCGGAGCTGAATTTTAATTTTTATCTCCTATTTTCAGCAAAATATGAAATAAAATTTATTGAGAGTATCATATTCTTATTCATTTGTTTAAATAAAGCTAGCATAATGCTAATGATTTTGTAAACAATTTCATACTCACACACTCAAACACTCACACACACACACAAGTAAAATGCTTTTTTGATTAATATTCTAATTTAAAGTACAAAGTAAGAAATCATTTTTCTGGTGAGAGTACCATGTGCTTATTTCATTATTATTATCATGATATAATACAATGTAATAAAATTCAATTGTTAAAAAGTTTAATTACCTAGTCTCTAATCCAATTAACTGTGATTTAACATAATATTTGGAATCTCTTCTTTCTAACTTTTTGCTCCGCACATTTTGAAATGAAATAATCGAAATCACTTTTAGCTATACTATTTTCAGTTGACCAAACGACTGAGCTAGATAGTCATGTTTGCTTTCTGACACCATTCTTAATTAGAACTTCAAAAAACTCCTCTTTTATGATGCAGCAGAAACAAGTAAAGTTAAAACTGTTTTAACCAGTTAACTGTTTTTGACGAGTATACTTGTCAAGGAAAATGTGTAACATTATGAATTTATTCAATTATAGCTATTATATTTATATAATAATTGTTTAATTATTATATTACATATTTATTTATTAGACTTATATAATATATATAAGCTTATAACAATTTCAATGCGCACTTTTGGAAGAGGTAGGTCGAAACAGTTAACTGTTTAGCACAAAATATTGCTCCGATTATCACCTGATAATTGAACCATAAATATTATTGGATGACCCTTTCTTTATTATCTCTTGACTATAGTACAAGAGGGGCCATCTAGTTAGATAGTTCGGTACTGTTGGATATTAGATGTGAACCACGGATAAGCTACGCATGTTAATAAAAATCTCAATTCCTAACAAGCTACCGACGATCTCATATATCAAATACTTCCAATTAAATTGGAAAAAAATGAAAATAAAATTAGTTCCATTAAAAAGATTATTTGTTTGGCACATTCATTGCTAAGGATGAATGAGATAAAAACTCCATGAAAAGACAAATATCAGATATGAATAAAAGTATCTGAAAGACAAGATATCTCGTCGGTAGCGATGAAAGTATTAAGTGAAACTGGGAACAAACTCTTTTCCTTCGCGTACCAGACAACAATACTAAATCATTACAGTATTACACTATTTCCTTTCACATAGCTACCATTAGAGATAGTAAAATTCCTTGTAAATTATTATACAAGGGATTGTAAATTTTGGGATTGTAACAAGGATTGTAAAATACAATCCCTTGTAAATTTTGTTATTTTATATAACAAAAAAGTGAAACAATGTAATAGGGAAAGTTTTTGTTACCCTCTTTCGAGCTGGTTTCCGGTGCAGTGAGTAGGGCCTTCACCGACTTTTCTCCGCCATTGTGTTAATGTTTATGAATAATGCAGTTTCGTAAGTTGGGATTCGTAAAATGTATTCATATTTTAAATACAACTTATTAGTATGCAAAAATATTAATATATTACGTTCGGCCGCATTTTAACAAGTTGGTGATTCAATGAAGACACTTTGCAAACTGCTGGAGATATCGAAAATTACAGTATTTCCGAGTGTCATGCGATCTTTCGAACATGACAAGCTGTAAAATAAGAAACTGTACTGTCTCACTTAAGGAGAAAATTTAAGAAAATTGGAAAAAAATATATTTAGAAGTAATGGAGTACATAAATAAAAATACCCCCATTTATTTAAAAACCTATGGCACACTAGACTGTTTGGAAAGGCATTCAACTTTCATGTAATATAATTACAGTATGAGTATTGATTTTGACTTCGACATTTCATTTTTGTCCCCGCTATTTATTGTAGGAAAATACGAAAGAAATTCTTTGTACCCATTAACAATTTGATGCACGAATAAGAAACTTTTTTTAATCCTCCTTAATTTCGGTTACTTAGGCAAAACGAATAAAATTCTCTGAAAAATTTTCAGATTGCCCTCACCATATCAAAAATGTTAATAAATGAATAGCCTAGATGACCATTTCAGATATCTTTAAAATGTCATACATCAGAAACGATGAAGTAAAAGATCTTGCCTATCAACAGACAATCCAGTTCTCAGGAAATGTGCAAATAATATCCCTCAACAGCCAACAGCTCTCCGATATTCCTGATATTAGGAGAAAAATTGAAATTTCTGATATAGAAAGTCTTCTAACTCTGTTTCATCTGTGGATAAATTCATCCGGGATTGGAAAAATATACAAATTTTATACTTGCAACTTTTACGATTTGGACAGATAAAAATCAGTTTAACATCTCATTTGAACAATCAAAATATTTGTGATCAGTAACAATGTGAAATACTGAACTACTTAAAAAAAGCATGGTATCTGAAATTTATAGGAGTGGCACAAATTCGGCTGAATTCATTAGAGTTCAAATCAATAACAATGCAGCCCGATTTGAAGACTGCTACAGAATACTCTTACTAGAAATTCAGAGAGAAGATGCTTCTATATAGGGCAAGTACCTTGTCACTCTGCGTCACTCCGAAATTGCAAAGATTCTAAAAATTACGAGCGTTTATTTTACAGAAAAGTTCCTATGTATGAACGGTTTTTATCGAATCATTCTAACAGCCGTATTTCAAGCCATGCGTTGAAATATGACTCCTGGCACAAGAAATTATCTACGTCATTTTCAAGTGTTTGAGTTAAAAAATTGGCTTTCAAATGTTTGCATATCAGTTCAAATAATTTGAAATTCAAAAGTACAATATAGAAAATTTATACAATATAGAAATTGAAAAATCGCTCAGAATGCTATCCCCGTGAGGAGGATAACATTTTGAAGATGGTTAAAAAATGGAAATAAAAATGTGTGTTTTGTTTTGAAAATATTGAAATCTTGTATTAGGAAGAGAAACTGCAAAATATCATGCAGTATTTCAAACCAGGTTCATAGTTTATTAAAAATTATAAACCCATAAACCAAATGATTGAAAATGCTATAATTCGATAAAGTAATAAAAATGAAGTAATTAAAATTTTAACAGGCAAATTTTCACATTTAATGGTAGTACAACATTTACAAACCCTTCATCGATATATCATAAGCATCAGTACAGTCTCATGCTAGATTTTAATATCCTTTTAAGTGGATAATCCTCATGTAGGTTATCAAGGCAACGAAGGAAATTGATAATTTGGCCAGAAATTCATCTATGAAAGAGAAACATCTAAAGCTTCATCTACAGAAATATTTTTTTCGAAAATAGCAAAACCTTTGGAACAGTTAGTCAAATCTTCAAAATAATGAAATTCTTCTGAATGAGTGAAGATGGGCTCCTGCTTGTCATACGTTTGTTCCATTTCTTTTTGTTCCTTCATTTTTTTCACCGACCAGAGCGAAACTTCCAAAGAAATCAAGGACTCTGTTCATTATTAACAGCATTTTGCAATTATATTATCTCATAACATCTAAGATAAACTTCATATTTAATAGAAGATCTTTAGCAATGAATAATGCTAACAATCCCTCCTCTGAAAAGGAATTATAAACAAGATTAAATTTATAAGAGATCATGAAAAGTGTCTCAGATTGTCAATTTCCTTTAAGGAAAATTTTCATTTTTTTGCATTTAATACATCTTTCATCTATATCTTATTTTTAATATAATAGCTTCTTTCATTTTAAATTTATCTCAGAACTCATTGATTCTCTACTTTTACTTCTTTTTTATATAAATTGTATTTTACAGTACGTTTTATTCATTTTATGCATTCTCATTTCTATTATTTTAGTATTCTTCTTTCATTTCTACTTTTACTTCTTTTTTCATACAAATTGTATTTTATTGTACGTTTTATTCATTCTCATTTCTATTTTTTCAGTATTCTTCTTTCAATTCAATAATTGTGCATTTTCTCTTTATTATTTTTCCTAATTTATGTTTCACAACTTTTTTTTCTAGTCAATATTTTGCTGTTCATTTTCTTTAAATCCGCTTATAATGCCGGATAGGAATAATTATGACACCTTGAGACGGAGATGTTAGGTGCTAAGATGTTAATTCTTATCATAGGCAATCGTTATGTGAGCTGTCTTGGTGGACATAAGTCTCTCTAAATTTCAAATCATTTAATTACTATCAGGACATAAACTGTTTTTCTTAAGAATCTCTGAAGCTTATGAGATATCTTCTATCAACGCACTAAATATAGGGGATGTCCTAAAATAGTGGAACAAACATTTATTTTCTTAGTTATTGTAATTAGTCATATATTTCCAGGTGCATAATTTCATTAAATATGATACTCAATGTGAAAAAAATATGCTTTTGTAAAGATTGAGAGAAAAAGTCTAAAAAAAATGTACATAACCTTAATGTCAAAAAGAAAGACAATGAGTAAACTATTTTTCCTTCAATCATCTACAAGTCCCCAAAATTTCTTTCTCCTAAGTGTAATATAGGATTTCGTTTTCCAATATATTAAAAAACAAATTTAGTGACTTCGAACCTTCATTTCTTTACCTCAGACAGACTAAGCTAGTCTTTCGTAGTTCGATACAGAGATAATATACACATTCTGAAACGTTAATCCTGCATAATGATATGTTTATTAACTTTCGTTAAATTTTGAAAAAATGGCAAAGTGAAATATTTTATTGCAGTTCTTAACAACCTTATTCAACATGAGCGAATGTGATACTTGTACACAATTGCATTTTTCTAATAATACTTATATGCAATCTTGAAAAACGCATAAGACACTACTTCGGGTGATTATCGTTAGGTGAGTGAATTGAAAATTATTAGCTAAAAATAATAAAGATAAAAAAATATATTGAATTAAAGAAATTTTATTTCCATCCTAAATCTTGATATCAATAAAAAATTTTATAAAGCGCAAGGCGCAGGAGACAAAATAATTTTGTTTAGTCGCAGGAAATAAAAAACTTAAATTAATTATTTTCAATTAAAAAAATTTACTTATAAAATTAAAATATGATTACATTTACAAATAGTTTAAAGCATTTCTATCTGCGTCTCACATTTGTACGATATTTATTTCGACTTAAAAAATTTTTATTTTAAAAAATCTCATTTTTCCAATTTGAATGCGTTAGTAAAAACATTTTTTTAAATAAAATTATCTTTCATGCTTATAATTACAGATAAATGAAGAAGTATAAAAATAGTGAAAAAATATTTGATAAATATTTAGTTATGATCTACTTTCATAATGTTTTTAATATTTTAGTAAAAGGTAAAAATAAAGCTTCGTTTCATCAGAAAACTATAATCCAGAGGGACTTTTGTATTCAGCGCTGAACAAAGTTAAAAACTGAAATTTATTAGAGAAATAAAATGATACGCATAAATCAAATAAAAAAATTTCTACAACCTATGAATATTTAGCGTTGAAATATTCTGCTAACTTTTTTTTATGCATTTATAGATTACAAAAGATATCTAGTGGAAATGTGCCAACATTTCTTTAGCTTTTTCGAGGTAATGCTGGTAATGTAATAAAATCTTTGGGCATTCCAGTAAGAGAAATTATCAGAAAATCAAAGTTTATTGAAAATAATTACCATTTAATTTTATTAAAAGGTGACCTTCATCTCAATCAATTTAGAAGTTTTTTTTTTTTTTTTTTTTTTTTTTTTTTTTTTTACCTCAGAGTTTTGCTATTCTTCAACTTTTATGGGGATGAAGATGACTTTGTATTTCTGTATTTCTTTGTATATCTGAGCCCTTGAGAAATTACTCTGACATATTTTTCAAGGATGTCCGCAGAGAAATGGACCCTTATTCGTCTCTCAAAACAAGGGTTTCTCTAAAATCGCATCTTTCTTTTATTGCTGAAGAGGGAATTCTTTTGTATCCCGAATAAAACAAGATAAGATCAGTTATTTTCCCTGGATCTTCTGTTCGGATAAATTCCTTTGATTCTTTAAAGTACACTTGTTTGATTGTGCAATATCTTTTACGAAACTTAAAGAAACGATTATTGGGACGAAGCTCAAAACCTTTGGAATGGAAGTAGTTCCATCTACTTTTAAATTCCTAATTTAATTTTTCATAATCTAAATCTTTACATGTAATAACTTTATATACTGTCATTAGAAATACCACAAATTAAAATAACAATTGCGTAGATCTAATTCTCATTCTACTTAAACTGGAATGAAGCTAATAACAATGAGGTAAATTTCAGCGGAAATTGAATGAGATACTCTCAAAGTGGCACTGGTGTCTCTTCCATCGGAGGAGGAAAACCTTACTCCGAAATAATTCTCTCGTTCCTCAATTGTTAATTGAATGCTAACCAACCCATCCGATGATTACCTTGAGAGCCCTGCGCACGTGAAACTCACTTGTCCTGCCTTTATGCTTTTAGAGGATTATTGGCAGTTGCTTAAATATTTGGAGAGTAAATATGAACACACGAGATGATTGAGGGACATGCCTTCCAACATCTATATTCAGATGTAAACAGACTGTTCATAATCTCATTAGGGAATGGTTTGAATGAGTCATAAAAATGTTGAATGACACCTGATTTTTATACATTAGCAGAGAGATTTATAATAAACACTTTGGCAAAAATAACATTTTGGAATAGGGAATATTAAAGAATTTCATGATAATGAAAACTGTGTATATGAATAATGAATTGTTTGCTTTGCTTCCATTTGTGCATTGTTTCAAAGTACATTCATTTAATGATTAATGGTTTTTGGATATAAACCTTTACAGACCAATGGATACTTTTGGTTGCCATTCTATACAGCACATTGTTTTCGACATTTCTTCAGATAGTTTAAAAAAATCTTTATGAAACTGTAAGAAGAATTTATTTTAGTAAAATTCAACATATCAGTTGATGAAAATATGAAGAATGAAGTTACCTCTTTTTTATTTCTATTATGAATCGGTTCACTGAATGACCAAAACAATGGGAGGACCATTCGAGTCTTCTTTCATTGAGTTCTTCTTCCTTGTTCCAAGCTGACTTCCCCGAACAATTAATTATACTGGTTTTGCACTCATATTCTGAGAACTTATACAAACAATTCTTTTGACCACATTTTCCTTAACGCTTTATCGCCGTGAACCTTGTTGGTTTTCTTATATTATAGCGATTAAATTGTTTATTGGCAATACGATTATTTGCTGATTCAGTTAGTAATTTAGAGCTTACACCCGGTGAAGAAAAGGAAAATCGTTGGTAAAAAAGAAAGCTGAAACTAATATTAAAATTTGGAAAATTGTTAGTTAATTTTTAAATCTTAATCTTAATTTAGCCCATAGTAACGTTATTCTGAAGTATTCTCATATTTCCTGATCCGATTCCACGTTATCTAGTTAATTAATTCAAGAAATTCTTTGTAAAGTTCTTTAGTCAGCGATTCCCACGGTGAGAGTGATGGATAAAAGGTGCTGACGTAAACAAATCATTTCTGACTTTTCCGTCACATCTGCTTGGCCTCCGGAGGAAGAATAAAACGAAATTAAAAATGAAAAGTCTTCTTCAGTGTTTTCGAACCATCTGCATATATATATATATGTGTGTGTGTGTGTGTGTGTGTGTGTGTGTGTGTGTGTGTGTGTGT
>JAPMOQ010043401.1:3479289-3499945 GCA_026543055.1 Argiope trifasciata | reverse complement strand
GCTTCCGTACCCCTCATCGATTGAGATCAAACTTTGAATACTTATTATTTGCACTTGTTTATTTCTACTGAAGATGGGCAAACAAAATAATAATGAGAACACTAAAATCTAGAATAATAAAGTTAAAAAAAAAAACAGAATTATTTACTCTGCTCTTTTTACATATCCAATTTCAATGAATGTTTTCATTTCCGATACGAAAATAAATATTATTATTTCTATCATTCCTAATGAAGGAAGATAATTATTTTAAATTTCAAAATATATTTCCAAAATTATTTCTTCTGTGGCAGCAGCGTGCCAGGTACCAGCTAGTATTGAATGGAAGGGAAAACTTTAATATCAGTGTGCGTAGATTACATTAAGAAATACATATTAAAACTGTTAAAATTTTTAACTGTTTGGTGCAATTTTTTCCTAATTTAGCTGTTTTAAAATTTTAATGTTCTCCATTGATATATGCCTCTTTACAGCTGTTTTTCAGTTTTAATTTATTGAATCATGCATTTTTTCAGTTGATAAATTTGATAGTATTTTGCTTAATCGCATTAGCTTTAAAAAATACTCTTTTAAAAGTTTTAATGGATATTTCTAATTAATTTTTCTTTTTCTAACGGCATATTTGCTTTTACTCTTTTTTTTAACTGTGAAATATCTGGGCTTATTTTTGTTGCTGAGAACTATTTCTGCTGTAATATCATGCGTAAAGTGTAAGCATATAGTCTTGAAAATGCCATTAAATAATATGAAAAATAGAAACAATAATCTTCCTGAAATTGATCTGGTATGAACGTGGATCATCAAATCTGCTACGAAGCCAAAAACAGATTTTCAAAAATAGATATATAAACATAATAAAGAATATTTTAAAAAGTATATATTTATTTCTATGTTCATCTGTATTCAATTCGCACGTTTTGCTTTACCCGCGAAAATTATTTACTTACGTATTATTTTGTTCTTTGTATGACTTTATAATAAGGCGATCACATGTGTTATTTCATCAAGTATTCAATCATGGGACTAATTTAAGGGGCTGTTTGAAATCTTATTAAATAAAGAAATGAATTCGTATTGTTCATCTTATAAAAAAGAACTAGAAATTCAATGCTTCACGATCATACATTATTAGCTTTAAGCAAACTTTATATAGTTGCGCCAAACGGAGAGAATCATAAAACTTCGTATGATATTAAATATAACAGTTACGATGTAAAACTACTTCCATTTGCATTCTCTTACCTACATGAACGTGGAAATTGTATACGATTCTTTAAAAAAATCGTGAAACACACCCTTTTTTCGTATTTTTATGAAAACGCCTAAGGGAATAGATACATTTAATTTAATGAAAATGTAGCGAATGAATTTATTCTATAAAAATTATAAAAAAATAATTGCATAAAGACATATAATATTTACAGCATGGTACTATAAAACAAGACGATTAATATAAAACGTTGATAGTTTTAAATACAAAAAGAAAATCTAACTTAATTCTGAAAGTTAGAAGAAGCAAGAGTTATCTCTGAATTATTTTAAAGTAATGCAATGCAATAAATGAAAAATGCAGAATTAAGAATTTTAGTGCAATCAATGATTACAAAAGGTTCTAACGAGACATTTTTCCGATACTGTGAAATCAAATCGATCTTTGTTAATCAATATGCTCTAAGCAGCAGATTCAAATGTCTTAATGACAGCTCAGCTAATTTGCATCAGCTAATTTGTCCCAAATAAAATTATACAGATATGTTTGTTTTTGTTTTAAGAATTAAATCTTTCGTCCTAATTTGTAGAAATCCTTTTACAGTTCAAAGTAATAAGATTGTTTTTATACGGGAAACTTTCCTTTAATATTCGTTTGTAAATTTAATTATTTTTATCTATTTAATTATTTTATCATCATAATTTTCTCACCCTTTTATGGCCACGGTGATCTCGTGGCTTCGGGCAGGATAATTCAAATCACAAAATCTGATACAGCCTTAGAATATTCATTTTAAGTTCGATTGGGGTAATTCATCTAATTCATCTAATGTAATTCTCTATTCTTCATCTAATGTAATTCTCTATTCTTCATCTAATGTAATCCTTGGCCTCCAAGTATAGTTAAAAATAATGAGCTTCTTTTCCAACTGCCTTATTTATACTTCTTTACCAACTGCAATATTTGCCTTAGCCTAGACTTATAAGGTCATGGGAGAACAACCTCACCATGACAATTCTGGATATGGCAAGATAATTCCTCACCATGGCAAGAGAATTTTGGAATATACGCAAGACCCAAATAGGCGAACAAAAAATGAGTAAAATAAGTTTCTGTTTTCTAATGAGAACCTTTAATTAATTTATCCTGATAACAAGTGTACTATCATTAATTCATAGCAATCTCATATTCGCTTAAGAACATTATTATATATAAACAAGGAGATCTTCATCTCTATTAATGAATCCATCATCATTATTAGAAATGCCAGTTTGATTATTAATACGAAATGTAAGGCACATTTTGTAGTCCCTCTCAGTCTGCAGTAAAAGTAAATAAATTCGTTTTAGTGACACTAGTTGCACTAAAATAGGTCAGCAGATTATTTTAACGCAAGATTTAACAAACCATTCGAATAGCTTACCCAGCACGTTCCCTAGACATGGATCTAATAAAACATTCTTGTGAAATGCTACGTAGACGAATTGCTAATCATCTATCGCCTCACAAACAATTTCAGACTTGGAAAGATTTTTTTTGGTGGAATGGGACTGAATATTCCCATCATTCGTGCTTCACAAATGTTCTTAAGGGAATACCTCGGCCTCATCAAAGATGACTTTTTCCAAGAAATAAAAAAAAATGTTTTTTGTAAGAGAGTGGGATTTCCAATTTTGTTCTTGCAAAAACAGTATTTGAATGAAGATTTAAATCTAAAATTAAATTATCTTCTATAAAGAAAGAACAAGGAAGTCACATTTAACCTAATATAACTCTAACTTAATTGGACTATTAGCAGAGTTAAACAAAACTAATGATTTTAATAAAAGCAGTTTTCAAAATTATATCTTTATTAATACATCAGAAAGTAAAATTTGAAAATTCTGTTGTTAGCTTTTAACTTTTAATTCCTTGAAGCAGATATAATGTAATCTAGAATTTATTTTCCAAATTAACTAACAAATAGTTAAAATCCTATGTGATAAAAATTTAATAAGATTCATCGTTTGAAACGTGGTTAATTACGGACAATGTGAAAATAGAATCTTGCCATCAAGAAAACACTAGTAATGAAAGGAAAATCTGTTACAAATTTCCATTCTTATAAGTATGGAACGAATAAAATAATTTGATGTATAATAAAAAACATTATTGACAAAGAACAATTTATATTTTTTCCTCACTTAATTAATATCAGATAAATTTGAATTTTTTTAAAATAAATTATTCATAGTTTATTAATTTCTAAGAAACAATCATTTTAAAACTTCGTATGGAAGAAATAAACAATCGTTTTAGTTCTTCCATAAATTTATAATTTTGAAAGTATTTATTTTTTTTTTTGAAAGTATAGGAATGCAATTTCTTGATACTTATTTCTCTAATTTCAATAACTTTTGAAATTCGTTTTAAGGAATAAATTTTGTTACCGTCGTTTCAGTGAATAGAAAAACTTTTTTATTATTATAACTAATCCATACTTTTTTATACTTTGTAAACGTTCCAAACTAATCTAACTCAATATTTCTTGCAAATTTAAATATTCTATAATTTTTCTTTTTCTTTTCTTTTCAATACAAGTCTTTCAAATGTAGTTTCTTTTTCTATTCATTTGGCTCAATTTTTCCTTGTTCTTATTATATGAAATATATTTTCGAATATTTTGTTTTCAGTTATTCTTACTTCGAAATATTTTTTTTTGTTTGTTTGTCGCTAGAAATGTCTACCACAACCAATTAGTATTTACTACTATTTTAATTTATAGCAGCTAGATTTGACCTTTTCCTTATGTAGAAAGCATATTCATAGAAAAATTAACTGGTAAAAATAACATTCTGGTTTGTTTAAAGCCATAATCGAGGCATACTTAGCCTTTGTTTATTATTAAATTCTCATTAAAAAGTTGTTGTGCTTAACAATTCAGTTAATTATTGAAGGGAAAGTACTCACAGACACATTTTTTTAATTCTGTTCTCCATAAAACAAACATTTTTTTATGAAATAAAAAAATGATTTCATAAATTATAACACAAATCCTGCAAAAAAATTAAAGGATAATTTGCTTCTTTAAATAACCACATATATTCCAGTAAGTTTGAAAGAAAAATTTACATGTAAGGAGGAAAAAAACTGCATTACATAGAAAAAAAATATGTTGTAATGTTAACGATTTATTTTTCTCAAATAAAAGTATATTAGTTGCTGTAAAGCAAGATATGATGTCATTCCAAGTTCCTATTTCTTTATATAGTCCTTTTGAAGTATTGCATCATCCAATTTCTAAATACAGTTCGTCGATTGGATAAAATGGTCATTCGTCTCGTTCCTTAAACGATGAAATGATGATCCTCACACGTTCAACTGATGGAAGAAAAAAATGTTTGAAACTTATTTTTGTTCAAAAATAGTATATTCAACGCACGTGAGCGTTAAAAAAAATTTGTTGCTATCAATCGACAGTTTCGAGAGCAATCAGAAGAGCCGGATCAGGTCTAAAAGGGATGATTACAAAATCTGATAACTGACTGATGTCTCTCAGTAATCCAAATACTTCTGATTGAAAAGCAGAGTTTGAGAAATCCTATGGTTCGCATGTTCTATCCAAGAACACGTCAGATGCGGTCTAAAGGCGTATCACTCGCAGAAAATCGAAAAGAATGATATAGAAGAGACTTTCTTGAGTAAAAGTGTCATCTAAATTCAATCTACAGGGATCTGATGGTAAGCGATTAGAGTTCGGAGACGTAAAAGTTTATCATCTAGATGGCACTATAAAATTCCTAGTCAATCAAATGATCTGGGGATGCATATAAAGCAAAGAAGTTCGATGCCTAATTTATTACTGGATTATGAATACATGTTTCTCTGTTTATAATAATATCCTGGAAAAGAGATAAAAATCAGTTATTCGGAATCCTTCAATTCAGTCAATCAGAAAGGGCATCGAATCAAATCCATCTTGTTCATGATTTGTTTTGCTCGCTGTCATCGCAACTTCTGAGGATCTACTAAATATTGAATGGATTCTCACGAATGCATACACATCTAAACATTGTGCAATATGACTCCGGTTTCGTAGAATCTGCTTTACCTATAGAATTTGTGTATCTATTGCTTCTATGTTTCCCTTAAACATTGCATTTTTCACATTTTATTCATGTTTTCTTATAATTAATAGTAAATAATACTAATAAAATTTTATTGAGATTAGCCCTACAACTGTATTTACAGTAAAAGTATTCTCACTGCATAAAACATACTTATGAAAAAAATTATTTGCTCAATTTCCGCCTTTTTTACAGATAATGTACTTTTTTTGCCCGCTTCTGTAATTCAACAAATGTATGGTGTTAAGAAATTTAAATTTACTATATTACTTAAATCAGTTTAACAAAAAAATTCTGCAGCAAGCAATTATGGATATTTACAGTTTCAGGTAATAAAAAATTCATTTTATTGTTTACATATAAAAATGACACGCAACATTAATTGATGTTGTAATCTATAAATAGATGCAATAGATGAGCATTGCCTTTATTTAAAGTTAACGAAACATTCCTGTAAGTTTTGAAATTTATATCTTCAAAAGGGTGCTCTCATCAGACATAGACCAAATAGCTACCCTCAACTATAGTGTCCTAAAAACTTTCTATTTGATTGAAGTTGGATGATCACCTTGGCAAATTCATGCGTTTAATAACGAGCTTAAAAAACCTGTTTGGGATATGATAAGTTCTGAAGCATTGAACAGTGTTCTTCATTAACACGTTGATTGTCAACTACGAGAGAACTTGTAGATTGCGTTCTTTTCTAGGACGCCAACTACGAGTGATCTCGTACTGTGTTTACTTGCCATTTTTGAGCAGCTACGAATAAGCTAGCAGTATATCAACGCTAATATCGATAGATGGCTTCTAGGAAAAGAAAAAAAAATCAATGATGGCTTGGATGAACAGAAAATTTATTAAAAAACGAACAAAAAAATATAATTATAAAAATTAGTTCAAATTAGTTAACGTCAGTTTAGGCCAGATTTCTGAAAATTGCCCTGGCATTCAACATGTTAAATTGAATGTATCGCTGAAGATTCCAGTATGTGGTGAAATAAAATACTTTCTTTCGAGGATCTACGACATATCAAATTTGTTGGCGAAACATATTTCTAGTTATTCCGCTTATAAGATGGTTCTTCGGTGGAATCGTGACTCGAGCCCTCCGGGTCCGAAGACAAGACCTTGCCACAACACCGCATCCTTGGGGATCAATTCAAAAGAAACCTTCCAGAAATGCAGTTACGTATTGGACATACTCGGGTTACCCACAAGTACCTACTTTTTGGTGAAAGGGCACCTATGTTTCTGCATGCCACACCGAATTGACAGATAGTCATATTTTGATTGAATGCCCAGCTATTGACACCCATCGCTACCATTTTTTTCACTCATCAAGTGTAACTCTCCCAGAATTGCTGGGAAATAATTATCATCCAAACAACTTTAAATTTTTAATTGGTGTACAAGTTTTACCATATATTTAACTTAAACAATTTCCAACTTGTTTGTTTTTTAATTAAAAGATGTATTTTTTTTTTTGTTTTCGTCTGTTTTAGCTTTTTATACATTGATTTTTACATGAAAATATAATTTTATACGAAGCTTCAAACATTAACAATGTTTCACCTTTTACCATAAGAATGGCGCAGTATGTCCAAGAATGGCTCTTGTGCCAAAAAACCCAAATTAACCAACCAACCGCAGCCTTGTGGATAAATTCAAAAGAAACCTTCCAGAAACGCTTCTATGGTTAAAAAAAACTGAACTAAATATATGGAAGCTCAAGGAGCATAATTTCAAGGGAATTAAGCCATCCATCCCGTACCGAAAAAATTAAAGTTTTTCAACCAAGGATCACATACTTTTTATACACCCCTCTTATACGCCTGTCAATTCTCCTGCTTTAAATTATGCCCAAATCATTAGTCCACCGCTAGGAGTTTATGGTCTCTCACTTATTAAATTCAGTATATTTTTCATACCAAGTTCTACCCATGTGGAAAAATAGCAAATAACTGGCACCGAACACAAATGAGTTCTATTAGGTTGTTCGGAAAGTAATTTCGTTTTTTCCCGACAAAGGATTTAATTGCATTTTTCGCACCCAATTTCATACTTAAACCGCAAAATCATTTTATGTTTTAAGAGCTGATATAGCAAGGCTTGAGTGTGAAAAAGTGCAGCTGATTCTTCGCAGTAGTTTTTGGATGGTGCCCTTTTAAATATGGAGAGCAATAAACAGCATTTTCGTCATTTTTTTCTTCTTTGCTATAAAAGGTAAAAATGCTGTTCAAGCCAGAAATAAATTAGCCAATATGTGTGGAGAAGATGTGTTAACAGTACATCAGTACCAGAACTGATTTGCAAAATTTTTCCTTCAAATGAGGAGGCCAAAAACCACCTCGATCAGTTTTTTTTACAGCAAAGACCAAAACTTTTATGAGCGTGTAATCATGTTACTACCAAAAGGTATTAGACCAGAATGGCAATTTTATAATTTAATAAATAATTTATTCATTAAACGAAAATTTCTTTTCATTTTGACACAAAAATACGAAATGACTTTCCGAACGACCCAATACTTTGTGCCAAGCAAGTACTATGCTCATCCTCGGAGATACTTTTAATCCTACAAGAAACACAAACAAAAAATATTTCAACCATACTCATGAAAACGAGCCCTTCTGGGGACACCTAAAAAACTGGGATGAAAAATTGCTTTTTCATTTATCTTGAGGGAGTAGAAAAGGTGTTTAATATCCCGATAACAGGTCATATTTCCTCGGGAGTGATTGGTGCATAAGTTGAGGATGGTCGCATTTCCTTTTTTCGCATTGATGGATTATTCAGGCATACTGAGCGATTGTTTCTGATTTCGATAGAAAATTGATGAATATGAACTCGCACAACTTGCATGAACATATCTCATCTGCATCTCAGTTTTAACCTATTATCTCTTAAGTAAATAAGTGACAGATCGTGCATAAGTGAATAATTATCGTGGAATAGAATTAATGTTTTAATGTGATTAATATTAACGCATATATACCAAAAAAACTTTCAAAAGTTTAGAAAGCTCTAAATAACTGTTTTTGAATTAATCAGAGAAATTAACGACTAGTTACGAGCGAGTGTATTTTCCAAATGCCCAATTGTTTACCAAGTCATCATTTCCGAGAAATCATAATGCTGAGACGAAATTCTATAAAATCTGTTTTAACAAACCTGATATTGCACAAAGCAAATGTCACACACACACATTAATAAAAGAATCTGCAAGCGGTTTTCTTTAATTTTAAAAACCATCCACTTTGACGTCAGTAATGCTCTTTTGTACAATGCCTGTGATGAATTCAGTAAATGTTAACATCCTTCTCATGAAATGAGAATGACATTGTGTTCAAAAGACGAGTGAAACTACCTATATAGAGCAATTCTTTGAGAATTTTAAATAATGAAGCATAAAGTTCATTAATCATTTACATGGCCTTGTTAATAAATGAATAATTGCTTAGAAATGCCAACTAAATTCTTATAAGGATTCAAAAGGATAAATTATGATAGAAAATTTATGAGTTACGACGAAAAGCCAAACAAATATATTAATGAGACTTGCTTTTTGTTTTGTACAATTTTATGTTTGAAACTAACTTACGATGATAGATGAATGTTAAGTAGTGCATTAAATTTGAGAATTTTTACCACAAAGAAAACAACCCTAGAGTTCTTTGGTATTAACTACCCAAGTTGCAATGGAGTATCTTCCTTTGCATGCATATATATCAAAAACACTACCAAAGAACCGAAATAATTAATGTTTCAAAGCAATTGTTGAATTGTGTGCAAAGAACAAAATAAACTTACCTGCTTGAAACCCTGATAAATGAGTTTGAGTTCATTTTTGGAAAATTTTGTGATTCTACACAGAGCTTCAATCCTCTGTGGTTTGGATCTCACAAATGTCATCTCAATATCATCGCTGTTGTCATCTGAAAACGAAATGGGGAAAATTCAACGTTATTTACAACAATAAATAATACCAGAAAAGAAATTAAATTGTAAATCATTTATAATGAGAGATTGAATTTACTTAAACTTTGACCTGATAGGATTTTTAATTACAAATATTTTTTTCTTGACAAAAATTTCAAAAAGGAATTTGATTTACTATTATAACCTTCATAAGTAAAACAATAGCGCAATCAAGAAAAAAAATTGTGAGATGAAGAATCAAATTGTTTCTTTTTTTATATTTGGAAATAAATCTAAATTGAATTTCTGAGGCTAATATGATATTTTGGCTTTTTTTTAAAAAAACACAATTTTTCATATAATGAATAAGATAGAAAATGCATAAATTTATAACTGGTGAATAAAGTAAGCGATGCACTGCACTATGATTACGATAGTCTAAACTACAAATTCATTTTCAAAGTCTTAGGTTGATTTTCAGATGTTAAAAACTTCCTTCATGGTAATAATATAGCATTTTCATCACATTAATTATGATCACATTAATAAATTTTTAACAAGTAAAATATTATCCACTCATTAAAATATTATAACATAATAAAAATATTATCTACGTTAAAATTATCCACACGTTAGAATATTGAAATACAAAACAATGAAAATATTATCCACATTAAAATTATCCACACGTTAGAATATTGTAATACAAAACAATGAAAATATTATCCACATTAAAATTTTCCACACATTAAAATATTATAATATAGCATAATGAAAATTTTATCCACATTCAAATTATCCACACATTTTAAAATATTCTAATATAATATAATTAAAATATTATTCACACATTGAAAGATCGAATGGATGTTAGAAAGCGTGTGTGAAAGAGAAAGAAATCCCAAAAAGGATTAAAATTGATTGTACGGCCTTTATTGCAGAATTGTGGATTTTTATTAAAAGACTTCTGTGAAACTATAATTTGGAAAAATGAATGGATTCGATGTAGGATTGAACATATAATTTTATTTGTTCATCTCTATCAAATCCTGTTAACCGATCCATTACTTGTCCATTCACATGTATGTGATAAAAAATCAGTATTTAGGATGGATTAGATATTTAATTTATTAAAAATCATAATTTAATGAACATAGGCTCTTATCATAATAAATTCTTAATGTAATATATCTTTATGTTGTTTTAAATCGTTATTATAAATTTAAGACATCCGACTACGTTAAGTACTCTGTTAATAGATCACATTGGCAAATATATTATTATTCTTATTATTTCATGTAGTTCAGACTTCCCTCTTTTCAAAACAGTTTATCTTTTAAAGAAAAAGGAAGGCCTGACCCATCATTCAGGGTCCTGTATATTTTTTTTTCAGCTAAAATTTGTTTTTCACTTCAGTTTTCTCAAAACTTTGTTTCATAAAAATTCTCCACCGTTAACATAATATCACAAAAACAAATAGAGGTATTGAGATAAACATATAAGCGTGTATTTTAAATAATAGGGGCAATGAAATGAACCAAAAGTTGGATTGTGGGTGAAAAAAATTTTCATTTATAGAAAAATTTAGCTGTGAATTTATGGTAAAAATGCATAGATACGTATATTTTTACTCATAACCTCGTCTCGAAATGCTTCTCAGATTTGGGTTCATTTCATTCCTTATTATAACTCGTGTACAAAAGAAATAGGATTGTTGCATCACCATTTTGTGTTGAGTGGGAACCGTTTTGTTGAAATTTCACTGAAATTGACTATAAATTTTCCAATTTCTCAAAATATATTATATTTTCAGACAAAAAAATTTTTTGTAGAATCCTGTTTTTGAAAAAAAATTCTTTCAGACGTAGTCGGACACCTTAATTTGTGACTTACTGCTAAAGCAAAAAGCTAATATTTTTTCAGGAAATAAAAGAATTAAACATGTTTGCCCCGGTATCTTTCCTGAACAAATCAATCGCCGGGTGAATGAAGCAGAAATGATGACATATTCGCTTGGGTCCCCGTTTATGGACCCTGATGGAAGCAACGCTCATCGGAGATTCCTATTACAGAAGCTGACTCTCCGTTTCCACGGCAACACAACTAAAAAGTGAAGAAGAGATAGTTTTCTATCTTTCTCTTGGCTCTTCTATTACAACCGAAGGTTCTGAACTTCAAGATGAAGCAGGGGATCAAAATGTTTTACTCGGCAATTATGTCTGGTATAGCCTTAAAAGTCTTAAGCGATTTGCTTGTCTTATGAAAGAGCGAAAAAAAAAGATCAGAGATAAACGCTTTGTTAAGTTTTACCGTTTTATCTTAGGGGATTATAAAAAAGACATGAAAGAGGGGAGTACTTATGAAAGAAAGTTCATATGTCCCCTACTTTTATATATCAAATCATGCTGACCTTTGTATTGTAGAAAAAAAAAACGATAGAAAACTTTGTACTTTCTTCATTTCTTCTATAGGCATATTTATTATAGTCAGAGATAAAAATTCGAAGGGATTTAAATCAGATTCCTTTTTTTTTAAATATTGCATGTAACCTTGTTCTCTTCGCATTTATATTAAACGACCATAACATTCAGATCAATATCAGTATTCAATGATAACTTCAGGAACCTATGATCACCCTGTTTTCAGAAGAAAAATAATTATTTTTTGAAATAAATAAGGATTTTCTTGATAGAATAAAAGTGATATAACTGAAAATTAATACAGTAAATAACTTAATATAACACCGAAAATTGACATGGAACTTTGCAAATATTTTTTTAATAATTTTTGTCCAAATCATTTCATTTACAATCAATACTTGACTGACATTACCTGAAGCGCCCACTTTCATTACTCAGTTATAAATTAGTAGTTGATTTTTATAAATGATGGGAAAATTGTATTAGAGCTCTTATTACAAATCTTTCTTATAAATTTTCTATCTGAAAAACAACAACAACATGGAGCTGTGCAAATATTTTTTTGTAATTCTTGTCTCATTTATTTAATGTACAATCAATACTTGACTGACTCAGTTATAAATTAATAGTTGATTTTTATAAATGATAAAAAATTGTATTAGAGCTCTTATTACAAATCTTTCTTATATATTTTCTATCTGAAAAAAAACCCCATGGAACTTTGCAAGTATCTTTTTTTTATAATTCTTGTATCATTTAATTTATTTACAATCAATACTTGACTGATATTACCTGAAGCGCTCACTTTCATAACTCAGTTAGAAATTAATAGTTGATTTTCATAAATCAGTTTGTCTTTCACCGTGCTTTCTTTTGATTGTATTTATATTAAACTTCATTTCTGGAAAAATATATTCTGGTCGAACTTTTTTCATTCATAATTAATTCCTATTGAAGCAAACTTACTTCTATTGGTCAATTTGTTTTCAATTCATTTTGTATTTGCTGATTTCAAGTGAATAAATTCATTGAAAGCAAAACTACCAGGAGAACTATTACAAAATATAATCTTAATTCAATGATTTATTTACTTTTGATAAAAATTCAAAATTGATCAGCAGTATCCACAGTTTCTGTAATGGCTGTTCAATATTATAAAAGGATAATCACTCAATTATATCTATTTTTAAATGGTCTGTTGTTAAATGATTTATTCAGATACATTGTATTCATAAGAGTAAGAGTTAGATTCTTGCACCTTTTTGAACCACAAGAATGCAAAGAAAAATTAAGCAATGATTTCTTTGTTTTTTATTCGAACATGAAGTTGTGGTTATAGTACTACTTCAGTTTAGATTAAGTTGAGCTAGTTTATAGGATGTTCCTTTCTACTCTCTTCATGCAGTGATTTTTCCCCCCAAGATTCTTTCCAATATAAATTCCAAATTTCGTTTCAATATTCCAAATTTCCAAGATTGACCAAGATTCTTTCTATATAAAATAGGTAATTTTAAAAGTATTAAAACTTTGATTCAGCATAAATATGAAATCTTATTTCCATGTTTAGATAATTTATTTCGCATGTATGATCTGGCTTTCTTATTCGTAATAGAAGAAACAGTTTATCTATTGCAGCATTTTCATATTGTTAAAGTAGTTTTCGTTGAATTTCTAACTTTTTTTTACATATTTCTGAATAGGAGAAAATTTATTTGTGCTGTTGAAGAATTTGCTTATTTATCGAAGGAAATTTACTTTTATTCATTCTAGTTGTATTATTAATATACTGACCAAAATTTTAAGTACAATTATGGAAGACAAAATCGAACCCAAACAGTGCATTGATACAATTATTAAAAAATGTATAAAAAGCATACAAATAAAATAAAATATTTTTCAGAGATCGTCACTAATAAAGTCAGGAGATATCAATAAAATAACTTCATACGATTGTTTTTCATAAGCAGTTTAGAAACGCTTCTGCTCAAAGAGACAGGAATAATTTATGAAGATTTTTCAGTTTCAAAGAATAATTGAAAAGACGTCTAATGAAATATGATAATCAAATTTATCCAATGTGCATAGTTGTCGCATTCCGTTTGTGTGTTCACTCTTTCATCAACATTGTTGATGAAGAGTGACTGATCATTAAAAATGTTTTTAAAAATGGCACAATGTGTCGCATAGTTTATTGAAACAAAATTACATATCGACACTCTGTGAAAAGATAGGACCCATTGCAGAAAAATCACTTATGGATGATGCAAGAAATTTTAAAACAAAGAAAGGAGTGGAGTGAGATCGAAATTGGTTATACTATGCTGCGGAGAGCTGGACATTTTTTAGTACTTTTTTAAACATCTAATCAGGAAAAAACCTTGTGAGAATTATTAATTATAATAATTGATGATAATAATAATAATTGTATGAATGAATGATTAACTACTTACAAAATGTAAAGTTCAAAGAAAAAAAACCCCCTCCAAAGCCCGATTCAAAATCAATCCATCACAAAATCGGATGATATCAAAATTTTACCAAAAATTTCTTTTCTTTACCTACATCACCACTGCCTCAAAAACCAAACACATCAAGTTTTTCCATCCGGGTGGATAACGCTTTCTAAAATCCAAATAGAATTTTCCACAAGACTGTTGACTGGTGTTCTTTCTCTGTCGAGAATAATTCAAACCCCACAAATCTCGCACAAGACAATTTCCTAGACCACTGGTCGGGCTTTATTTTCTGGCGAGAATCAATCACACAGAATAAACAATTTCACTCCTTCAATGCAGGAGCGACGAATCAATGTTTAAAAAATACATTTCTTCTAGTCTAAATTTTTAAAACTTTCGTCTACTAGTATACCAAAACGTTCTTTGAAAAAATTCTTGCCTGCTTCCTAATCTTGGAGAAGAAATAAAAATTGACTAGATGAAAATAAACCGACGTGGATGAGTGTCCTGTCTCAGGAAAGAGAGCGTCGAGACAATATCTGCCTATAATTATTTTCAGGAAAATGAAAGCGGAACTGTTTCGTTTCCAAACTAGCTATGAATTTCGAAGTAGAGCTGCGTTAAAAATTAGTTTAGTTTTCCACTAACTCTGGTGAGAATTAGTTGCGGTAGGTATCTCGTTTATCTGGATGGACTCAGTAATGATGCAACTAATGGACCATAAACGATGGTTTCATCATTCTGTATTATAGGGATATGGCTTTACATAGTTCCGCAAATAATGACAGATTTATATAAAAATTTTCCAATTTTTTTTCAGAGACTGTATACGCTTCTTGGTGTGCTTCAAACCATTTCATAAAATAGTCCATAATTAACAGAATGTATTGATGGATTTTTCCGTTGAAAGATCAACGATACATCCTGTTAATTACGTGCCGAGACCATGCTATTTCAAAATAAATTCTCTCAAATGGTGTATAAATTTTATAACGTTGAAGGCTTCTCAATTTCTCGATTGAAAGTTTCTTTCTGGTTTTGCCAAACTTGTCGAAATTAGGCATCATATCATTTTTGTCATAAACTGAAAAAGCACATCTTCTATTCTATTACTAAAGCATCGGTATTTAAAATAAAATATTTGTGTGACTGAAAATAGATCAGAAATGGAATTGTTATCAAATTAGTTTCTAAAATTAAATGATTTTCGTATTCGGCTGTCGAGTAAAGCTGTGCTTTTTGTTTGGCTAATCTGTTTAACAATACGAGCCCTGACAGCCCGATATCGAGCTGTTTGACAGGGGTCTGACTCGGGTGCCTTGGGATGGTTAAATGAATTAAAATGTGTGCTCTTCGAGAAATACTTTTCTTCCCAAAAACTTATTTAACTGTTAAAGCGCTTGAGTCAGACACCTGTCGAACGGGGCCATATCGGAGGGTCAGAGCTCATAGGGTTAAAGCATTTGCTATGGCTAAGAAGTTGATTCTTTTCAATGGAAATAAATATATGATCCCAATAAATTATGAAGTTAAGTTCAAGAATCGTTTTCGAACCGGATCATTGTTTTACAACTCTTCTTAACTCTGGACCAATTCTTATATCTTTTGCAGTTATGATACGGTCAAGATAATTAAATCCGCCTATAAATAATCGACATCTTTTAATAATCAGCTTAAGATTAGAATCTTTTAACTTCTTTAAATTTTGCGAGAGGTACTGAAATTTTTTTTCAAACATTTCCCATTACAATAATATAATCCAAATATATCAAACAAGCATCCAGTGTCATTTCACATACAACAGGCTACGTTAATCTTTTAAAAGTTGCAAAGGCATCAAAACCAAGAAACGGCATCACTTTGAATTGCCTAATTCCTTGTTATGTGGTAAAAGATTTGTATTTTAATAAGTTGCAAAGGCTTCAAAAATAATAAATGGAATCACTTTAAATTTCCAAATTCCTTTTCAAGTGGTAAAGGATTTCCTCTGCTGCTCTTCGGACGAGTCTTAATTTGCCAATTGCTCTTCAAATCTGGTTTTGAAATCTCTTATTCTCAATTATGGCGGATAAGGTGCCATCATTTTAAAATAATAGATAATAGTCTTTCTACATGTAATAAGGCCAATCAGTCCTTTTTTTTGTTCAAATACAATTGGGCAGAAACAAGTACCTATCGATACTTCTATAACTTTATTACCTTTCAACTTCTTAATGAATCTCTTGACTTCGCTTTTTCTGGAAGGGGCAGACTTCTTGGTTCTGGTTAATTAATCTGTTTAATGATTTTTCTGCTCTGTCAGCGTTGTTTAATACTTGTATGGTATACACCAGAATGACAATTCAAAAATGTATCTAGGAATTTAATGTGTAAATTTTCGACCATTGTCAGTTGTTTCTTTCAATCCACTGAAATACAATAATTCGGATTAAATGCTTTACTTCTTCAAAATTTGAAAGACACTTGGAATTGTTTACTGTAGAAATATAATATGTTATTTTGATTTCTTTTTCTATAATATTGCGTCTATTATCGATATAATTACATATATCTGAGGTAGAGTTTATTTCAAAGTCACAACTGAGCAGAATTTCCTTCTGTATATTTGAAGTTACTGCATATCATTACGGTCTAAGGTATTTAAGAATGCCAGGAAGCAAAAATTCTGAATAAACCTGGCTTATAATTTTCTACTATGATAGAAATGTGGAAGATTTTGAATATTTGATGTAAGCTCAGAATAATGAAATTTCTTTTCGTTTCATTTCTTCCAAAGTATGAAATAAAACAATCTTCTATATAAACAGTCCAGAGTGGAAATGAATTGGCCCATTATATCAGCAGTATGCATTTTATCAATGATTGTTTTTGAATCACATCCAATGACCACGATGAATTTATCATGTTGTTTCTTGATCACCAGAGGATATTCTTAGTGAAGTAGCAAAAAATGTATATAACAGATGCTCTACATTTTTTTCCCTCGATATTAAGAATTATAACATTTGACTCAGAATCTATCAGAAATCAAACATGGGCATCACAAATAGAACCTTCTATGTGGAACCCAATCTTTTTGCCTTAATTGAAAATTTAAAATTCTTTAACTGGATCAAAGCAAAACAGCCAGTATTTAGTCTTCCTAATTTGCTTTTATCTTGCTTTAAGTTATCCATTAAATATAACCTTTCTGATTGCTCGTCCAGTACTTAATGCCTGAAGTTTCTTATCTCTCTATATCTCTCTTTTGAAGTTATCTTTGCTCTTTTTTATCAACCACTTTCCAATTTACGAATTTGAGTTTCTATTGACGACTGGTTTTAAATGTCATATGTTCTATTCTAGTAGCTCAAAAGTATCTAATTTTTCTGGTTACTAATTTTCCTAACTTGTGATTCCTTTTAAATACTAATACTGATTTCAGAACTTTGGTATCTATCAAATACGTCACTGCTTACGTGTCCAATCTACAGACAGCATCCATGAAATATTATAGTACTATGTTTCCAGAAACATCGGCACTCAGTTCATAAAAGCCAAATGCATCAACTACTCAACATCAATAGTTGAAACACCAACTCTTGATGTTTGTCACACCTTTCAGCAGGTGCTTTCCCGTATCTTCATAATGAGTCTCCGCTTAGTAATAAAAAGTTAAGTATCCTCCGAATAGACATTCAACCGGATTTTAATTATTGACAAGTAATTCATTTTATTCAAGAAAACTCATTGAAAGACTTCTAATGCTCGCTCATGGAAAGATACAAAGGCATGATTTTCAATAATCGGATTTTCCCATTTATTAAGGTCACAGACGACGTCAAATTGATTTTTAAATACAATCCATACTGTTTGTCTCACGAAAATTCATTTTGCTTTTGGAAGAGAATTCGATTTCTAGCTGCAGGGAAGTAGTATTTGATCCCACTTCGAGTGATTTAATTTTCTTTACAACTACCTCCCTTTTCTACATTCTCCATATCAGCTTAAATTTAGATTTTTGATGCTCATTATTTTCCTTATATTCCGGCTTTAAATAGTGTTTTTTCAGTTTTAACAATACTAGATGCCCTGAAGCGCTTGCCTTGCTTTTAACATGTTACTTTTATTTAATATTTTCCTTCTTTTGTCTCAGTCAATTGTTCTTGAGCGACTTTCATATCTGCCATTTCAGTTGCCAGTTGTTCTTGAGCGGTTTCTTTTTTCTTCCCCAATGCTGCCATAGTAATTAACGGTTTCTCAAATTTATCTACCTTAGATTAGGCCACAGTTACTCACAGGAAAATTTAACTCCAGTCCAATAAAATATAAATCTATATATTGGATTAAAAGTGAAAATTATTTTAATTACTAAAAATTGAAATTTTTTATTAATTACTAGCTGGTCCCCGGCGCTTTGCTGCCGCCAAAAAACACTATTATTAAGTGCAATCAATCAATAATTTTGCAATGTTTTATTGAAACAGATTGAACTATAGGACAGTTAATAAAATACAAACAAACAAATATTTTTTAAATATTAGATTTGTGTATTTTTTAGAATTGTAAAGCTGGGCGTTCTTTCAGAATGGTGATAAAAGACAACATTTATAAAATCTCGTGATATGAACGATTTTAATATTCATTCGGAATTATCAAGTTTAATTTCAGAAAATGGGATTAAAATATTTTCTTTCAAGATTGATTAAACATAGAAAAGATATTTATACCTTAAAATCGTTAATATAATTGAAAAGATAATTTTTGGAAAATTAAGAAAGTGCAAAGTTATTTGTACCACAATAATTTTGGGAGTTACTGCGAAAAATGCAAAAATTTAATTAAAATTTAAACCCCCAGAATTGGTTTCTCCAAAATTTTCTCGCATAATCTTTAATACAGTTGTTACATCTGAGACTGACTTGCATGACATTTGTGTTCAATAGCTATACAATATTAACCTTGGATTTTCATTTCTACTGAATCTATTGTGTCTCCTTGGCGAGTTATTTGGAGATTAATCCTTGGTCAATAGATGCGGTTGAGATTCGAAATTTTTTGTTTAATCTTAGATAATTGTACTATTTCTATAACCATCCCGTAGGTGTAAACAATAAGCTGACCAAGTTTCATCGCAATCGGATGAAAGGTTTAGGAAGGCTTGAGATACATACTGACAAACATTCATTTTTATTGATATAGATTTCAAATTCTTGTAAGGTAATCCATTGTTATTTATAAATCATATGTAAATACACATTGTAAATAATGTGGAATCCGAGAATTAAATTTTTTCTAAGATTTCCTACCTAATGACGCCTTTCATATAGAATCAATATTTGATTAAATATTCAGGCCAATTGATGTTTAAGACTTGAAAATATTGGAAAATAATATGCTATCAAGAATACAAAAGTGTACAAAATAACAATATTGAAAAATAATTTGTTATCAAGAATACAAAAGTGTACAAAATTCTAAAACTCCTTCTTGAAGCGAAGTAAAAAGAGATAAAAAAAATTCCCTTTTATAAATATGAAACAATTTGATAAAAGTATGTAAAAACTTCTTTTACCTTTATCGAAATTTGATAAAATAGAACAATATTTCCTTGAGCTAAAAATGATAAAACCTCTAAGAAAAATAGACATAACTCAAAAAGAATATTTTCCTAAACATGTTCATTTTGTTTTAATATCAAATTATCGAAAGCAGATAAATCAAAGAAGCTTTATACAATAAATCCGAATTCACAAAATTATGACATGTGCAAGGGAAAAATTGATTATTACTCAGGGACATATATAAAAAAAGTCGGTATTTTTTTCCAGAAATGATATTGGAAAAATGAACTTGGATTTTTCCAATCCCCGTCGGTTATTTCACTTCAGTTAAGTTGTCATTGCGTCAAATTTGTTACTTGATTGCTAAAACGTGTTAAAGTGTGAGTAATTCAGGGAAATTTTTATGAGTACGTGCTCTGAAGTAGTACGGAACGATCTTCTTGAATTGCTATCTCTTACAGAGTTCTTTCTCGACGTCACGTTGCTATAGCAACCACCTCTTGTTTTCCTCATCGGATAGTTTGGAGAAGTTCATCGATGATTTTCTCTACTTTAAAAATGATGATTTCTGACGCTACTTCCGTGTTATAAAATAGCCAACATAATTGGAGTAAACAAACTCAATAGATAATTATCTATCATAATGCAAATATTACCTTCTGAACATATCGATAAATTTCACACAAATATTTTTCTAATTGGAAAAGTGAATTTTTATTTGACATAGCAAATAGTGATTAAAACATCCAGCCATGAAAAAGCTTTTGACATTTCTGCCTTTTGTCACGAAGGATTTGTTTTATAAATTTAGAACAACAGAATCAAATCAAGAATAGGATTTTAATCCAAAGTAAATCTTTTGGAAACAATATATTCCAAATAAGGTCCAATCTCAGAAATACAATTTATTCATGTTTTATTCGAGTAAATTAAATTGATCTGTCTCGATGCGCATCTAAGTATATTCATCTACAGGTGAATATATATATATATATATATATAT
>JAPMOQ010043401.1:3467822-3479189 GCA_026543055.1 Argiope trifasciata | reverse complement strand
ATTTATATATATATATATATATATATATATATAATTGGCAAATGAAAACAAATCAGCATTTAAAACTTAAAATTACCAAAATATTAAAAAACTTATATTAATTTATCTAAAATGTAAGAAATATATTCTTGCTTGGGGAATGTTTTTCAGATTAAAATAAATCCTAAATTAAATTAAATCCTACTGAATTTTTCTCTATCAAACACTAAATTTTTATTCACAAATGAATTCGTTCATTAAAATAAAAATATCAATTTTTAATTTGATATTTTTCTGCAAATTGACTCAAGAGACTTGTATCTCCCAAGGATGGGCTCACTTGCTGTGTTTTGGATAAAAATTGCCTATTAAGAAATGATGTTTCAAAACTTTCGTTATAATTTTAACTAAAAAAATTAATCTAAATTTTACATGTTTTCTTTAATACGTTCGTAGCATATTATTGCAACCAAAATATATTTACGGCTCTTTAAAATCTAAAAGATAAACTTTTCAGATACTTTTTTCTAATTTTTTTAAAAAAATTAAAATATTTTTAAGTACTTTTTACAACAATATTATTCACTGTTTTCAATACTGGATTTATATTTATACGCGCTGCGATGATGTTAAATATATGTCTGAGTGCACTTTATCGGTGCATTATAAGAGTAAATTTTTAAAAAAATAAAGATCGATGAATCAAGTCTAAAACATCATAATGATGCGTTGTTCTCAAATATCGTTTTTATTTTTTTTTTTTCATTTTATGCTTAACTAAGTGTCTGCAAGATTGAAAGGAACTCTTTTCAGTGATAGCATTAATCAATAGTCGATGTATTTTGAAAACACTCTTTTCTTTAAAAATCTCTGTGGTCATCTATTCTGATAGAACAATATTGGCATCTGCATAAATACAGCATTTGATTCTTATTGCATTGCACATATCAAATTTCCTACCTCCTATGGAATTTGAATTTATGCCAAATCCACCAGTTTCCGTTAAAAATCTGTTCTAAACTCAGCCTTGTTATTTGGAATATAGATAATGTCTCAAAAGTCGTAAATCAAATCTAAAACATCGCAATGGTGCGTTTTTCTCAAATATCTTTTTTTTTCCAGTTCATATTAAACTAAGCGTATGCAAGACTGAAAGGTACGCTCTAGAGTGATAGCATTTACGTAACAGTTAATAGTCGATATATCTTGGAAGAACTGTATTCTTTAAAATTATTTGTGGTCATCTATTCTGATAGTACAATACTGACATCTGCGTAAATCCAGTATTCGATTCTTATCGCACTGAACACATCAAATTTTGATCCTCCTATAGAATTTGAATCCACCAGTTTCCGTTGAAAATCAGGTCTAAACTCAGCCTTGCTATTTGATAGATAGATACTGTCTCAAAAGTCGTAAAATTAATTGAATTCATTGTAGTTAGTAGTTATCAATAGAGAAAATAAAACAAACCGTTTCGCACACGAATAGAAAAAATATCAAAAGGATTACATTTTTCGTTTACGTTCATACGTCGAAATCATTGCTTGAATTGAGCTTAAAAAGAAAATCTAACATTAGAATAAGAAAATGTGTATTTCATCCGATGTGGGATTTTTATCTCATGGATTGTGTCATGTCATCCAGGTTCATAGAAACATCTTTTATAGAGGTAGCATAGCGATCGTGCCTTGCCTTGCTGTACCTGCTTTAATTCTCCTTTATTCTACTGGGTATAAAGTTATTTTTTAGTAGGATAGACGGGCAGGAAACTGATCTTATTGAATCAACTTATCACCAATGACATACCCTTCTCGAGATATTATTGAGTACATTTTCTGAATTTAATAAAAATAGATCCTTAAGGATATAAATTCTTGCAAAATTCAAAAGAAGATATCAGCAAGGAACTTAATGTAAAGAAAGGAAGCAGGCAATCTCCAAAGATAATATTGGAGATCTGAATACTTTTTGAGCGGTAAAGAATCAGGGAATTCTTCAGCTCATAATTTTTAGAACTGTCTCCCACTACAAAAAGATCCCTCGAAATAAATCAGTTGGGCTTGGCAAAACATTCTTCCTACGTGTTTTTCAGTACTGCAAACTAGAAGTAGTGAAAAATAATTTCAGTTTCAAACTTTTCTAATTTTATTTATAAGACTTTCTTTGCAACAGCATTTAGCATACTGAATAAAGAAAATTCGTTTAAATATTTCTTAACCCCGACTAAAGAATGCGATTTTATAAAGTCGCATTAGATTGTATTTTTATTAATAATTTATAGCTTTGAAAAAATAGTTTCTTTTTAGGCATGTTATGAATTTCTACTCTTGCAAATCAAAAATTAAAGAAAAAAGATTTAAATTTAGAATACAAAGTATACTTTCGACTTGAAACATTACAAATTTGTAACAACCAAACCAATCTGAATTTTGGCTTTTCGTGTTAATAATTCAAGCAATAGTTTTGCGACATAAATGTTTGTCAGTAAAATAAATAAGAATTCTTTTATTTTCAATTACAAGTAAGTTATGTATGCTTATGAAAGGAAAAAATAAGAATGTTAAGAATATTATATGTTTACGTACAAAAATAATTTCGTATACTTTAGTCATTAAAAACTTTCATATGACATAAAGTCATAAATTTATATTTTCTAAGGAGCCTTTACAAATAAATGCCTCAAAATACAAAAGTTCTATGCAAAATTTTCCCGAGATACAAAGAAAAAGAGAATCAATCATTATACGATCAATTTATCCTTTTTCCTTTGAGAATGGCATTTAGCACACGCAAGCTGATTACTTTCTCCTAAATATGCTGTAATAAATGTTAAGATCAAAAGAAAGCTCATTTATTCAAATCTATCAGCTACAAAGAATTCAGGTCTTGCATTACCACTAATCCACGGAGAAGAATGCAAAAAGAGGGAAAACAGGCCATAGAAAGGACATCATTTTTCTCCATCTCAACTCTCGAAGAAACCATGCTGTGATCGTAATGAGAACATTCGGTGGTATAGAAAATAAAATAATGCAATTTTATCTTTTATCAAGAACACAAATCTCTTTCGTCTTCGCTATGAGGTAGAAGGCTGTATTGCTGGATGCATATTTAAATGGAGTAAATTCATGCTTATTGAGAGCAAAGCTAGAAGAATTCGTATTCTAAGCAAAAAGGATCTGCATTTCTTTATCATGACCACTTCATTTTGACTTATGATACACGTCGTTAAGAAAATATGCAAAATCTATCATAAAAAAGGCATTTTCACAGCAGTTCTCTTTAATAATGAAAAGGACTTAAAAGTGAAATATGACTTTTCCCTGAAGCTTATTTCAGCCAGCAACTCAAATAATTCACTGATAAGTGAGTAAAAGAGATTTTCCTTTGCCAGTTGCTGCAGTTTCAAACACTACTTTGGAAGGAAATGTATGGGAAGAAAACAGACTACTTCTACCGTTGGTAGAAACTTTTTTTTTTTCTTAAAAGAGACGAAATGTGATGATATAAAACTTTTTAGAAACCATTTGAAAATATATGTGGTTCAAATCACTATATGATTTTGAACTACCAAGCAACTAATTTTACAAAATTAAAAGCATATTTCTGCGGTCGAGCCTTAAATTTTTACTTTCTGTATACTTTTATATCAATGATCTATGCAATTTCTGCAAATGAATGTTGTGTGCTATATTCTTGTCCACTGCACAGTGAATGAAGGAATTAATTAGTTACAAAATAAGCATTCGAAATATTGCTCTCAAAATTTTCTTATGAAAAATTCTGCATTCTCTAGATTATGCCTTGGTAGTTTTAAAGTTAGATCAAAAATCAAAATTCTAAATGTACGATTTTTTTATTACGAACAGCATTTTTTAAAATTTTATATTATTATTATTTTTTAATTTTAATTTATTTATATAATTCTTTGAATACTTGTGATGATTTTCAGATTTCACATAACTGGAAAACTCTGGAGATTATTTTAAGATTTTATAATTCTATCAACTGACTATAATAATGATTTGTTCGGAGAATTCCCATTCATTTCCGATAGCTTGCAGTAATCAAGATAGAGCAGAGCAATCACAGTAATCCCCCTTCGAAATTAGATACATCCTGAATGGTGGCGGTTTCGCCAACATTTCCGTTTATTCACTGTTACGATCGATTTAATTAAGTTTGTTTGGTATCTGCATAAATATGAAGAAGGAAAGATACTATTTTCAGCATTTAATACTTTTTTATAATCATAAAGCGAAAATGTTTAAGCCGCAGCAAAAGGATGTGGGTTTTAATGAGAGAGTGCTATAAGCTACACTAATTTATGGTATTCAGGAGAAGCAATTTTCAAATATATGATACATCATCCGTGAAGAAGCTGATCACCAATAATTACCATATTACCATTCTTAAAATAGCAGAAGAATTGAATCAAGTTATTAGTGATTATTTGATAAGACTTATCGGCAATCGCATTAATTATAGGATATCTAACAAATTAAGAGAAAATGCTATTGCTCAAACAAAGAGAAAAGGATTCATTTTTGGCAAATAATACTTGAATGATGCCAAATAGAACTTTTTCCAATAATGATGATATAAAACAATCATAATTCTAGTGAGTTATCAAAAATCATTACAAAGTTAATATTCATTTCCAAAAAAAATGTGTTGCAGTTAAGATTGAAAGAACATTGACTATTACTAGCTCTTGTTACCTAACGGAACAAGTGAATCGATCAAATACTGGGTGATTCCAAATTCATGGTATAAACTTGGAGATTATATACAGAACAAGAATACAAATAATATTCACATAGGAAAATAAAATTGATCTTTCCTTTTTTAAAAATCCAGATCGCAATCGATTATTTAAGACATTGTCAAGGGGTATCAATTCAACTGAAACAAGATGTTTAGTTTCTTCTATACTCGGGAAGATATGCTAATGAAATTTTCAACAGTGGTACATTTACTTAAAACAAATATTTATAAAACAAAATGTGTGATGCAAGTGAAGCATATAAGAACTGGAAATAAAAGCATTTAATGATGGTGTCATTGACGAATACAGTTCCACTGTTTACAAGTACTGTTCAAAATTAAATCCACCAACAGCAATTCATGTTTGACAGCGTCGGTAGAGCTATTGGCGTGCAATGCCAAAGAGGTCAGATACACTGATGGAAAAAAAATCCCAACACCAAGAAAAAATTATTGTACAGTAATGAAATTTTAGGAATATATTTGTCTAGGTAACATATTTAAATGATTAAAGTTTCAAGTTTTGGCGAGAAGAGCCATTTCAAATGTGAAATGTTGGTACATTAGTAACCGGTGTAACCGCCAGAATTTTGAATGCAAGCATGCAAACGCGCATGCATTGTGTCGTACAGGTGTCGGATATCAGTTTGTGGGATGGAGTTCCATGCCTCTTGCACTTGGGCGGTAAATGCAGGGACGGTTAATGCTGAATGTGGATGACGCTGGAGTTCTCGTCCAATGATGTCCCATACGTGCTCGATTGGAGAAAGATATGGTGATCTAGCAGGCCAAGGCAACATGTCGACACTCTGTAGAGCATGTTGGGTTACAACAGCGGTATAAGGGCTAGCGTTATCCTGTTGGAAAACACCCCCTTGAATGCTGTTTTGAATGGCAGCACAACAGGTTGTATCACTAGACTGACGTACACATTTGCAGTCAGGGTGCGTGGGATAACTACGAGAGTGCTCCTGATGTCATACGAAATTGCTCCCCAAACTATAACTCCAGGAGTAGGCCCTGTGTGTCTAGGCCGCAGACAGGTCACTAGCAGGCGTTCACCTGGCCTGGCCTCCTTCTAACCAACAAACGGCTATCACTGCGACCAAGCCAGAATTGGCTTTCATCAGAAAATACAACAGATCTCCACTCCGTCCTCGGCAATATCTCGGAAAGAAAACCCACCTTCTCGTAGCCCTACAACACGACCTCGTTCAAACTCAGTGAGCTGTTGATAATGGCTTCTTCATCTTCTCAGAGGCATCCTTGACTAACATTAACCCACTACGTCAAATTTCAACTGTAAATAACGATCACGAGCCTTACAGCGCTTATTTAAAACAAACCTCATTTGCATGTTCATAGTGTCGATATTAGCGCCACACTTACGCGCGTAGCTCGAAATTTGAATCGACGTCATCTTTCAGATGTATAAACACGCCTATCAAATTTCGTTTATCTAGCGCAGTTCCTTCCTAGTGTTGGGATTTTTTTTCTATCAGTGTATTTCACGCACACATACGTCAACTACTGGTATTCTAGAAATTAGATTCTCAACTGATTTAATGGTAAATCATAAACAAAATTCTTCAGATGTACTCTAGAAAAAGTAATCGATGGGGAGAAATCAGTTTGGCCAAGGTGCCGGTCTAACATTTTCAACCCATAGTGCTTCAAAAGTGGCATTCTGGTTATTGCAAGCAACATTGCTGAAGTGGTCTGGAGCTTCATAATGCTGGATCCACATTGGGTTAAAAATGGAGATCGGAGCATTTCGCAGCAGTTCTGGTAATATCAAATATATGATAACTAGCTGGTGCCCGGCTCATTGCTGCCGCCGAAAAAATAATATTAAGTGCAATCAATCTATAATTTGGCCATGTTTTATCGAAATAGGATGAACGGTACAACAGCACATAAAATGCGAGCAAATATCTTTTTTATATATTAGATTTGTGCATTTTTTTAGAATTGTAGAGCTGATTGATTATTTTATTATTCGTTCGGAATTCTCAAGTTAAACTTTAGAAAATGTGATTAACATATTATCCTTCAAAATTCATTAAACATAGAAAATATATTTATACCATAAAATCGTTAATATAATCAAAAATTAAAACAGTGCAAAATGATTTGAACTAGAATATTTTTCTGAAGTTACTGCGAAAAACGCTAACATTTAATTAAAATTGAACCCCCAGGATTGGTCTTCCCAAAATTTCCTCGCATAATCTCTTATAAAAGTGTTACCTCTGAGAATGATTATATTACATCTTTGTTCAATAATTATACAATATTAACCTTTAACTTGGATTTAGCATTTCTACTGAATCCATTATGTCTCCTCGGGGAGCTATTTGGAGATTTATCCTTGGTAAATAGATGTGGTAGAGAACTGAATTTTTATTTTTTATTTTAGATAATTTTACTATACCTATAACCATACCTTTAATGTAAACAATAAACTGACCAAGTTTCATCGCAATGAGATGAACGGTTTAGGAAGGCATGAGAGAGATGCAGATAAACATTCATTTTTATTTATATAGATAAATGATTTTTTTAAGTAAATGTATCACTACTGAACATTTCATTAAAATATTTTTACTCGTATAGTAGTTAAAAACTAAGCTTCTTGTTTCAGTTGTGTTGAGACATATTGTATTTATGACTAAAGCAATGGATTTGGACTTTAGGTTTTCTATGCGATTCGTATTCTTATCCTTCCTCTCTACCTCCTCTTCAAGACTGTCGCATTGATTTGGAATCACTCTGTGTATTGACGGGATAAATTGACATCCAAACAGCATGGAAAATTGACTTCCAAACAGCAGGGCAATTTGAAACAATCCCTTAACTGGAATGGCCCAGAATCAGCCAATGATAAAAGGTGCTTCAATCAGAGTAGCAATAAGACACAAGAACATTTGGCTATACAGTGGAAGCTGGTAAGGCTTCGCCATCAGATCTCTACCTTCACATAATCATGAAACGATGCTTTCAATCTACCATATGTTTTGCTCATTCTGAAATTTCTGAAACGGAAAATATAATTTTCGGGGGGACTGTAAAGAGTACTTTGAGCAATTTTTTAAAGTAAGGTAAGGGTTTTCTATAAGAGTTAGCTAAAACATTCTTCTCAAAATAGGAAAAAACCTTTTTAGATAATATGAAGCAAATAAAGTTTAATTAAATTCAATTTCTGTACAAAAAGTATTTTTAATTTATTTCAAAAAACAATGGAAACTTTCTGAATAACTCAATATGCTGAATTTGTCGTTGTTTTAGTGAAAAACTCTAAAATAAAAATTTTGCCGAGCATTTTCAAATCAAAAACAAAAAGGTTTTTAATCGGTATTTTAATACAGCATCATAGTTTGAAAATTGTTTAATGTCATGTTATTTTCATATATAACATGAATTTCACTTAAAATATATAAGAAAGGAAGAGTGAAACATCTATATATATATAAGCTACATTATTCATATAGCTGTATAACTATATCTATAAGCTATATACAGTGGTGGCCAAATTCTTGCACACTTTTGGAAATCGTGATGTTTTCTAACTTTGTATTCTTATATAAATTTCACAAGGTGCAAACATTTAGACATCATTTTAAAGAGAATTTTTTCCTGGTTTCCATACAAAAAACAGGAATGAAATATTTGCATTATTAAAATGTTATTCTTACTCTAATCTAAATTACAAATATAGTGATGAATTGATTGTAATGTCTAACTTTCCTGACAAACTAATGTTCCTGTTCTGGAAACCATTCAATTGCTATTAACTGCCGGCAGAAGTCAACATCATGTTTAAAGTTGGAACAAGTCATTATTGTATTGTTCTCTGTAGAAGGGAGACTGTTTTTTTTTTAAATTAAATTGCAAGTTGAATTACAAATTAAATCACTAACTAAATTGCAAGTTGGAAATTTTGTTAAACTTTTTAATTCACAGCTGGAATTTTATTAAATATTTCTAATATTTAGTTAAGAAGCAGTGGCATCAAATAAAAGAATATATTGAGCACCTAGAAAGAGAACTATGATTATTGAGTTCATATTTAGTTGAAAAACGATGACATCAAATAAAAGAATATATTGGCCATCTAGAAAGGGAACTAAGATTATTGTGTTACGTGAATGTGGTTTTTCCTAGATAAAATTGCAAGACAGATTGGTGGTTCACTGACTACATTTGAAGTACGAAAATTTGGAGACAGATTCAATAAAATACGAAACAGGAAATGACTGAAAAAAGTGCATCACATCTGTTAATGACAGAAAAATAAAAATGTCTTCAAGATAGAAGAATGTGGCCACCAGAAGTCCTTTACATGATTTATGTGAGTTGAAGAAAAATCAGGAGAAGATTATGAGATGAAGAACTCCGTATTTTGATTTGATCATACAAGTCAGCAGAAGTTATCGATGGGACATAAATGAAAGAAAATACATTTCTAGCGCCAAAACTTACACCTTCCATCCCAACAATACTTCGTTTATTTTTCATCAGGATTCAACTCCTTGCCACTCAGCAAAAATATCGAAAAAGTAGCTTAGTGCAAAGAAAATTGAGTTGTTATTATGGCCAGGAAATCATCTTGACCTCAAAATTGTTGAAAACTTATAGCACCGTTTGAAACATGTTCATCAAATAAATGAGAATTAATTCAGGATCAAATTGTTTTCTAGCATTACGTGATAACGAAAGAAGACTCTCGTCAGCTCAATGAAACATCAGTGGGAATCTCTAATTAAAAATGAAGGCTACCCGAATAACTGACTGCTGTCATCAGCATCTGATGTATCTCGCTAATTAGTGCCTTTCTTTGTATTGCAAATATTTTCATTTTGCTTTTTGTATTGAAATGTATATTAAATTCTCTTTGATATGCAAGTGTTTGCATTTTATGAAACTCTGGAATTTTTATAAGCATAGAAAAATTTTTAAAAAAAATTAGTGTCTACTATTTCGGAAACTACTGTATCTCTATAGAGGGATAAATCGATGCTTTTTCAATGAAAATTAAAAGGATGAAAATAGCTTGGTTTTTTTAATTAATCCCTTATTTCGTCGAAATCAATTTGAAGCTGTTGTATATTTGTGTGTTAATGAGAACGAGGTATTATTTTCATATCTTAATTATAAATGAATTGACTAATATTAACAATCTGGTAGAGAATTCGAAACAAAATTTATTTCAAAATATTTATAATAATCATACATAAATTAAATTCTAAAAAATAATAATAGTTTTAAAATACTTGTAAAAATCTATTACTAAAAATTACTGTTATTAAATTTATGCTTCACATTTTCCATCGAATCAATATAAATTTAAATAAACATGGTTAATAAAACTCCCATATCAGATTCTCTACCAAAAAACATTATTTCAAAACATATTAATGTTATCACTGCATTGCTAAGTAATAAAATTGTGAGCAGATATTTTTGCATATATATATATATATATATATATGTTTGTATGTCCATATATATATAACTACACAAAATGCAATTAGAATTCCTTTTCAAATTTAAATTTTTTGTAACAAACTGTATTTTCTCATTTCATGCACCACATATTTTTCCAGCAAATGAATGAAGAAATATTATCAATCGAACTTGATATTCTTTTTCACCAAAATAAATAGGGAGGTTGCCTTAATTCAGTTAAAATTTATTCATATTCTTCTTATAAACAAGAGAAAAACAAGATTCACTTGAAACATCACTTTGAATAGAGAAACTGTTTTAGCAATATAAAAGTTACTTTCATAACTTAGCTACAAATAAATCATATTTAATACTTTACTTAAAAATTGGGAATTTATATAAGAAATATTTCCGATATAAAACTGTTTTGTATATTCTACAAAACATAAACTTTCAGTAAAGTCTTAACGTAAACTCTACAAAACGTAAGTATTACATTTTTACTTGTATAAGAAAAAGTTTTCAAACTTTATTTCATATAAAGAATGATAAAATAAATTTTGTTAGCATTTATTAAACTGGCTGATGAAAAACATTTTCTTGAAAAATTATTTATATAATTAGTTCATATTAATTTAATAAGAGGGTCTTTAGAAAAAAGTTCTAAAAATAAAAGAAAGGAAAAAAAACTTTATGCGTTAATTAGCAAAGATTATCTGAACAACTTTTATACTTTTATTTAACTAGACACTTTTATTCATGGTAGCAGAAATTTTTATGATTAATATATTTTATTAATCAAGTGTATTTAATTTTTAATTAACATATTTTATTATTATTAGGTTTTTTTAACAGTTTAAATTATAAATCGTTTTCGTTTAATTTATTTAGCGTTAATCGTTACATTTATTTTAATTTTTATTCCAAACTTAAAGAGCTACATAGTGATGAATTATAGAAGAATGTATATCAGAATTGCCTATGTTATCAATAATGAACAAGAAATTAAAAATTAGAAAATAATTAAATATAAAAAATTAGTTTTTAACCACATTATTAAAAGTATTCTTAAAATTTTTTTTTGTTTGGATATCAATAACTTTATATTTAATTTCAATCTTCCTATTCAATAGAAAATATAGCTCTTACATAGCTCATAAAATAAAATTT
>JAPMOQ010043401.1:3445681-3456772 GCA_026543055.1 Argiope trifasciata | reverse complement strand
ATACAATTAATAAATATAATTAAATTCTTACGAAAAACTTTGATGTTTTTAAAAATAATTATTATGAAATGTTTTCGATATATTCATAAAGTGTTTGTTAAAAAATTACAACATAATCAGAAAGTAAAAACAATAGCTCACATTTTCTCATTTATACTTCTTGTGAATTTTTTAGCAGTAATTATAAATAACAGGATAAAACTACAAATCGTAATCTTCAAAAAATCTTACGAATCAAGGCGAAGACATTTGATTACACACAGCATTTACACCCGGGACAACATGTGTAAGCAATTACGAATCCTTCAGAAAAATGTGTCAAAAGTAACTTTGTTCCCGTGTCTCTATGTGACATATACTTAGCTCAAGATAAAGACAGAGAGACCAGGGATGTTTTCGCAGATAATAACAAGTCTGATTTATTTTCCCTTCTGCAAGCCTTACTGTTTATTTTTTCTTCTTTAATAAAATTGTTTAAAGGAGAATTTTCTGCTTATTAGATATTACTTCCATTTCTTTATCCGACAGAAATGTAATAAAGAATTTAATGTTCAATTTTTAATCGGAAATAAAAAGGAATCCTTCATATTGAATGTAACGATGCGGTAGAAATTCTTTTTTGACTTACAAGCGTGATGGATTTATGGATTTTCTCCTACATCTTTTAGTCGTTTTTTTCTTCGAAAGCTCTCCCGCAAATTCTCGTCATGCTTCTTTATTGCTGCTTTTTTTAAAAAAAAAACACTAGCAAGCAGATTTCCTTTGTTTTGTAACTTGTGAATGCTTCGTATGAGAAATTTTAATGATGGAAAAAATGACACAAAAACATTTAGATAAAACAGCGAACAAAGTTTTTTTCCCCTTTCTTGTATTTTACGAGACATAAAATCGTTGCGAATCCGAGTGAACACAAATATATCTAAAAATAATTGAAACACATAATTTGCTGCTTATATTAAAACTTTTGAGAGTCAAAAAATGTGATGAAAGAAAAATTGCCTTCCGTTAAATGAAACATGGATTTTTCTTAAGTATAGAAAATATGATATTTAGATTTAAAAAATTAGATTTTTCAAAGCAAGTTTATTAAATCAATTCGAAAAGTAATATTTTAATAAAAATTTCACGCATTGTGAAAAGAAAAATTAAATTCCATTGACAAAAATTTGGCAAAAAATTCATTAATTTTCAAAGCATTTAATTAAAAAAATTTATTAATATTCCCACAGATATGAAATCTTCACACTAATAGACTTAAAATGAAATTGAAGCAATATTTTAAAGTTAAATAAAATATACTGCTACGCTAATATAAAAAAAGCTAAAGGAACAACTACGGTGTGCAGCAGGATATGAATCGCCTTTCCATACGTACTCGAAATCCAGCAAATTTCTCCAGAAACTAAGAGCCATTTCGGTGATATGTATATTTCTACTTCTGACATAGACTACAGTTGTGGCTGACGTTATCGTCCTATGCGGAAATAAGTTGACCTATGCATCAGGTTTTCTTGACCTTTGACAAACAATGTGCCTACAGAGATGAAACGAAGTGAAGTGTTTATGCATTTTTTAAAATGGATGATGTATCTCAGAGGCAGAACGGGCCCATCACAGAAACTATTTTGCCTGTACAAAACCTGCCAGCTATACAATATTGGGATTTGGCACACAGATCTGATGAAACTGGTTGACATGAGATCAATCTTCCTTTCATTATTGGTGAGATTTGGGAAGAGTATTAGACATTATGAGTGAAGTTTCATGTATGCCGGGAGTGCCGAATTTTAGGATCCCAAATAGTCCACGCTCTGTTCTTCGAGTGTTTCCATGCCAGGTTTTTTCCTCCCAATTTGGAGCATTCCAGATATGAGGATGAGAAGCGACCGGTATGGCGATTGGTGCTCATCTCTCTGGCAGATAAATCAATAGTGTTAAATAGTTGTTTCCACCCCGAGTTCGAAGTAGCTGGATCTTAAGAGATTAATGGCCGGCAACTTGACTTTGCCAGAGAGAGACGATATACATACATACATACATATGCGTATATATCTCTCTATATATTGTATACATATTGTGGACGAATTGGAATTAAAAACGTTGACATTAACCTCTTAAGGTCCATATACTTCGAATCCATTTTTCATAAATGTTAAGATCTGAAGACATAATCGAATTTCATCAGTTGCCTATTAACCAGCATGCCAGTCTTCCCGACAGAAAGTAACTTCCTTTACACTTGCCCCCCTTTTCTCTAACAGAAAATACGTCTTGACATCGGAGTGGAAACAACTGTTCCACACCATTGATTTATCAGCCAGGGAAGTGAGGGCTAACCAGCACACCGGTTGCTTCTCATCCTCATATCTGGAATGCTCCAAATAGGGAGGTAACAACTGGCATGGAAACACGAAAAGAACAGAGCGCGGACTGTTTGTTATGGGGATTACTTTTGGGTGTTTATACACTCGACGAATCGGAATTAAAAACGTTTCGAATTATTTTTTCCCTAAAAGTATCCAGTAGACATTGTTGATTACTTAGTTTTAATTGCGATCAATTCATTTAATTCAATTGCTTCGAAGTTTATGAAAGTACTTTTTGACAACTAGCTAGCTGTCAGCTGAATTACTCGTAGAATGACAATTGTTCATTCGAGGAATTCACATAAATGTCTAAATGGTTGCTTGTAGAAGTAAATCACAGCAATCGACAATAAATGTTAACCAATTTAATATCATTTTTTTAATCCTGTGCATGTTTATTGCTGTGCCATCACAATTGATCATATTAATATTCCTCAGATACTTCACTATCATTTGGTTGTCTCACTCACTCGTCATAATTGACCCTTCAGGCTCATGAATCATGATAGTATCCATCTTTTTTAGTAGTTAATCTGCGCATTTATCTTCACTTTTCTTATAAGGCAGAGTTGTATTTTCTTTCATGGATGTATGCTTACATAATTACTTTTAGGTGTTTCATACATTTTTCAATAGCCTATGATTTATTAAAATTTTGCTTGTAATTGAGTAAAACTAAAATCGCGATTTTTCAAAAAAGTTTAGAAATATTAATTATGAAGCATGTTGTGTATGTTTCTGAAATATAATTTTTCTGCCATCAATTATCAAAAATGAACTATATAGATTTTAGTATAAAAGAATATTAGTAGTCTGCATAATTCCTATGCAATTTCTATTGTTCTTTTTTTGATATAAAAATTTTTGGGCCTTCTGCGGGAATCAAAGATTTCAGGTGTATTTTTTTCATTGATGCAAATGTGCAGTTTTTAAGCTGAACTAGAAAGAGATATGAAAAATCATTTTCCTTTTTGTTTCACCCTAACTTATAGCTTCAGATTCTTTAGTATTTTACTAAACTATGCTTACTAGAAACATAGAAAATCTCAAATAAATAATAAAGCCGTGATGATCATACAATTTGGTAGATAGGTAAAACTGATGAATATAAGGATATTAAATTGGAGAAACATTGGAAAGAATTCTTTAAAAAAGTCACCGTCAGGAGAGATTTTCGCATCACAAGAAATGAAAATAAGCAGCGATAAGAGTAAAGAAATAAGGCTTATTCAAAGTCACATTAACACTCGACCTTTCCTGCTTACAAGATATTGGACCTACAATTTTTTGTTTTATTTTGAAGCTTTTGTTTTGTTTGGAATTCATCTGACCGTCCGCAAAAAAATCTGTATTTCAAAATTAGTTTCATTCTCCTTATTAGTTTTTCAGCTAAATAAAATTTTTTACCGACGTTATTTTTTTTAAAACAATTTCACCGAATTCATCAAAAATTAAATTAATTTCTGAAAAACTAAACTAAAAAATATTTTGGAACCGAAACAAATTATGTTACCACCGAAATTAAAATCGAATTCTGACTTAAATTACAAAAAGCAAACAAAAATAAAAGTCAAATGAAATAAAACCTATTTATGAAACAAACAAATTAAAATAATTTAGGAAACAAAAAATTGGAATCGAAACTAAAAATTATTTCGGATTTGAACAAGATTAAAGTGTAAAAAAAGTATCATTGTATTTAGAGAGCAGTAATGTAGAAATTACTAAAATTTAGTTGATTTCAAATAAATTAGCAACACAAGTCAAGTTAAAAGGAATACAGTAGAATCAAAATTGCATAGAATAGAAAAAGAATCCGGCCTGAAAACTTTTTCAAGGGTCAAACACAGACAAGAATTCAAAAAAGGGATTGTTTCTGTGAGGAATCGGACACTGTCCAATAGTATTGACCCCCCGTGACCAGAAAATCCCCCGAAAATTAAGGCCAAAGATATACAGTAATTTAACAGCAAAGACACAAAAAAAGCAACGTTAAAAACATCACCAAATAAAGCAAAAAAATATTTACAAAAATACATAAAATAAAACTACATAAGAAAATTTAACCAATAATTAAAATATTCCACCCAATAATTAAGAACACAAAAAGGAAAGAGCATGCCAGGAACAGGCGAAGAAATCTCAAACATAGCATTGCAACCGCTATTCGATTTGAATACACTGCCAAACAAAGGGGGGGAAATGGAAGTTCTGAGCACCATCTATTGAATTATTAGCAGGAAGTCTATTTTATTTTTAAGTTAAAAATTAATATTTCATCATTTCTTTTTTTACTAAAATATCAATATTACAGTAGGTTTGGGAAAAATCATTGTTGTTTAAATTTTTACTAAACTTATTTGTTGCCTTTATAAATGAAATTTTGTTATTACAAATTGTTTTAATTTATCAAATTGTGAGAAAATTAAATCCTTGAGTTCAGATTGGAGTTATAATTACAGATTTGAATTATTTTAAAGCTCAATTCGTCTCTTTGTATCATAAATACCAACTATTGTTTTATCATTAGCAATTTCGATTCTTAAATCCAGCTAAGTTGCTTCAAGATGCTTTTTATTTATTTTTGTTTAAGTTAATTCCTTAGCAATTACAATTTGTAACAATATCGGTATTCTCCAAGTTAATAAAAAGTAAACCTAATACCTAAACCTAAAGTACCTAATAAAATAAATCTCCAACCATTTATTAAATTATGTTTAATTATTTTTTTACTTGTGATAATGCAGGAAAATATTAGCTAAAGCCTTGAGAAAGCTGTACCCTTTGGAATGCCAACTTGTTTATAAAAATTAATACCATTGAAAACCTATTTTAAACTATTTACCAAATTATTTAAATTTAGATTTGTTTCATAAATAGGTTTTATTTCATTTAGCTTTTACTTTTTTCACTTTTTGTAGTTTAATTCCAAATTTCGATTCCAACATAATTAATTTCGGTTTTCCAAAATAATTTAATTTTTGATGATTCTGGAAATTAATTTTAATTATTTAATGTTAATAGTTAACTATTTTAAACTTCAAATAATTATATTCATATTCGGGTATCATTAATATAACATTTAATTTTACATTTATATGGTCACTTAAAACACCCTATTTTCCAGAAAATACTCTATTTGGAATTGCAAAAAAAAAAAAAAAAAAAAAAAAAAAAAAATTCTTTAAGTTCATGTAACAAAAAACTTGTTTCAAATTTTGCGGCACTTCTTGCAAGATCGTTGTGCTCGTAATTTGTTAAATATTTCCAAGTACCCAAAACTAAGCCATGCCTCCCAAGTGTGTTGGTTCATTATCTGTCTTCCATCTGGTTCTTCAAATAGAACTTTTATGTTTATATCTTCTGTTAAAAATGTGAAAACACCAATTCAGTTACAAAAGCTTTTTGTTTCAAACCTAATTTTTTTCTAATCTAATTTTATGCGAAAGAAGAGACGTGTTTTGGATTAGCGCTTCTTTTAATCCTAGAATGAAGCTTCTCTTTAAAGACCAATCCTTGCTTTTAGCACTAATATTCCGCTCACATAAGAAGCCAGAAATTTTTGAATAGCCCCTTTTTGATCTAATAAAAATGTTCAGAATTTAAAATATGTTAAAGTTTTGAGCTTAAATGTTTGATACTTTATTTCAATGAGTGAAATTTCAAAGTATTTTTTATTATTTTAAAGTTATTAAAGGAATTGAAGCAAGAGTCTTGTTGTTATGCAAAAGAAAGTTTTCAAGTTTCTCTTAATTGAAAACTGAAATCATTTATTTATTCTATTAAAACACCTATGTAGTATAGAGCGGAATTTTTTTGAAAAATATTGGTAGATTCTTTTTCTCAACTTCTGTGCCAAAACTATTTTGCTCGCAAATTAAATTTTATTTTAGGTCGCAATTCTTGCAAAACTTAACCCAATCTATTGAAAGATTTAAATCGTGTTTTGAACTATTTACTGGTGTATTTATTTTATACTTTTACTTCTTTTAAGGTAATTGGTATCTTTTATTTACCATTCTCATTTCATTTTAAATTTTAATAATTATGTATTTTATTTTATTAGTTTTCACAGTAATTTTGTTGAATTATCCCTTCTCATTTTATTCTTTAAAATTCTATAGGTGAGGGAATGAATCTTTTTGTAATTTTTGCAACTATGGTGCAATTTTTTAACCGTCAAAATTATGTTTGTTCCGCAATGAATTTTTTAAAGATAAAATAACAACGAATAATTATTTAGAACAATCACCCTGAGTAGCTGCTCAATTATAACATAATTGAAATAATTTCTTTTAATATTTTTAGACTTACTACTATTTTATTGAGCAGAAGGGAAATAAAAATACTTTTTCACATACAAGAAATAGTCCCACATCAATTATATCTTTACCACATGAATCATAACTTTTATCTCTACCGTAATCAATTCAAGTGTCCGTATGAGGCAGAAACAAAAGAGGAAACCAGTTTTACCCAAGCTTAGAATTTTGATTCTTCAATAATATTCAAAACAGTTTTTTGCATATAGATATGTAAAACTTAAATATAGATAACAAAAAAGAGGAAATTATTACAGGATTGTGGTCAATATGTCAATTATAGAAGAAAGCAGATTAAAAAATTTCAAAAAAATTAAATCAATGATCGCAAATTTCCTGTTATCATTATTTTAAGTCATTAATTGTTTTATAATAATTTAATTCATTAACTAGTTTAAACTGATTTGAAACAATCACGAGACTTCTGTATTTATCCCTTTCTTTATCTATATAGGTAATGTAAACCTTTTTTTAAACTTTCATTTTCAATTTTTTTAGATGGCAAACAAAGTTTTTGTTTTTAATTTGTCTCATTTTCTAAAAAAAACAAGTGACATTTTGTAAAGGAAAAATTCTTGTTCATATATGTAATTAACCTAGGCCTATTCAGTTTGAGCTGAATGACTAAATGAACAAATACCAGAATTTTTTTCATCTCAAAACCGAAGGAGTACAAAAATATTTATGATTGATGTCATCAAGAAGATCTTTTTGAAATAACGAGAAATCATCAGCATTAAATGCCATTAAAATAGAATACTTTCATCTGACAAATACAAACATGAACAATCCATTACGTGAGAATCCGTCTCAGTCTCGGCGGAAAAATTGAAAATCAATGAACATTTCTGCAATCATCATTTCAATTAGAAGATGATTATATATCCATTTGTAGCCTATCTTTTGTTAGTGCTTTAAAAATAAGATTGGATTCTTTTTCTTCAATCGCAATTTTTAAGATAGTTTAGAATCGTCTTTATGACTAAAATACTTTGTCTGAAAATATAAATATGCTTAGACAAAAAATTTTGTTTTTTAGACCGTAATTTTCTCGATAAGTTTGATGATTAAAGTATGGGAATTAAAATGTTTTTTATGATATTTATTGCATTTATTAAAAAAGAGGAAAATTTAAATGGAAAAAAAAACATTCTACAGATAAACTGAACTTTTCTCATGGAATCTAATTTATATAACATAATGTTTCTAATTTATAAAAAATATATCTAATTTATATAATATTAATATTTATTATACTATTATCTAATTTATATAATAACATAATAAAATGTGTTTAATTTTTACTTTATAATATCCAGTTTCCCAGGAATACAGAGTTTGCTTTTTATTCAATTTTTAATAAAAGATTAAAAAAAATAGCTTTCCCTATTTCATTATCTACTTTCAGCTTTCCGTTTTTGCATTTTCTCCCAGATTTCTGATTTTTTATTACTTTTTTTAATATAAAATATAAAAAAAAACTCGTGTTAAATAATTATATTTCTAGATCGGTTTAATTGATTAACGTAATCCTTAAGATCTTATTTTACTGAATTTGAGTTGTTTCATGTTTGTAAAAATATAAATTTCATATTCGATTATTCATTCACTTCATGAGGTGCTAGTAGATTTGTGTGCTCTCGATAATGATATAGTACATTCTTTATTAAAAAATATTGTTGTGATATTTTCCAAAATTAACTATTAGTTAATCAATTCATTTCATTCAATTCTGATTCCATACCAACTATTTCTTAATTTAAAAAATAATGATTTGAAGATTTTACTTATCTTAAATAGTCCGTGACTTCCAGATCATAATTTGTATTCATCTCGGTTTATTAGAAGAAAAAAAAACGTCAATTTGTTGTCAGTTCATGCATCTGTATTTGAGTTCTGTCAAAGAAACTGAAAACACAAATTGGATTTTGGGAGAGCACAGCTATAAAAAACTGCATAAAATATACTGCTAAGAAATGCTTAATTGACAGCGATGCATTATTTTATCCAGTTTTATAGAATATGTTTTCTTATTGTGGATACTTATATTGTTTTGAATTTATTTGTTAAAACTTTCTGTTATATCACAAATTCATTCTGATGTTCATTTTTTTTACTATAAATAAAAAAATGCAATTTTAATATAAAATAATAAATATTCGGGCAGACAGCATATTTACAAGCAGCGTGGACAAGCCAAAGGGAATGAATCTCCCTCATTTTATATAACATATCTCGGAAAATATTGTTTCTCCTACCAATATATTATTCTCATAGGGATTTCTAACAGACGTCGATCACATGATAAGGAAATCCTTTTAAAAAAGTATTTGATAAGTCAGCCACCGCTCACTCTCACCGTGACTAAAGAACCTTACGCAGCATCTCTTGAATGAATCAAGTAAAGAAACGGAATCGGATCAGGAAAAAGAGAATATTTTAGAATGAAGCTACTATGGGCTAAATTAAGATAAAGCTTTACAAATTAATTTGGATTTAAATTAGATGTTAAGAATATCATTACACTCACACACACACATATATATACCGTTAAAATATTACTATACATATTCTTATATCCTTACGAAAAACGAAGGAGAAAAATAAAATGAATAAATAAATTTAAAAGCAAGGGTATTGCGGAAGTCCTGGATATCAAAAGAGGAACAGGAAGAATGTTCTGAATAAATTGGAATAATGACCAAAAAATAAATTGACACCGAAAAGTAAATCGCCGAACCTTAAGTTTGAGAAACCGAACTAACTGACCCGCCTTTCCTGGAACTTCGAATTTCGAATGACGTCTTTTCACTCAGAAGGGGAAAAAAAATGAAACTAATTTGCTCTTTGAAAACCGATTTTCATTCCAGAGAATATCGAATGTTGGCATCTAAAAGCAAAGTCTGATTTCAAAACTTCTAAGGACTCTTTCGTTAAGCATGTTTTGTAATTTTCACAGCGTTATCAAGTTAAAATTATATATTGAGAGAAATTTTTTTAAATGTGACACATCAGTAAATAAATAAAATATCGAAAATAAAAAAATTACAATTTTAGGAGCACAAAAAAGTCAAATTAAACGGGTAAAAGCAATTACCTTAGGAATTAACATATCCAAAAAGCAATATTTTGCTTTAAAGGTAGGATTATGCAAATGCATTGAAGAATTCTTGAAATACTAGGCATCTTCATAAAGAAACCGAATATTAAAATTACTGCGTTAGTTTGTCAACTTGCTATTCCTTTTGTAATAACGCTGTGAAACGTTAACACTGAAGTTTCTAACTATTTTTCTTTTTCAAAAATGCCACTGAAATTTGTTTCTAATGTATAAAAGGTATAATGAACCAAAAATTTTAGTATTTGAAGTTTTTCTATATTTTGAAAATGGAGAACCGATGAGTTTTTTGCGAAATTTTGCATAAAAAGGCAAAATCCATTTCCGAAATATTGCGACAAGCATATGGAGCAAATTGTTTAAGCCAATCTTGAAGTTGTAAATGGTGCCCTTCTATTTCAATGGGCGAGTATTTTTGTTGAAGAAGTGCATGCTTTGACTTGACTCGTGTTCATAACATTGAGAAGTATCAGTAAAAGGTTATTTAACATGATTTCTACTGATAATCTGCTGCCGCAATAAACATATGCCTTAATTGTTGACTCATGAATAAAAAATGAATTGCGTCATAGCTATTCAAAAGTTGCCGATACATTCAAATGCAAATCAAAATAACTTAAAACGCATCGAAACAGGATGAAATTTATATTGAATCCTGTAGACTTGCTTTTGTTTCTAAGGTTTGGAATCCAGCTAAAATGACAACGACCAGGAAAAAGAGAAAATAGTAGTCATTGTGAAACTACTTAGAACTATTTCAGCATTTTTAATTCTGCCTATTTTGGAGCAGACAATGTAATAATCATTTAATCATTTTATAAAATAAAGATACTTATATAATAATTTTATTATCAATTCATTTTATTTTAAGATACCTTTTACACGATTGTATGTAAATATAAAATATTCTCGAATTTTCTTAACTCAAAAATTTGATCGAAAAAGTAATTATTCATGAAAGTCTGCAACTTATATCTTAAGTTGTTTAATCTAAAAATTTTTAATATTAAAAATGCAACAATTGTTATCGATGATATTATTTATTCTCTTGTATTTTAGCATTGAAAATAGTAATAATTAAAACGGTCCTTATTTATATTCATATTTTAAATGTCAATCGCTAAAATTTAGTTTCATAAAGTCCGTTTACTCGCTGAAAAGTTTTTGCATCATAAGCTTCCATAAAGGTCAAAAGAATAAACACAATAATATCTTGCGTTTCTCGATAGACGACATAAAAACGTTTGGAGAAAAGTGAGGCGGAACATGATCGATTATGGTCTGA
>JAPMOQ010043401.1:3410531-3434204 GCA_026543055.1 Argiope trifasciata | reverse complement strand
CACTATAATAACATTCATTTAACCATGGTAACCTGTTTTGATAAACCAAACTTTCTAACGATATAACTCCCTAAATATGTGTGATTGGAATATGGGTTCTTATATTTTCTATATTTTTAACAGTTTCATACATGAATTATTAAGGCAGTTATAAACACTGAGCTTTTTTCGTCTCTCCTCACAATGTTTAAACACAGGTTCGAATACAGACTAAAGTAATAGTAAACAATCATAGATGATTTTAAAATGAACGCATGATCTCGACATTACTAGATGGACATATTTACACTCCTAAGCGGACATAAATAAAATTATATAAAATCAAGTATGCTTTTATGTATTATGTCTATTTTAAAACGTGGTCGAATTTCTTTTATTTTCAATATTTCACTTAGTTTTCTGTTGATGTTTCCCTGCCATAAAGAAAATAACGCAGGCATTTTTTACTGTCACTTAAAAATGCCGATTTCTGCAAAATTGAAGATTGAAACACCGCACCCTTCATTTTTCTGTTTCAACACTGTTTGAGACATTGGTGTCCAGGATTTATCACTCACCTCAAAATTTACGTTTTTTAGCTCATGACTGAGGGAAAATGTTAAATCAAGGAACGGACTGCAATCAATGAAGATATATTTCGAAAATTGATTTGCAAATCTTCTTTTCTTATCTACTCGAATGCCTTAAAGAAAACAGCATTTCTTCCACTTATTAGAAAGGAAACAATAATTCATAAGAAACAGCAAATTCAATTAAGAAGTATATTTTATTTTCTCAAAAATTTCTAATTTTTAAAAAATAATTTAGCCAATATCAATGTCGTTTGAAGCGCCCAAGTTTTCTGAAATGTCTAGGTATAAGTAAACAAACGAAATTCAACGACTAGGTATAAGTAAATAAACGAAAAGATAAAACGTTGGGAAACAATAAAATAATTTTAAAAGGATTAAACAGCAGAGAAAAGAGAATATAAATGATATATTTCACAATAATTGATTATTTTTTGCTCTGCCATAGTAATGTACAAGAGGTTGATCCTGTTTTATGCATTTTTAAGGTATAAAAATTTTTGTATTGAATTTGAAAATATTTGTAACATTTGCATTTTTTCTCTTGGAACAAAAGTTCTCTGATATACAGATTGATAATAAGTAAAATAGAAGTATTTACAGAACTCTATTAACTCACTTGCTAAGAAAGTAGACGGTCAAATACATCGCCATTTCGTTTTCAAATCTTTCAAGGTTTCACTGCAGAATGAATTCAATCAGTAAAATAAGCGTAAAAAAGTTTTTAAAAAAGATTTACGAGATTATACTTAATGGATACTTTAATTTGAAAATATTTGTAACATTTGCATTTTTTTTCTTGGAACAAAAGTTCTCTGAATTGGAATTATGTACATTTTTATTCCTCTAAATATAAATATTTGCGAAGTTGGATGTGGCTGATTTAATGCTGCGTTTTCTATAAATGTATATTTTTGACGAGTTAATAGACTGCAAAAGTGCGCATTATATAAATCGATAGAAAAATGATGCCTTTTACTATCGAAACATATTATCAAAATGGCACAAAATTGAAAAGAAACATGTTATATTTCTTAAATTCAACTATGTGAAAAGGAAACCAAATTGGAAAAATCTATTCTGGTTTGTAAAATCAATAAGTAAATGAGTGAAAATTCTGATAACTGTTCAGAATTACTCAAAAATTATTTCTGATTGAATTTCTGTTTAATCATAAAACTCTGCCTTTTATTATTTCCCCTTTCTCTTATGCAAAATCCCATTATGTTTGTCTCAGTACCATTTTTGTCATTGAATCTTTCTTTAGTTATAATCATCCTGTACAGGATTTCAAAATTAAATTAGTATGTAGCATTTGGCATGTATAAAATAAACTAATTATATGTTCACTTATAGATTTTTAATTTAATAAATATATACTAAAATTACATTTCAGATAGAATTCGAATACTGGAATTGCGATAATGGATTTTTTTCAAAGCCAATTTCATAAAAACAATATATGTAAGCTAAAAGAACTTGTTAAATGAAGAATGATAGTAAACCTGGTCTCTTGCAAGAAAAAATTATTCTAACTGAATCACTTTTTTTTCCTAACAACTTTTTTTTTATCTTAATTTAGGAAAGATTTTTATTGTTTAATAAGAGGATTCGTGGGAATTAATTAAATAAGCAATGTTTGATTCTCCCTCTTAGAGTATTTTCAATTAAGTATTCTCATCTGAAACTCCACAGACGCTTTTTACAACCAGATTGTTTTTAATCTAGATCACAATCATTATTTTTCATTCTTCTCGAAGCTTTCTGCAATTAATTCTGAAGTGAAATATTTTAAATTCCATTATTTTTCATAAGAAACATTCATACTTTTTAAGGAATTCGAACAGATAATTTCTGTTGCACTTTAATACATTTTATTCTTTCTTTTCAAGGAATTATGCTAAAATTATCTACCTTAATTCAGCCCCGCAGATATTAAAGCAGCAGAGTTATTTTTGTTCTAGAATCTTATATTTTAATCAATAAAAAGTTCTGTAAGTAGTTAATAAACATTTTATCACTTAAATTAATTATACCATTCCAAATACTCCGGCTTTTATTTCTGCACTTTACAGGCTTGCGCATTATTCAATTGTGAATTGCTTATAAAAAAACAAAATTTAAACTTTTCTTATATTTTTAATGGGAGAATCGATTTAAATAGTATGTACAGCTCTTTCTTATTGTAAAATACAAGTTTAAAGATATATGTGATTATGTAAATCTTAAAGCACACAAAAAGCTTTTAGACAACTTTGACACATATAAACAACAAAGCAGTAGAGTAATTTCTTGCTCTAGCATTTTGTATTTTAATCAATACAAAATTCTATAAGTAGTTAATAAACATTTTGTCAGTTAAATTAATTATACCATTCCAAATACTCAGGCTTTTATTTCTGTGCTGCACTTTACATGCTTACGCATTATTTAAATTTGAATTACTTATATAAACAAAATGTAAACTTTTCGTATATTTTTCTTGGGCAAATTGATTTAAATAGTATGTACAGCTTTTCCTTATTGAAAAATACAAGTTTTAAGATATATATGATGATATAAATCTTAAAGACCACAAAAAGCTTTTAGACAACTTTGAAACGTATAAACAAACAATACAAATTTTATAACACAATTTTCAAGTACATAAAATTCTTTAAAACAACTTTCATACACGTGCTGTTTTTAATTACCGTTCCTAACTCCAACCATCAATTTTAAAATGCAGAATGGTTCTTAAGAATAAACACAAATAAATCTCTGGACTTAGACATTATCCTTTTTTAATATTTCCTCAACTTAGACATTATCTTATTAAATCAGGATATTTGTTGAAATTTTAATCCTTATGATGTGAAGAAAAAATCTTTGAAAGTTAACTCTCTCGTTCAGTTTTTGTGCTGTAGTAACTCTTCCGCAAATGTTTACTAAAACTTTTTTTGGTACTTTTCGAGTTTTAAAAAGTTCTTCATACTTTTTCCTTTTCATTGTAATGCTAATATGAATCATTACTCACATACTATTCTGAAACGGAATTTTTCCGAAAGATTTATTGCAACATTTTGAGGCAATAAATCAGAGAATATTATCCTGATGTCTCAAACAAGTACTATTGGATTTTCCCTTTTGTTCCATATTTGTGAAATAGAAATTAATCTTCTCAGAATTTATTAAACTGACTTAACTGCAATTAATGAATCTAGAAGGTTTTTCTATCTTTGGGACATTTACGTTATTATATAGTCTTCTCAATACAGAATGGTTGGGCATATTATCAATTAGGGGATTTTATTTATAAAGAAAATTTGCAGAAGATTTAGGTAACTTCTGAAGATTTCTGAATTGAAGACTTCTGAAGATTTAAGTTATTGTTACTTTCTACTATTGAGTTTTAGCAACTAACTTTTTTATCGTCATGTGTTTTGGGAAATATTTTTAAAATTGTCGATCTTTCATGCGTTGAAAGCTTTATCTTCAGTAATCAAGTTGTGAAGTTTGTTAAAACGTTGATCTGCTATTTTTAAAACAGGAATGATTTGTTATTTTTAGTTTTAGTTAGCTATTTTCTTTGAAGATACTAAATTTTTAAATCTTTAACATCCAAGCACTTTTAAAACAGCAATCTTTTTAACTTCCAGACATTCTGAGCACCTCATGGCCACAGTGGCCTGGTGGTACGGTCTCGGCTTCGGAACCGGAGGGTTTCAGATTCGAGACCCGATTCCACTGAAGAACCGTCGTGTAAAGAAGGCAAATTAAATCCGTCAGCCCAAACGTCATCCCGATGGTGTGGTGTGGAGAGGGGGGGGGACAGCTCATGTGTCGATCTCGTCGTATGACCACTATTCAAAAGTACAAGTTCTGTCCCAAAATGACCCTAGAGTTGCTTTACAGTGGGACGTTTTCAATATTAGGATAAAACAAAACTATTCTTCTGGACGTATGATTTAATACGTTACTTCCTCAGTGTTAAAGCTATTTCTTTGACTTGCTGAAATAATGCCATTTGATAGCAATCAGATTCAGCATTTAACTGAAAGAATTATGTGATTATTATTAACGCCGAAGATATTAAATTACTCACAGTTAAATATAATGAATGAAGTTCAAAATTCATATTCTATAACGAAAATCTGATTATCTATATAAATAAAAATGAATGTTTGACTGTATGCCTCTTGTGCTCTGCCAACCTCTCATCCGATTGCGATAAAACTCTGAATACTTATTACTTGTAAGTAGGGGATGGTTATATGCTTATTAACATTATTAAATAGATAAAAAATATTTTTGGATCTGTTTACCTCATCTATTAACCAAGAATTATTAACTCTCCAAGGAGACGCAACAGATTCAGTAAAGATGCTACATTCAAGCTGGACGTTTATATTTCTTAGCTATTGTACGTAAATGCAATATAAGTTCTTCACTGTGGAAATAGTTTCATTAGAGAGTGTACGAGAAAGCTTTAGGGGAGCCAATCCCATAGCATTGATATTTTAATTAAACATTTCATAAAATTTGAGAGTTTTTTGCAGTGTCTTCTGGAAATATTAGAGTACAAATAATTTTGGACCATCTTATTTTTCAAAACATTTTCTTTTCAGCTATATTAAAAATTTTATGATTTAAATATATTTTACATGTTTAATCAATTTTAAAAGAAAATATTTTAATCACATTTTTTATCATTAAACTTGAGAATTCTGAACGAATATGAAACGAATCACGAGATACAATAGTTATTTTTATTACCATTCTCAAAGAGCACCAAGCATTATAATTCTAAAAGAACACAAATCTAAAATATAAAAATGAATAATTTTTGTAGAATAGAATAATAAAAACAAAATAAATACTATTTATGCTTCTCCTTCATATGTCCTTCAATTTCAATGAATGTGTTCATTGCCGACAAGAACTTTAATGTCATTCTTCCTAATATTCTTAATTAAACAAAATAAAAAATTTAAATTCCAAGCGATATTCCTAAGATTTTTTCTTCTGCGGCAGCAATGCACCAGGTACCATCTAGTAAAATATATTTAAAAACTATTAGAGAAAGTACCCGAAAGTTCGTATGGCTTCAACATAGCCCTTATTCCGCCTGAGTTATTTAATGCAGTTTTACTAAATGAGCGTTTCAAAAGGCTTTATTTGGAAAAATTCATTTTACGAAATTTTTTCTCATTTCAGAAGGAGTTAAGAACTTTCCTTTCACATACCGTCTAGAGATAAACTTTAATCCTTATATTTTTGCTTAATTAATTTTCTCAATTAGCTTCAGACTGAGCGCTTGGAGCCATATCGTTTTATTTGTCTTCCATTTCAGACACTGAAGCATTCCTCTCTTCATAATAAAGGATGGGAACGGTAAAACTGGAATATCAAAAGATCTGAATTGGAATGAATTGCGAAAAACTTGATTCAAAGGACTTCATAAGCAATAAGATATGAACAAAACTCTTTTTGGAAAGTTGCTAAGTAGACACTTATCAGTAAGCTCCAGAATATCTTATTTGAAAACAATAATAATTGATGTTTAGAAATATTTTCTGTCAAGCTCTCTTCAAACGAATGTTTGGTGTTATCATAAGCAGCTATCTGTTATAAGTCCCTGCTTAGAAATTTGAACACATTTAATTCGTCTAAAGGTAACATACTCATTCTAAAAAACCATGCTGTTCAAAATTTATTGCACACTAGCTGGTACCCATCGCTTTGCTGCTGCAGAAGAAATCATTTCGAAAATATCATTTGAAACTTAAAATTACTGTCTTGTTTGATTAGAAATGATAGAAAAAATAATATTTATTTTCGTATATATTCATTGAAATGGAGTGATGTATAAAGGAGAATATTAATTCTATTTTTTTAATTTTAGGGTTATAAAGATTTTTTGTTTTTCCATATTCAACAGAAACAAATAAGTGCGAGTAATAAGTTCCGATGAGCGGTACGGCAGCGCATAAGAGACAAACATTCATTTTTATTTATACAGATGACATCATTTTACTGTGTCTGTAACCATCCCATTAGTGCAAGTAATATGCATTCGAAGTTTTATCGCAATCGGGTTAGCGCAGTGCACAGATACAAACATTCGTTTTTATTTATATAGATAATTTGCCATTGAAATGGATCTGGGAAATGAAATCCGTAGTTTTCTTATCTAGAAAAAATATTAATGTCACTCCGAATAAAATTTATGCTAATTCCTTTCCATTATTAATTTTTAACATTAATTACGCTCTCAATATTTCGCATGTACACATTTTCAAAATCTTTACTTGGAGACAAGATCCTATTCTATTGTACTAAATATCTGTGAATGAAAGGGTTTAAAGAAGAAAGTGACTACTCAAGCGTCGTCTTTACGAGACTGCCATTCGAAACGTCGAACTCATTCCCAAAATAGCCTTAGAGTTACTTAAACGTGGAAAGTGAATCGAATGAAACTTGAAGATTTTCTTTTGAATGAAAGGAGTTTTATTGGATTTTCAAAAGGCTTTAAAATTACACCGATATTATTTAAAAGGAAGTACTGAGATAGCAGGAAGCAGATTTTAAAAGCACAGTTTCTAAAGCAGTGAAAGATTCATTCTTTTCCACTTTTAGTCATTCATTTGCATTTCATTATTATGGACATGAAGACTCTTGAAATCAGTTTTTTACTTCAAATGCATTCTTATGTGATATGTCAAATGAAATTTGAACCAAGCATCATTAAAATGAAGTTCATAAATATTAAAAAGTTCAAAACCATTCAAAAGTAAGGGGATCAAATTTCAATCTTTACAAACAAAACTCATGCTAAGTTCAAGGAAAAAGCGATGAAATTAATGTGAAATAATCATCTGTTTTAAAGAAGATAGAAGCAGAAATAAAATATTATTTTTAAAGTCATTAAATATAAATTCAGAGCAGGGTAAGGAAGAATAAAAACATCATCTTAGTTAAGAAATTGCCATGAATATAGCATTGAGCAAATCTGTATTTGTTCAGTAGATAGAAGATACATAGAAGAAATCGACCAAATATACGCATAAATGGCATAAACATCTATAACAAATGATTTTTATAAAATAATGGCTGGTGCTTGGCGTGTTGCCGCAGCAGAAGGAATAATTTTGGAAATATAGTTAGAAATTTAAAGTGAATGTCTTGTTTAATTAGGAATGATAGAAAGAATAATATTTATTATCGGAAGTGCATACATTCATTGCAATTGGATAATTTATAAAAGGAGAAGCGTAAATAATCTTAATCCTATTTTTTAGAAACTTTAATATTCAAGATTTTAGGATTTTTTGGGTTTTTTTCCATCTTTAGCAGAAACAAATAAGTGCAAGAAAGAAGTATTCAAAGTTTCATCAAAATTGGATAAGCGGTGCGGCCGCGCATAAGAGGCATACAGACAAACATTCATTTTTATTTACATATATAAATAAAAATATTTTTATGAAATTTCTGAAGATGAGCGACATAATCATGTCTAACTTCGAAAATATGTCAAATATTTTGAAATAGCAAGAAAAAGCTTTCCAAATAAAGTAAATATAATTATACTTGGAAATATTTAAAAAATATATTAATTTATTATTTTAAACGTGGTAGAAATTTTCAAAATGCTCATAATCCAATACCATACGACGTTGTTTCAAAATGCCCATTTTCTCATGATGAACTAGTTCAAAAACGTTTCTTCATTTGATTATTTATTTTGATTTGATGAAGTTTATTAGCAGCAGAGCCATTTTTGATTAAGCTGCACCAAACATATCTTTTGTCACTTGCATTGTATCTTCATTATATATATACATTATACTTTGTCTCTCTATTCAACCGTCAACAAAAAGAATGAATCACATCTGCAACTTTTTATTTATTATTTCATATTTATAAAACAGGCATCGGTGGAAATGAATGAAAGTAACAGGTTTGTTGAAATAGACAAACTTATAACTCAGTTAATTAATATGTTTAGTTAACTACTATCTCAAAATATTTACATTACGGAAATCGAGATGTTTTAATATTTAGATTCAGCAGGGCTTTTTCTTATGTACATTGAAGTGACAAAAGTCATGGGATGACTGTTAATATCGTGTCGGTCCTCCTTTTGCCCGGCGAAATGCAACAACTCGACGTGTCATGGAGTCCACAAGTCGTTGGAAGTCCTCTGCAGGAATATTGAGCCATGCTGTCTGTATAGACGTCCATAATTGTGAAAGTGTGGATGGTGCAGGAGTTTGGGCACGAACGGACCTTTCGATGATGTCCCATAAATGCTCCATGGGATTCATATCGGGCGATCTAGGTGGCCAGATCATGCGCTGGAATTGTCCGGAATGTTCTTCAAACCAATCGCGAACAGTTCTGGCCCGGTGACATGGCGCATTGTCATCCATAAAAATCCCCTCGTTGTGTGGGTACGTGAAGTCCATGAATGGCTGCAAGTGATCTGCAAGCAGCTGAACATAACCATTTCCAGTCAATGATCGGTTCAGTTGCACCAGAGGACCGAGTCCATGCCATGTAAAAACAGCCCACACCATTATGCAGCCACCACCAGCTTGAACAGTGCCTTGATGACAGTTTGGGTCCATGGCCTCGTGGGGTCTGCGCCACACTCGAACTCTACCATCAGCTCGTAACAACTGAAATCGTGACTCATCTGACCACGCCACGGTTTTCCACTGGTCTAGGGACCAGTCGATATGCTCACGAGCCCAGGAGAGTCACTGCAGGCGATGTCGTGCTGTCAGTAAAGGCACTCGAGTCGGTCTTCTGCTGTCATAGCCCAAGGAAGACAAATTTCGCCGCACAGTCCTATCGGACACGTCCCTCGTACGTCCCACATTGATTCCTGCTGTTATTTGACGAAGTGTTGCGTGTCTATTAACATTGACCATTCTACACAGACGTCGGCGGTCTCGGTCGTTAAGTGCAAGTGGTCGCCCACTGCGATGTCCATGATGGGATGTGATGACTGAAATTTCATACTTTCGGCACACTCTTGATACTGTGGTTCTCGGAATGTTGAATTCACTAACGATATTCGCAATGGAATGACCCATGCGTCTAGCTCCAACTAACATTCCACGTTCAAAGTCTGTTAATTCTCGTCGTGCCGCCATAAATCACGAAAAACCTGTTCACATGAATAACTTGAACCCAAATGAAAGCTCTGGAAAACGAACTGCGCATTTATACTTTTTCGCTGCGATACTACTGCCATCTGTATATTTTCATATTGCTATCCCATGACTTTTGTCATTTCAGTGCATATATATTTATCAAATTTTGCTCTGAAACTCGTAGTAGTTAGTTCTTGACTGAAAACTTCTCCCAAAAAGAATCAAACTACTGGGGACCATATATTAAGTAAATCTGAACTTGTTAACAAATAAATAAGATTTTTTAGTGATTTTATCCCAGTAATTTCTGAGAAACAAGCCATATGACTCAGATTTATCCTCAATGTGAGTAGATATTTTGATTAAAAATATTTAAATACTGAAGGATATCCATAACTTTAAAAATAAATTCATCATTTTGTATCTGAGAAATTAACATGCATCTAACTTATATGATGCATGTTGTACATTTTATAACGCATTTCTTCCATAAAATGTCCCTGATTGGGGAAATTCGAATACCGTAATGACATTTTAACTAATGAAATCCTCGGCATTGATAAATCAATACACTTTTATTTTCAGAAGGAAATAATTTTTAATCTGATAGATGATATATTACAGTAGATTCCGCTTAATCTGCTCTAAGAATAAATGAGTGATGAATATTCTTTCCGTTCACGCAATGGCTGATGTAATCCAGATGAAATAAATACAAACAATTTTTCAAAACACTATCTCGAGCTACAGGTTAGAAAACAAAGTTTTTTCATAAGCGAAATTTCAAAGATTCGAAAATTTTATAACTCTGAGGAAATTATTTTAAGGATAACTTTTAAAATAGTTTCCATCTCATTAAAGAAATTTAGGAAACATTAAGCCATCTAGTATATGAATAATTTTTGCTAATTAATTTAATTATTTTCGGGTTAATTAAATTACTTTGATAAAGAAATACTTGAGTACGGATTTCTAATTCCTTTTATTGGAAATGATAACCGCCATTAAAAATCAAAAACTAATTAAACAATCCAACAGTCAATCTGTAATGAAATCTAATTTCATACCTCTAAGTGAGAAAAAACATTTATGTATTTTTTAAAGATAGCAGAATTCATTTGTAACAAACTTAATATTTAACTAACTGCTATATTGCAATGGAGGTTAAAGCTCGTGCTTCATAAAAATTGCATCTATAAATACAAATAAATTTATTATAAGGTCCCTTAAAAATCGAGGGTCGCAAATTGACTATGGGAATTTTACAATACTTGAAATGATATTTTAACAAGTCAGCTTTGCTAAAATGTAAAAATTTAACCATGCTGTGTTTCTCTATTTTCCTAAATTCTTATTTAAAATTTCATTAAAATGAATAAAATTGTGTTATTTACGCATTTATTTAATTACTTAATGAAATATGATAATTTACTTTATGTGTGAGAAAAAATTTATCCTAAACATATAATAATTTTCAAGATATTACCGAAAGTTCATAAGATTCATTTAACATTGGATATGTCATTTGTCAAAACCTTTTAACTCTCTAAATAATCATCAGAATTCCATAAAATATTATTGAGAGTTTAATGTCATTTCGACAAATAGACGCAGAGAAAAATTGATAGGCACAACTGAAAAATTTTGAGATCGTAGTTAATTAACCGTGCTCATTAATTCGGTTAATCAGTGTGTCTATCTCAAGAAACCTGTACCCTCGAATCATTTCTATTTACACTAAGTTTCTGCAGGTGTAAAAATAAATAAAGTTAAAAGGTGTTTTTTTTATTGTTGTTGATGGCTAAATCTATGTATACTGATAGAAAACATTATAAGTGTAATAAAACCATCACTATTGGCATCTCTACACCTCCTAAAAATTCACACAGAAAAGAGCTACAAAAAAATATATTTGTCTGCAATACATTTGACTTTTTTGTATAATTTAATATTTCTATATCAATTTTTTTTCTATAATAGGTTGCCTATGTGAAACATCTGAACTTCTGACATTTCGATTCTCTTGTACCTGAGGTTTTCTCTAAATTATCACTCACACTAAGAAATTAAAACTTAATATTGTTGTAAATAAAATCTTTCGCAATTAAATTGCTTCAAAACCTTTAAACTTTATTAATTTTTTTTATATTTACTTTCATTACATTTTTTTCATGCAATTATTAAAAAAAGGTAAAAGGGTGAGATAATGTAATTTGCATCAGAAATTTCTAATTTAGATTTGCGCAAGTAGATATTTTTAAAATTTCAGATACAAAGCAATAAACTGGTTGACAATTGAAAAAATAATAAAAGAAAAGCATTGGAAACTACTGGAAAAATTTTTGATAGAAAATTTCCCGTTTCAAAAATAATTTCTAAAATTGCTCAGACGACTAACAGACTGTCTCTCGTTGTTTTCATAGAAAAACCTATCTTAAAACTCACATGAAGCTGTCTGATTGCTGTTTCTTTTACTTTAATGGTATTGACTTAATAAAAAGAGTTTGCGAATTTAAATGGTTCCTGTTGATAGAAATCAAAGAGATCGATTTAAAAACAATTTGAAAGAGATTTCTAAACCAAACTTCAAAAAGAAGTAAACAACATTACCAAGAGAATCTAAATCCTATTTTATTTTTATTCTGTTGTTTTTGTACGTAACATACTCTCGAAATAAAGAAACCCTGTCTTCTTTTTCAAGGGAAACCAAAAAGAATTTCGTTTTCCTGAGAAGCCAAATAAATAAATCGAATCAGAAGGGATTATTTTGCAGTGTTTCTTTGCTTTTTGTTCGTGGACTTCCGGGAAGTAAATATCATCGATGAAAAGTTATAATCTTTTAACCCAATGGATTCAAAAAGCAAATATCATCAATTCCAAGCTTATGCTACGAAAGATCACCACTAACCGCATTTCAAGAGAAATCTGAAGGTTTGTGATAACGCCTCATTTATTTAGGCATTTCGTATCATACTAGCTGGTACCCAGCGCATTGCTGCCTCAGAAGAAATCATTTTGGATATATCGTTTGAAATTTAAAATAACTATCTTGTTTAATTAGGAAGGATAGAAAGAATATCATTTATTTTCGTATCAAAAATGAATACACTCTTTGAAATGGAATGATAAATAAAGAAGAAGTGTAAATATTATTTTTTCTATTCTTTCTTACTTTATTATTCAAGAGCTTTCAGTTTTTTTCCGTATTTAACAGAAGCAAATAAGTTTCTTGAGTGTCCGACTCGTAAGCATCCAAAATACAACTGGTCATGTAAAAAACATGGATTTTTTAGGTTCAGTTCGCACATTTAAAGTCCACTCATAAAAAATTTATCGCAATCAGATGAGCGGTACGGCAGCGCATAAGAGACATAGAGACAAACATTCATTTGTATTTATATAGGTTATATTAATACTGTTTCGATTTTAGTATTGTGTGAATTATATGTAATTGTTTTAGTTCTTTCTTTTTCCTTCTTTTAAGGTGTACATACACTCTTGAAACTTCGAAAATCGTTCAAAATATTGGATTTTTTTTTTTTTTTTTTTTTTTTTTTGCTTCAAAAGGTTCTCTGATCCTTTAGCTTTCAAATAATACGAAGATGTTATCAATATCTGGAATATTTCCCAAGTTACAAGGATTTTTCCCTTCAGATATTTTCTCTAAAATATCCATTTCGTTTTTTTTAAACTGATTTTATGAAGAATAGTACTTTTCTCCTATGTTACTTTATTCAAATAATCATAATTGAATAAGAAATTAACCAAACACAGTTATTTATACATCAAAATAATCTGTATGAAATAGTGGATGTTTTGTGCCTCAATCAAAGTTATGTTTACAGAAATACATCTTTAATAGCTATTTAAATGTTAAAATTACAGAAAAAAATATCGCTTTTTTTATTCATCTTTGATGAAAAAAAAATTGTATATTATTATACACGGTTGAGGCAAACAACATGAAGAATCATACCAGGCATAATTTCCAACTATACTAGTGTGTCTGTAAACATTAGAATTTAAGATATCGTGTCTAAAAAAATGCTAATTAGCTTATTTAATATTAATTGGTTAATAATTAATGAAATATGTTTTTTTCCTCACTGAAATCAGTTTAAATATATATTAATGGCCGGCAGTGAGAACACTGGATTTTTAAAGTTCAAATTATAAAAAAAAATCCCCTTCTACTGTGTCCGTACACCTTACCTGAACTTCCTTTGTATTGTATGTGTGATTATATGCAATGGAAACGAGCAACGATACAGAGCAATATGTGAAACATAATAAAATGAGTTTTGCGTTCATTTTATTAAGTATTTTTTTAATTGAACATGCATTCAAGTAGAAGAGAAAATTTGAAAGGTTTAAAGACAACTCAAAGAAAGAAGAGAGAACGAATATCTAACACTTGCCTGCCAGCATGTAGAGTCTGCCAATTGATCAACTTTCTGCATTATAGAAATAACAATTTCATGCTTACTGAATCATTTGAGCCCCCGTTTTCACTTGAGTAGTTTGCAGTTCACACATGAGTTTCAGCTCTTCCTTTTAATTGTTAGAAAATTGTAGTTTGTTTGATCGGCGTAACTTACATTTAATTAAGAAATATTCATACGTATTCAAACTTTTAATTTCATTCACCCAAAAAGTTATGAATCATTTGCTTTCATCTGATTTCTACTTCAGTGATCCGTCCAATCAAACATTTCAAACGAATGAACCATGAAAAGGTGACTAACTTTTAACTTCTGAGTTTGTTTACGTGGTCAGAATGCCCCCCAAGAGATAAAACTAAGCACAAATACGTGTTTGTAATAAAACAAATATTCGAAGTGAAAACTCTTTCTTGAAAGAATTTATCAGAATGTCTTGAAAATTTCTCTATAAAAGAAATGGAGCTTTCAGAGACTTCCGTACCAAAAGTTTTGTCAATTTAATTCCGTTAGTTATTTTATTTTTTATTTTCTTAGACTAATTAATGCGTAAATATCTATTTGACTCTTCGAAAATATTTTACAAGTATTACTTTTTATATACTATATTCCATTCGATATTTATACTTTTTGTGAATAGAGTAAAATACTCTAAAATATTGATGAAATATTCTACACTACTTAACCAAATTGTATAAGCTGAAAAATATCGGAAATATCTTGCATAATCGTATTTGTGCTAATAAGGTTTTCTTTAGTGATAGTTTTATTTTTTACTTTTAAAAAGAAAAAGGGTTTACCAGTAAATGTTTGAATTCTGCTATTATTTATAATATAATAAGTTTTATCTTTACCTCTCTTTTCCTGCTGAAAGGAAAGTATCTACAGAAAGATTTAAAATAATTGAGTTCAGTACCTGAGACTCAGAGAATGAAATATTGAAATACTATTCTTATCAAAATATTACTAAACAACGGAGACAGCCAAATCTAATGGCATCTATATCTACCTAATTGTTCATTTTTTTGTGAAGAAAAAATGCAAATATATAAATGACATTAAAAACTGTTGCAGTTTTGAAAGACTTTGGTCTAATTCTTAGATACAGGAAGATTTTTGTCATAGAATAAAATTTCAAAGACGTTTAATTCGTTTCTGACAAAAAAACTAAAACCATTAAAAATTGCTGATGTTTGCATTTAAAGAAATTTTACTGTTGCTTAAATTGGATTTTTGTTTCCGCTTTTATAGTTAATGTATTTATAGTTAATGTATTTTTGAATGACCATGTACCATTGAAAACCCAAATCTTATCTTATGAAATTTTGGACATACAAATTTATGATTGGTGAAAAAGTTGCTAGATTATATTTTAATTATATTCATCATCATCATTTCCCAGTTCTATTATATTTATTCAGTTACTGGATTGTGAGATTTAATTTGTACTGAAATGTAACTTAGAGTATAGGAATTCTATATATAAATTTTAAAACTGCTGAATCGATTATATAAAAATAAAAAGAGAAATAAAAAATATAAAACTATTTTTCAGTTATATTGAAGAATTAATATTATAGATAAAGTGAAATATTATTTATTTGATAAAGCAAATTTCTCTTTTCCAGTAAATTCACCTGATCTTCAGTATTTTATACATTTAATCTACGTTTTATTAAGTTTTGCTGCTAACTGAATGCCCTGGACGAAAAAGACCCTTGCATATTTTAACCGGGCATTCATACATTAATTCTGAATATTCTGTATGCTTTTTTCATGTACAAACTGATTCTTAAAATACAATGATCTTCAAACTCGTTTTTGTACAAATCCATAACAATAGAGAAAAATATTTGCAAAATATTCTTTTATAATATGAGGTATGTGGTTTGTTTGATTGTTTCGGGTTGTATGGCTCAAGAACCATATCTGCGCCAGGCAAATGGTAAAATGAAAGCAGAGTTTTAAAGAAAATCTATGATATCAACATAAAACTGTATGAAATATAAAACTTCACAATTCGAATATTAGCAAGGGTGCAAGACAATGAAACAAAGCGCAACACAAAAAGTGCTCAATGCAAGTATCAAAATGAATGGCTTTGAAAAGATGAAAATTATTTTTTTTGAAAGAAACTAATTTTTTCACCCACAGAGTCCTGCAAAATTGGGGATGAAAATAATATAGAGTTCAATACAGGGCATTCAATCAAAATGTGTTTGGTACTAAAATCAACATAGCAGGTACGACACCAAGAATGAGGAGTGTATCCAGTGAGGAATTGTGTATAATATGAGGAATTGTGTTTATAATCTAATCGCCTGGTGTTTCTTAAATGGTTACATTTTGTAAGAAAGCATGCTGCTGCATTTCCCAAATCCACGAATTTTGCACATAGAATCTTGCTTCTTGTAGTAAAAATCATTAAATTGATTTAATTTTAAAACTGGTAAAATCGTATTATCTTTTAGATAAAACTTTAAGAACAGGAAGCATAAGTAAATATGAAATAGAAATGTCTCAAAGGCTCTGAGTCTTTTGGCTTTACTAACGTCTAAAAATGCAGAAAATTTAGGTTGAAAATTCCATTTTAAACAATGAATATCAGGGGACCTAGTCCAACTTCGTCTGGAGCAACGTTATCCGTAGTAAACTAATCGTATTAAACTTTAATAGTATTGAATGAAATCATGAATAAATGATGACGATAATGCATATGCATCAGGAACTGAGATGTACATCTGGAATTTCAGTTACTGATCAAATTTATCCAAATATTTAGAATAGAAGCAGCTTACGTCGGCTGTCAGATAGTAACGTTAATACATCACAATGTAGAAGTCCAAATTTCTAGAACTCCAAACCGAGAAACCACAGATTCTCTTCAGTGATGAATGGAAACTCAATATTCAAAATGATCTCGACAAGTCTTCATTTGAAGGGATCCTTCTGCTCTTTCCTACACGATAGAACATTTAACATTAACACACGCTCTGAGAAGTCTTTCTTGATAGATTCTGCTGGATCAATGGAGTTGGGGGAGATATTTCTTTTCAAGGAACTCATTTTTTTAACTACATCAAAATTTTCATTCATTTTTTCATCTATCGCTCTAATTAAAATCGCCAGGAAATAAATCTTAGATAAATAATAGAAACCTATTATATTATTTACAAAATATCAGTTTAAAACAATTATCAGTTTCAGTTTGATAACTGGTATCAAATATCTATTTTAAACAAATACCAGTCCAAAATATCAGTTTCAAAAATCCTAATATGTTCGGCAAATGAGTGAGGCAACATTAAGTAATTCAAAACGTTAAATAATTGCTCAAAAAATATTTACTCTGAGTCTGGGTTCACATATTCTTATTTTTTACCATAATTATTTTATAGATATTTAAGCTGGCAAAGAAATATTTCACTTTGCATCTCTGTCATTACCTGGTAAATTCGAGTAATAGATTAAATTTTCTTAAGGAAAAATGAATTATCAATTAAAATCCATAGAAATTTTATCAAATGGAAAACTTTAATGGAAATCTTTAAAAATGTTTTGTATTATTTTTTTAATTACACTTTTTGTTTTTGTTTTTTGTGAGAATTTTAATAAACGATTTTTTAAAGTAATTTTACAATTCTTAAACGTAAAAGAACGATATGATAAAAATCTAAAAGGACAATTTCAAAAGATATCTTTCACACTTAAAAAACATTCGGAACCTCTACAGATAGTAGAAATAAGAAATATTTTTCAAGAACAATAAAAACAAATATCAAATCAAGCAAAATAATATGAACTTGCTCAGAATTGAATTTCACGCATGTCAGCTGTGTGCTTCATAGCATTTAAAAGAAAATCTGAACTTGTACATTACCCACATGCAATAGTGAACAGTAATTATGGAAGGTCGATGTTTGGCTTGAATTTATTGATTAATAGCTGACATAAATATCAGAGAAACGAATAACGTAATTTTGAAGCGTTATTTCCGTTCGATTGAAAGCAAAATTTGATATAAAACTCTAATAGTAGACAAAAGATCCCATTTTAATTTTTCTCTCATTTAATTCGTCGTCTTTTAAAATTATCTCATTTGCATGCATGAGAAAGAACAGATAGACAGGCGTCCAAACTCTTGATGCATGTGATACTAAGTTTAATGAAAATCTATAATATAAATGTAGTGTTTGAATTCCACTAGGATCGAACTCACAGCAATGGACTCCTAGCTGTGTAACATAACCACTAAATAAAAGTGATCACAAATGTCCATTCGTTCTTACTGGATTATTAAGATATCACCATAATGCTCCTTTTCCAACAAGTCTGTGAAATACAAAGCATACCAGTAAGTAGGCTTTGTTCATAGTCCGAGGTCAACAATGCAGTGTTTGAATTCCGCTAGGATCGAATTCGCAAACTTTTGATTCGTAGCAGCGTAACCACTAGACAAATGTGATCACCATTGTCCAGTGGCTGTCAATGACTTATTACGATATCCCCATAATCGATGTTATATCTGTGTACCAAATTTTTAGATATCGTCTTCAATTGTACTTAGGTGGCAAAACAGACATACTTCTTCTGAAATGATTTCATTCATTATTTTATAAAAATATATAAATTTGATGTGAAGGCCATATATGAATTCCTTCTACCTAGCTCAAAGCGTTTTTGTGTTATAGTATTCAGACAGAAATCCTTTCAAAAATGTACTTTCCGGATGAAAAAGGCTGAAATGTGGAAAGTTTTTGAGTTCAAATTCTTAGACGATTAAATTATATTCTCTCTGTGCCCTTTTTATACTCGAAAATAAAAATACAAGTAACAATATTTTAATTTACAAATTGCATAATTTACTTTTAATTTACAAATTTATACTGATAAGAACTTTTACATTTTAAATTGACAGCGGCTGTAATTTAACAATTTTATTTACCGAACGGAATTTACTAAGAATGACAGCTAACCGATTAAAGAAAATGCTTTTTTTCTGCTAATATATTTAAAAATTCAATTAATAATTAATAAACAGTGAAGAAGATAAAATATAAAAAAATCTCAGTGTTTGGAATCTTAATGTAATTAGATAAGAAACTGAAATGAAAACTTTAAGGAATTTAATCAAATCATTCAAACCCATGCACAAAACACATTTTTCACTTTGGCTATCCATAGATGTTAAAAAAGTGAATCAATTTCTAAAATTTACATGACATAGAAATAATAAGGAATATTTTCAAAAATTATGCAAGAATACTCGAATCGAGGAATGCCAAATATTGCACCATCAGTACGATGCAAAATATTACAATATTTCTGGCAAAATAAATCCTCAGAAATGTTATAAAAGTAAAAATTGAAGTAAAAATATTGATTTTAACTCAAGATTTCGCTTATCTTTCGCTTTAACTCAGGATTTCGCATTCTTTCAAGAAAAATTCACCGGAGTATTTGTTTACCTTGCGGTGGCTGAATATTACATCGCATCTTACAGCACAACGGAAAATATTATAATTCTGTCTTTTTCCAAGTTTGTAATATGTGCGCTGTACTTATATTTGGATATTCGATAAAAGTGCAAAGTGCCGCATTTCTTTTTTTATGCAGCAAAAATATTGCAAACGATGAAGGAGTCTGATTATACATTAAAATGCTGAAAAATGACGAAATATTAAACAAAATTATACTTTTAAGGAAAAGTGCAATTTGGGGGAATCTGATTCAATTTTAACATAAAGAAATCCACGGTTTCTTTAAAATAATACTGAAATCATTCTTGCCGTAAGTATATATCAATTTAAGTCCTTTTTTTTTTTTTCCTTTTTTAAAATCCATAGCATTTGTCTAAAATATGTAATCTATATAAATAAAAATGAACGTTTGTCTGTATGTCTCTTATGTCCTCCTAAACCGTTCATCCGATTGCGATGAAACTTGGTCAGCTTTTTGTTTACATCTAAGGGACGGTTATAGGCATAGTACAATAATCTGAAATTTAAAATTGAAAAAAAAAATTCAAATTTTAACCCCATGTATTAACCAAGGATTAATCTCCAAATAACTTGCCGAGGAGACATCAGATTCTGTACAAATGTTAAATACAATTAAAAGGTTAATATTTTGTAGTTATAGTACGCAAATGTCATGCAAGTCATTCTCAGAGGTAACAACTTTATTACAGATTATGCAAGAATATTTTGGGGAGACCAACACTGGTGGTTTTTAAATTTTAGCATTTTGATATTATGGTATAAATATATTTTCTATGTTTAATCATTTAAAAAAAAATATTTTAATCACTTTTTCCAAAATTAAATTTGAGAATTTTGAACGAATATTAAACGAATCACGGGATACAATAAACATTTCTTTCATTTTACCATTCTCAAAGAACACCACTTTTTACAATTCTAAAAATCTAATATACACTAATGGAAAAAAAATCCCAACACTAGGAAGGAGCTGTGCTAGATAAACGAAATTTGGTAGGCGTGTTTATACATCTGAAAGATGACGTCGATTCAAATTTCGAGCTACATGCGTAAGTGTGGCGCTAGTAGCGACACTATGAACATGCAAATGAGGTTTGCATTAAATAAGCGCTGTAAGGTTCGTGATCGTTATTTGCAGTTGAGATTTGATGTAGTGGATTAATGTTAGTCAAGGATGCCTCTGAGAAGCCATTATCAACAGCTCACTGAGTTTGAACGAAGTCGGGTTGTAGGGCTACGAGAAGGTGGGTTTTCTTTCCTCGATATTGCCGAAAGACTTGGCAGGAATGTATCCACTGTGCATGAATATTGGCGGCAGTGGTCAAGGGAAGGTACTGCCTCAAGAAGACCAAGGCGGCCACGTGGTACTACTGAGAGGGAAGACCACCGTATTCGGCTTATGGCTGTGGTTAATCGTACTCCGTCTGCAGCTGAAATTCGAGCTGTAGTTGGCACCAAAGTGACACAACGAACTGTTACAAATCGGTTACTTCAAGGACAGATCTGAGCCAGACGCCTTGTACAGTGCATTCCACTAACTCCAAACCACTGCCGTTTGCGACGTGAGTGGTGTCAAGCTAGAGCTCATTGGAGGACGGAGTGGAGAGCTGTTGTGTTTTCTGATGAAAGCCGGTTCTGCCTTGGCCGCAGTGATAGCCGTTTGTTGGTTAGAAGGAGGCCAGGTGAACGCCTGCTAGTGACCTGCCTGCGGCCTAGACACACAGGGCCTACTCCTGGAGTTATGGTTTGGGGAGCAATTTTGTATGACAGCAGGAGCACTCTCGTGGTTATCCCACGCACTCTGACTGCAAATTTGTACGTCAGTCTAGTGATACAACCTGTTGTGCTGCCATTCATGAACAGCATTCAAGGGGCTGTTTTCCAGCAGGATAACGCTGGGCCCTCATACCGCTGTTGTAACCCAACATGCTCTACAGAGTGTCGACATGTTGCCTTGGCCTGCTAGATCACCAGATCTTTCTCCAATCGAGCACTATGGGACATCATTGGACGACAACTCCAGCGTCATCCACAACCATCATTAACCGTCCCTGCATTGACCGCCCAAGTGCAACAGGCATGGAACTCCATCCCACAAACTGATATCCGACACCTGTACGACACAATGCATGCACGTTTGCATGCTTGCATTCGAAATTCTGGTGGTTACACCGGTTACTAATGTAACAAAATTTCGCATTTGAAATTACTCTTCTCACCAATGGCTCTACCTGTGATCTTGAAACTTTAATCATTTAAATATGTTACCTAGACAAATGTATTCCTAAAATTTCATTACTGCACTGTAATTTTTTCTTGGTGTTGGGATTTTTTTCCATCAGTGTATATAAAAATGAATATTTGTTTGGTCGTATTATATATCGTACCGTTCATGCTATTTCGATAAAACACTGCCAAATGATTGATTGATTGAGCTTAGTTTTACTGTCTTCTCGAACCATAAAATATTACAAATTAAACAATCTACTATTACATCTATATTTATTAAATTGCATTTACTATATTTCGGTTAATACCGGAATGAATAACATTTGCTAAAATAAATTAAAATAACACCCATATAGGAGCATTAAAGGTTGCAAAAGATTATTAGAAACCTGTCAGAATTTCATATTCCCTTCTGTTTACTCAGTAGTGTTAAGGTGGGTTCACAAGAGGCTTGTTATTGCCCACGATAGAAGATAACGCCTAGTGCAGGAAAATCACGTGACCACAACCGGACAATGGCAAATAATTGTCCCTTTGGGACAAACATTGTCCAAGTTGTCTCAAATGTTCACACGAGGACAATACCGGGAGAACATCAGAGAGGCAATGATTGCGGGCAATAATAAGCCTCGTGTGAACTCACTTTAAGACTCAAAGTCAGATGTAAAAGTGACATGAGCTTCTCAATTTTGGCTAATAACTATTAACAGATGCAAGTAACTATTTAGCAAAGAAGTGAGCATTGAAGTTGGTTGGAAAAATTTGCGTTTATCAGTTATCACGATATTATATGTTAGAATATCATGATAATTGATATTCTAGCCCTATTTATTTCTCAGTCTCATTATTCACTTTCACCATACACTTTGATTTGATCAAAAGTATTTTTTTCTAAAAAAATATTCATCAAAATTATAAAATCAGAGTTGAAAATTTCGCTAGAGACTTTTATGGATACAATTAACTGATTATTCTTTGTAATATAAAGTTTATCTTCTCAATAAGTGGTTAAGAGGTTTTTTAAAAACTTTTATGCGTTTTTAATAAAAGTTTCTCCCAGATAAAAATTGTTAATTAAAGTCGCATGGCTATTATTAAACAGTTTTTTAATCATGGTATCCTTGAAATTTCCATTACAGACTGTTTCATTGTTTATATTTAAAGCAACTTTTTCGGAAGATTAAAGCCGAATAAACATTCTAATCAAAACTCGTTTTCACATTCAACCCAGAAAATGTCCCCTAATCGCTTCTTTTCTATTTGTAACATGATCGGGAAACTTAATTAACTATGCCTAACGAATGTGATGAAATTCTTGACTGTTAGTTTGCTGCTCTATTACTTCAGTAAAACCCTTCACGAAAAAGGTGGAATAGTTTTCTTTGTATATTACTCATTGCTTTTATTACAGTTTCGTAGTGTTAGATTCACTCTTAAATGGGCAGAAAAGCTGTTTGTAGTTCAACACAGAATAAATTCAGGAATGGAGATGTAATCATTTTCATCACTTTAGCTCTTTACTTTGCTGTTTCTTATTTATCAAGAATTCAACTTTTCTTTTATTTTGGTTCAAATATATTGTATATATATTTTTATATCTACTTGCTTTGATTGATTTACTTTTTTTATTTAAATTAAAAATATAAGAAGATCATATCTAAACTGGTCAAATAAGTTTAAATTTATAAGTCTTGTTTAAATAAGAATTTTTTTAGAGTTAAGTTTCAATGTATTATTTTTAATCATGGAGAACCGAGAGTATTGTGTTTTTATACTATCCATTTAAGATGTCTTT
>JAPMOQ010043401.1:3381653-3410521 GCA_026543055.1 Argiope trifasciata | reverse complement strand
AGTTTCAATGTATTATTTTTAAGAACCGAGAGTATTGTGTTTTTATATTATCCATATAAGGTGTCTTTTTACCTAAATTGGTTTCTATTCATGGTTAAAGAAACTAAATTATGTATAAAATAACATACAGAAATCAGTTGCATTATTTTCTGTTGAAAATTCCAAAACATTTTATTGTTTCTGTTGTAATTTATTTTTTAGTTTTGCAACTTCTTTTTAGTTTGAATCATGTCCGGTGGGACAGGCGCTATTTTCAGAAATACAAGCGTATTTTTTATTACTTAATTATGGTGGTATCTTCGCATGGGAAAGAGTTCGAGAAGCTTGAAATAAAAGTTTCTGAAGATCTCACTTTTGGCGACTGTGATTAATCATTGAATTGTTTGGTTGGGATCTATTGACTTTCATCTCAGGAGAATCGCCAAGAATGAATTTGGATAAAGCTATTTCTTCTATCTCCAAGTACCATGAAACTTTTCACATAGGAAAAAGGATCGAATATTACTTATTGCGAACAGACTAACTAGTCTTAGAAACCTGTGGGAATCTCTTTGTGTCAAGAGACGTCAATCGATAAGCAAAACAAAGCCGCGCTCAGAGCAGCTATAAATAAAGAAACCCACGAACTATTTAAAGAAGTGCCAACCCTAGGGCTGATGTCCACGAGAATCAGCAATTGATATACTTGATAAAAGAAACTCAAACCCCCTTCAAAAGATGTAAAGCCATTAAAGGATGGAAGGCACCCTAAGGCATGCCGGAAAATCTCATCTAGCCATAAATATGTCGTAAACAGAAATAGGCGAAAGTAGTTTCATTCGTCAAGTAAAACACTGGCGTATAATGAAAGTGGTCAAGCGAATGAAGGCTAAATGCTAGCTGCATTTGTGACTAATGCAACTTTAATATAGATTATTTGTCATATTTTATTTATGGTAAATAATCTATATTAAAGTTGCATTTTTTCAAGCTGCAAGAAAGTTGTTTGAAAGTCAAGTTTGAAATTGCAAGAAATAATTTTGGAAATATCGTTTGAAATTTAAAATAATTGTTTAATAATTAGGATTGATTGAAAGAATAATATATTTTCATATCGGAAATGAATACATTCATTAAAATTGAGTGCTATATAAAGGGGAAGCGTAAATAATATTCATTCAATTTTTTAACTATTATTCACGAATTTAAGGTTGACTATATTTTCCCTCCTTCTTCAACAGAATCAAATAATAAGTATTCTAAGTTTCATCGCAATCGGTTGAGTGGTATGGCAGCACATAAGAGGCATACAAACAAACATTCATTATTATTTATATAGATTATGTAATAAGACATTATTTAATTTTCTCCAATACTTCAGTTTTATCTGTTAGAAAGGGATGGAACGCAAATTTAGTATATATGCAAATTAAATTTGTAATCTGCAGTTATAAGATTTTTTATATCATCTGCTCATTCCTATACTGATACTCATCGCATCTGACTCATCACCAATAAAATTTATTATGATATTTTGTCTATTTTCAAATACTAAATTAATTCAAGAGCCTTGAAATTAATATCTGCAATTAAAACAAAGAATATTAAATAATCACAAATGAACACAAAACACCGAAACAAAAAAATACGCAATAAATCCATAATTTGATCAGATATAAGCCCTACAGAGATATTTTTTCCTTAGCCGCAATAAAACTAATTTTAACTCGTTCACTGCCAACTACGAGATAACTTGTAGATTGCGTTCTTTCCTAGGAGGCCAACTACGAGTCATCTCGTAATGTGTTTACTTGCCATTTTTGTGCAGCTACGAATAATCTGGTAGTATATCAGTGCTCATATCGATAGATGGCTTCTGGGAAAAGAACAAACTTTCAATTCTGGTTTGCATGAACAGAAAAATTATTAAAAAATGAACAAAAAATATAATCAAAATAAGATTGTCATTTTAGGCCAGATTTCTGAAAATTGCTATGGTATTCAACGTGTTAATACTAAGCACTATGGATGATTTATACATAGCTCAGGAATTCTCAAAAAATTGAATCGAGAGACAACCTAGTATTCACTGACTGACTAGGATCATTTAATCTGTATTAGTATTAAAGTTTAAATATTTATATAATATAAATTTAAAATATAAATACTGACATCAAGGAATAAACGATAATTTTTTAATTAATAATTTTTTAAATAACAAATGATACAAAGCAATTAGTACATATCGATTATAAATGAAAGTAAAAAATAAAATTTGCCCACAAGTATAAAATCAGTGATCAGTAAATACTCTTCTCCTTCCTATGCATCGACATCAAATACGAGGTGTTTTCCCAGACTACAAATCCTTATTCTGTGAACAACACTAATCTGCTTTGGACGATTTATACAATCCTGTAATAACAGCTTCTGATGTCATCCACTGTCAGATAAACAGTTCAGATGAAATATATTTATCCTGTTGCTAGACAACAGCTGATGTCGGCTTCCTTCTATAGAATTCTCTCCTAGTCCTTCTAGTTTATGCTTGCAACTAAAAAGTAGTCATTTTATAATTACCTTTTTACAGAAATTTTCACTGAAGTAACTAAATCAATAATTGATGAAACTATTATATATATAAACCGAATCATTTTAGCTATCAATGTCACATTCTAAAGAAAAAATATTGATATAGAAGCCTGATTGGTAAAAAAAGGAGTATTGTTGGTACAGGGGGATAAGCGAATAAGCCCTGATTTCAAAATTAAATATCTCTACTAAAATTATCGATAGAATTATGCGGTAAACTGCATGTTTATTAGCAATACTGTAAAAATAGTGTACAGAAGCTAGAAAATTTAGTTACAAAAATCGTCAACAGATGGCGCTCTGCGCTGAAAACTTTCTGTGAAAGGAGTCTTAAAAAAACAATATAGTGATGCGGTCTCTGCAATTAAAATACAATTTTTTCGAAATGTTCACCGTTCGAAACAATGAGGTGACGTAATCGAACAATGAAATTTGACATCACGTCTTGCAATGTCTCAACGGAAATGGAATCGCATTCAACACCAAGCAATGATTAAAGATCATCTAGAGTGGTTGGATTGTTTCGATAGACAGTGTCTTTCAATGCTCCCCACAGAAAGAAGTCACAAGGAGTCAGATCGGGAATCATTTTTTATTTTTGAAGTCACACTGAAAGTACATCTATTAACTAAGGTTTTATCTGCATTAAAATGTTTAGTGTAATATTTCTGGTGATTTGTGTCTCAATGTTTGATAAAAGTAGCTTAATGTCGATAAATGTTATCATTGCAACAAATGTAGAATTTTCTGAAGCAGCTTAATGTAGCTTAGTTAATCTGAGTACTGAATGCCAGGAAACTATATTAAGATGATTCAATAGCATTAGCAATTCTCTAACATCTGTTAAATAATTCACAGCACATTTAATAAAGAGAAAAAATGCTGAAGTTGCTAAAATAAAGCATTCATCTGATCGAACTGAGAGGAGAATTTCAGAAATGAGCACTGTTAATGCAATCAGTAGAAGCTCTGGAGATTTCCTTCCACTTTGTAATGAGAGGGCATCTTACGAAGATTATTCTCGGTTTCAGAAAACAATTTATTCGATTTCTTCTTTTAGCTGACTTCCTTCGACTTCCAATTAGGATTTGTATAGTCCTCCGAAATCTTCGACGATTGTGACAATTTATCACGGTAGCCATTTTCTCCACTTGAGAACTTTTTTAACGAATAAAGTCATTCAGTTGGTCAAATAAAACCTCTATACCGTTCTTTTTTCGCTCCACCGGAGTAATCAGACCAATCTTGTTTTATTTGGATACGGTGCCTGGAGTAATAGGATAAACCTGGAAAAAATCAGGGATACGCTGAACTCAACACAGCGCCGGGTCTTTAATCGTAATAGAAAGGGTTTATAGTACGGTATCTAATTAAAGCATTTCAAGACATTGCTGGACCTTCGGGAAATAAAAAATGGACCTTTGGGAAATGTAAAAAAAAATAAAACTGAAAGTCAAAAGAGAAAATATAAAGATTGATAAGAAAGTATTTAATAGGTAATGTATTTAAGAAAAATGTAGGTGTAAAGTTCGTTATTGGCCAAGTGGCAAGTCAAATAAAAATATTATTGTGGCAAGTCAAATAAAAGTATTATTGTGGCAAGTCAAATAAAAAAATATGATGAAAATAAATATTAGGTTGGTGCATAATTATCAGGCATTTCTTAGACGTGCTACATTTTAATAAAAATTTACAATATTTTATAAATTTAGGAATGAAAATATTCTTTTACTTTTAGGTTATAAAAAGGATGATTGATAATCATACTCATATTCGTCCTATTATGCTGTACCACTTAAAGGATGAAAAGTAGAGCAATCATTTCGAAATCCTAAGGGCTCGGCGTTAAAATACTTGCAAGGGAACAATGTTTATGTCGATTTCGATAACTTAGTGGTGGATGTCAAAGCATGGGTTACCTCCAAGAACGGTGAATTCTTCGCCCGTGGAATCGGATCTGCCAAGTAAACGGGAAGCATATGCTAACAAGTAAACAGGAAGCATAAGCTGAAGTTGATGGTGACTATATGCACGAGATTAATCATTTAAAAATGTTACTTTTGAACCTTTTATATTTGCCTTTTCATGATAAATAGTGTTCAAGATCGCCTGATAAAATCAGTTAAATACACTTGATAATTATGCACCAATATAATATTTTACAATGCATGTTTTTACATTTCCTTAATGCATGTTTTTTTTTTTTTTGTACAGCTCGTCAAAAAAGTATTCAAACTCTCTTTATTGCTCGCAAATTAGAAATTATGAAGTCAAGTAAAATTTAGCATTTGATTTATTTATGCCTTTGCATTTTTCTGCATCGCTAATTAAATGCAAATTGACTTCTCTTTATTTCTTTTCATACCATCTTCAAATTCTCCCTTTTCTATCGTCTTTTTTTTTTAGTTTAGATTAAGAAATTCGAAATTGGAAAATGTAAGTAGTTTCAAGTAATATGTAAGAGCTTCAATATTGTCAGAATTTACATAAATGTAAAAAACATATCTTTTTTCTGATAAACATTTTCATTGGAAATCTTATATACATTTCATTTTGAAAAAGTTAATTAAACCTGAGTTAACTCTTTCAAAAATTACTAAAATGACCTTTACTGAATATATAAATCAAACCTTTTGTCGAAATATGAATCCAAAGTATTTTGATTTATTTTGATAGAATCTAAAAAACTCTTCAGAACTGAATACATTAAATGTGATGTACCATTTTTGAACTTGAGAATTATGTACTTATCCTTTATCGAAATATCTTTTTAACCCATTCTTTTTACATTATTAAAATACTAATAAATATTAATTTTTTCCTAAAAAACTTATTATTTATTTGACAGTTATGCATTGTTTATTAAAATTGTTAATTTTAGGAATAAATGTTTATTCATATTTTTATAATAAAAATTTCTATTCTTTTAAAACCAGATTTTTTAAATTCAAATTTTCGAATCAGTTGGATATTTATTTTAATTCTAACAGCTTTCAATTTCACAATTTCGGATTATTCATTGACGTTCAGTTTTTTAGTTCTTCGAAAAACAATAATCTAAACTTTCTCTACTTACATGAATTAACATTTCTTACAAATTTAAATAATAAAAAAAGAAAGATCCGATCTTTTTATCAAACAGCGATTGGTGTGCTCTTTTCACTGCTTTAGTTGCATAACTATCGATTTGGATTTATATCCCATAGATTTATGACGTCGAACTAAATAATTGGATGATTAGCAATAGCATATAGGCCTATGTAAAATCGCTTTTTGATAGATTTATTTTCGATTGCATGCTAAGGTTTCGTCGAGAGCACTTAAAAGTAAACCAAGAATATGAATAACAAAGAAAATAAAAAAGATCTATATTTCATCGGCTAAAAACAAAACAAAAAATTGTTTGTGAAAACAATTTCAGAAAAAAACTGTGCAAAAAATGAACTATTTTAAAAAATACAATCTATGCTCTTTTTCCTCACATTTTTCATCTATTTTGCACTGGAATATTTCCAAAAACGGGAGCCACACATTCATCCAGCCTTACGTTACCATACATTCCAATGTGTGCCTTACTCTAAATTAACACTATTCCTTTGTTTATTTTTATATTTTGTTATCTTATGGTCTATGATTTTTTTACAATTGTGAGATTTTATAGCTTGTGTCACTGACAAAAAATCGGAAAAGAAATATGAGAATTTTTGTCTGTCTTTCATGGTGTAGTATGGAGAAGGGGTCGTGTGGTTCAGGTGTCGTTTTCGTCATCTGACCGTGGTTCAAAATGACGAGGTCCATCCAAAATAGCCCTAGTAGTTTACAACGGGACGTTAATAAAACTAAATTAAACCAACTTTACGAAGATTCGATAATAAATAGCAATATTACAACCTTATTATTTTTGTAAACGGCAAAGAGTTTCATTTCAAACAAGTTCACAATCTACTTGATTTAATCTGAATGTATTAAAGGCTGTTATTTGAATAGACAAATTTATCACAATTTTATAATGAATATAATGTATTCAGTCAACTCGTTTATTCGACACATACTATCTTTTTAAACTTCATCGATCATTTTCCATCAGATAACCGAAACAAAGGATTAAGTGCACTCCTTTCAACTTGACACAGCATCAGCACATAATATTGACTAAGTTTAAAGTATCCAACTACGTTCGAAGGAATATTTTTGAATATTGAATTTCTAAAAAACTATTTAAAACTGTGACTTTTAGATGTATTGTCAATTATAATACAAAATGCTATAAATACAATAAAACTATTTGAAAATGCAATATATTTTGGGATAGAGGAAAATATGTAGTAAATTTTAGTGAAATTTACTACAAAATCGTTAACATTCTACACAAAATGGTAATTCAGCAATCCTATTTTTCTTTGTACACAAGTTATAGAATATAATGATGAATGAAATAAGCCAAAATCTAAGAAACATTTTGAGATGCAAAGAAGTTATGCGGAAAAATATACGTATATATGCATTTTTTTCCATAAATTCGCAACTTAATTTTTCTAAAAACATCTACAGATGAAAAAAGTATTTCACCAACAGTTAAGTTTTTGCTTCATTTCATTGCCCATATTATTAAAAAGTCACGCTGAAATTTTTGTGTAAATACCTCTATTATTTTTGGGGATATCACTTTAACGGTATAGAATGTTTGTGAAAATTGTTAGTTTTGAGTTAACTGAAGATAAAGACAAATTTTAGTTGAAAAAGCAAGTTGAAAGCTAGTTGGGCTATAATATAAACTTGTATATATATAAACTTATTTTAGAGTATGATAAGCCTAACAATGTTGGTAATTAGTATGTTGAAGTAATTGGAATATTGTGGGAAAATTTGCAATACATCTTTCTCGTTAATTATGTTTTGTTCCTTTTTACGGCTAGTGGAAAACTCACATTCGGGTTGATCCTCGTATAATTACATTGCTAATAATAAAAAAAATTAATTTTATAATTTGAAATAATTTCAAATATTTGGCTATAAAAATTATTTTCTCGAGGAAAAACACTTCGTAGAAAATTTTACGTACATTTCTTTCCTCTGATTGAACATTCAATTGCATGCTAAAAGAAATGTCTAGGACTGTACGATATTAAAAAAACTGTTAGCCATTATAATAATATTTCAAATGCAGTAATTGGTGACAGAAAGTCGAGCTCTGCATATGACCTGAAATTTTTTTTCTTCCAATTATTCAATAAAGAGTCCCTTCTTATGACTAGGAAATTACAATTCAACAGTCAATGATGAAAAAGAGACGAAGAACATTCATTACCAGCCTTTTTTGCCAATTCTATAGCTCCAATTCTTTCGAGCGAAAATATTCAATGCTTTATTCTTTATCTTAAACGACTCAAAAACTTGGGTTGAGAAAAAAAACTGCTATCATTCTTTATTCTGGTTTAACTTAAGTATTAAATGCTTTCTAAAATTCGATGTTTCAAAATCATATTACGTTTCTTCACGTAGCATTATTGAAAGATAAAAGGAAAGAATTTTTTGCAATAAACCTGAAAGGAATAAAGAAGAGAGTCAGTTATATGATAAATCTATGATTAAACTTTATAAACAGAAATTGCTGAAGTGATAGTAAAAATGCATAATTCATTTGTACAATTAACCAGTCCAAATATAGAAAATTTATAACATTTTTGTAATATGAGTATTATTAAGTATTAGATTGCTTTTTATTGCTGAAAGTAATTCATAATTGTCTGCTTTCTACAATTTTATTTGTTACAGATCTAATCAAGCTTCAATTTCAGATCTAGTTGAATCTATCTGGAGGTCTAATTGAAATTTTTAAGAATAGTTTGAATGGCCTTCCATAAAAATTCACAAATGCTTTTAAAATAAATTAAATATTATACTTTTATTATTTGTTAATTATTTAAAAACTATAGAATTTCAGTTACGAATATTACCTAGAGAGTCAACTTGCACATAATACTAGATTGTCACGAATGTTAAGAGTCTGTGGTGCTGCTTCCCAGCATAATTGCTTCCGTCACCAGAAAGAGTGATTTACAGTATTCTGTACTGGATGCTACGGATGCTCTTAGAAATGATTCCAGAGCTTGGCAACAAACTTGGCGATCATTTGGTGTCAAAATGGATAATTCTCGTAAATTTGAGAATTTCCCCGATTCATTCAGTAGGAACCGAGATACGTCCAGATACGCCATGATTGAGACATTTCTCCTGGAGCTATATAAGGACGACAGTTTCAAGCTTCGGTCACAGTAGTCGGAATCGATGTTTTCCAGAGGATAGCGAAGAAGCGCTAGAGCCAAGCAAGTGCTGAACTGAGCTGTGTGCCTTGTAGTCTGTTGAGGAAGCAGCGTCGAGTACTATAGCAAATGCTGTGGAAAATATTACTACTTGTGAGCTACTGTCGTTATTGTGAGTTGCTGTGTGTTCGTCTCGGCTTTAAATAATTGCCCTCACTGTGTTGTTAATATTCGTTGTATTTGTGCTTCGACCTGAAAATAAACGTCGTCTGTGTTGTGTTTTCTACTACAGAACTGATCATTGTGTGTTTATCTTCTCACACCGTACACACCCACTATATAAGTAAATGAACCCGACGGATTAGGATAGGAAATCCGTAACAATATCAATAGGAATCGGACACATTGTACTTCATGATATATTTGATTTTGCGTTACGTCTGACAGTTGATGTATTTTTATTTATCCTTCTTCAAGGGATATTCCGTATTAACTTTTTTTTCTTAACTGTTTGAAAACTTCAGTTGTGCTATTTCAATACATGTGTTTTTCATATTACTCTTTCTTGACAGTAAATGAGAAATGTTGAATATGTTTAAAAAAAGGAACATCTTAAAAAACATATTGAGGTGCATCCAGTCAATTTTTTTTCCGTGTCTAATTTATTAGTTTCTCTAACTTTTCGTGTTATACTTGATTTATTAATATACTTCAGTTTCCTTTTTAAAACTTCCGGTCTTCAAAAAGAAAGCCTTTTTTGAAGACTGTTCTAGAGATATTAAGATAAACGCTTGGTGGTGGCAGAAAATTTTATTTTTGCAAACCTAAAATCTGAAAATGTGTCATTAATTATGTTTTGTAAATAAATAATGAAATAACATTCCTATAAACATGCTTTTTCTTTAACATTCCCTTTCATGACTTTTCATTGTTCACCACCTTATTAATATTTATAAACGAGAATGCGGGCTACTAGAAGTATAAATAAGAAAATTTAGTTTGAAGTTTAATTTTTTATTGAAATTCGATAACAATTAGCGATGGTTTAAGTACAAATTCCTTTTTTAAAACATATCGTCATCAAGTCGAAAATCTTATAAATTATATTAAATTGTTGCTCTGTTTAAAGCTCTGTTGATTCTGGCAGCCTCCAAAATGATATAATTTTAGTGGCAAGATCAATACAAAATAAATGTTACTTTAACACAGCTTGTAAAATGTCATAAAAAAGTAATAATAAAGTAAAAATTTCACTATTTGTGTCATTCTTTGTATTTAATTTCTGATAGCACTTTTATACACTATATGATTAAAATATATCAGCACGAAAGAAATGGATAGTCGCTAAAAACCTTATTATGTTTCTCAAAACATATTATTTATCACGAATGAAACTGGATAAGGAAAAAGACATAAATTCGAATAGCTTAGATAATAGTATTCTCTACATCCATTTAAAGCGTATTTATTTTCATGAAGGTATATACGCTTTAAAACGAAGAGTTTTGCAGTTATGATTTTATTCTTTATCATAAAGTTTTTTTTCGCACACAAACTTAAAAGAACAATTGATTAAATGAAAAAAATACCCATTATGTAGTATATATCTTTGTGGCAAAATAATTCTTAATGTATCTTTGGATACTGTCAATAACTATCGCATTGTTATCTAATAAACTGCCTATTAATCTTCAAATTTAAAAAATAAGTGTAATTTGATAAAGTTTCCTTTCTTCGAGCTTTTTAAAGAATGTATATGTATAGAAAATAGAATCGATTTTATACTCTCCCTTTTGCAACTAGTTTATTTCGAGGTACAAAGATTTTTTAACATTAGTTGTATAAGCAACGAAAATGTTTTCAAAAATAAGGTGTTGTTTCTGATGGTACTTGCAATGTACAATACAGCTGTTACGGAGACAGCGATTTAAGCCGATAAGGAGTCTCTTGTTTTTGGTAGCGCCAACTAGGGCCCGAGAGAGCAACTTTGCCACTCACTCATCACTTATTCGCTTCCACAACCCCATTTTATAGGAGGGCACATTCACACATCTCACAGATAGAACAGAGGAAGAACAAATATGCCCGAGCTGGGACTTGAACGCAGGATCACGGGGAAGACGCGCTACCCCAGGAAGCAGACAAATAAGGAAATCATAGTCATTTGCTCCAAAAATTGCAAAAGATAATTTGGACAATTTTAGCAAAAGATAACTTCTTTCAGTAAGATTTTACGATTCCAAATTTTTCAAACACACTAAATACTATTGACATTTTCAATTGCTATAATAATAATATAATAAAAAACCAGTGAGTTCAGTTGTGTATGTTTTTATATGATCCGAAATAAATGAATGAAAATATCTGGTTACTAATTTTAGACAAGAAAAAATCATGGCTCAACGAAGTCAAAAGGAGGAAATATACATACATACACTTACAGATATATGAAGAACAAAACAGGAAAACTAAAACTAAACAGAAAACAACATTTCGTCCAAATTATATGCTGTATTTCTGCTCTGTTCTGAAGCAACATGAGGGCTGACGCGATTTTGAAGGGCAGTTCGATATGGAGGACAGCGGTCACCTATCTGAGCTTCCTCTCTTCCCCAGCATTATTTGTCCTGATGTATTGGATATGCACTGATCCATTTGCACAACGGTTCCTTGATGGTACCTGGTTTCCAAGGCTCCTTAACTCATGATTGCTGCTTAAGTGGAAAACTTTTTACTGGTGTAATATTTTAGAATTCATAATTAAATTAAATTAAAAATTAAACTGCAGTTTTCCGTATCAGTTGCTGAATTATCGGATTTCTACAACTTGCACTGAAATTTCTTGATATTAATAAACCGACAAGTATTATCATGTGAAATATTACTGTCATCAGAGTACCCAAATAGATTTTAAAAAGATCTCTGTGTTTAAGATCATACTATTTATATGAAAAGTAATTACTGAGTTACAGGCATTGTCAAGTAACTTATTTGCAATATCGTATGAAACCTGTTTCACTCTTTAGATAAAATTTTATTGCAAAACATTTTTTATTAGATGCCTAACGAACGGCTACTTCGAAATTCCGATTCCATTGAACGTTTTCATTCAAATAATTCGTCCCAAACAGTTTCCTTTTGATAGGTTGGCAAAGTCTGTCCTCTCCATCTGGCCGTGTTTCAAACTGCCCGAAATTCCTAAGGTCCCATTTCAAAACAAGATTATTTCATTTAATATATAGCCCAGAAACTTCCATTCGGTAAAATACCGAGCAAGAATCTTTAGAAGGAATTGAATGCCTAATAAAAAGTTTTATAGGCTATTATTACAAAGGAAATGCAAGCTTGAAGATGTTTGTTTATAATTTTGTAATTCGTATGGCAAATACTTTTATTTTTTAAAAAAGAAAAAAAATAGTCGGCATCTGAATCCGTTCGATTAACAGATGATTACTGCATAGAATTCTCAGATGAATTGAAAGAAATCTAGTGTTTTCATAAAAGACGTCAAGTGCAAATGAGAAACACCATACACAAGGAAAGAAAAATAAAGGTGTATTTACTAGCCATGATCAGAAGCGCCTCTAAGAAACAGGTGAATTCGATAAACTGGCATAGTTAATTAGCTGTCACTCAGAAACCACAGAAAACGAGATTTTTCAATAAATCGATCTGATAAACCTTTCTCTGTTCGAGTTCAATTTCGTTCCATAATTCTCTACAGCTCTTCATATATATTCAAATTTGTTGATAAAAATTGAGCCTAAAAAGTCAACCCAATGATTATTCTATATTGAGTAAATCTCAGTTTATTAATCGCAAAAGAAAAAAATTTCACAGGGATTTAAAAAAGTCATATGGATCGATGAGCATTCCTTCTCAAATTCTCAATAATTTATAATTTTTTTTCATTGAAAATTATTGTATGTCTTGACTTTTAAAAATATTTTATAATTCATCATGAGAATCAATCACACCCCAAAGCCGTTTCATTAACTCCCTGAAATTCTTATCATGATTGTAATACGTTGTTCTTGCTGTTTTTAAACGACGTTTAATCTATTTGGTAAAAAGAAAATTCTCCCCCAATAGCATTTTAAGTAAAATTTTATGAAAAAGATGTATTATTTTAAAGTATTGAGAATTGTCAATCGGATAAAAAGATTGCTAAACTGAATAAGTTTTTTTTGTTGTTGTTAATAATAAAGATATTACACATTCGAATTTGAATGGCTAACGCGTTGAGAATTATTAACACCACAACAAAATTATTTAAATATAGAGAACCTGTAAGGGATACAATTAAAAAATATCAATAACTTTTAAGATAATCTGCTTCTATACGAAAATATGAAAATTTTTCAAAATGTTGCTTTCTTATTGTATTAAAGAGCATGAATTTTACTTCTGTTCTCAAAGAATTAATTTTATTGTGAGATACAAAGATTTTATTAAAAAAATATCATAAAGTGATTTTCCTTGCATATTTAGACCATTTTTGCCTGGAATAATTATTTTTATTACATTTTATTTTTCCCCTTTCCTTCACACCTGACAACTATGAATGATTTAAAAATAACAGTTACAAAGAGAAAGCGGATAAAGATGAAATTTGAAAAAATGAGAAAATTAAAATTGAATTCATTTTGAAATTGAAAATTTTCAAAATGAGTTTTTCTATTGTATTAAAGAGCATGAATTTTACTTCTTAAAGAATTGATTTTATTGCGAGACACAAAGATATAATTAAAAAAAAATATGTTAAAGTGATTTTCCCTTCAAAGTTAGACCATTTTTGCCGAGAATAATCATTTTTATTACATTCATTTTATTTTTCCCCTTTCCTTCCCACCTGTCAACTAAGAATGATTTAAAAATAAAAGTTACAAAGAGTAAGTGGATAAAACGAGCGCCGTTGTTATTGGCAACTTCCAAAATTATAGAAAATCCCAAAAGAACTTATTATATTCAGATCCATTCTTTTTGTTGTTGTTAAGGTAGAAGAGTTTCATTGCAGAAGAGTTTCATTCTAATTATATCATTATGCGCGCATTCAATGTAGGATTTCTAAATTCCGTTAATCTTTCAAATTCTATTAATCTTTTGATGTATCTGTGTAATGATATACACGGAACTTTATCGAGTCGTAGAATGTTTTGTGATAATATTGATTTCAAAACAGTCAATATTAACTTTTGAAGAATTTTATGAACAAACAGATTAGAGAATTTCTCTTTCTGCTTAATGATTATTTTTGTCTACGCGTAATTTGCAAACCTTGCTGTTTCATTTAAAAGTATTCAATCGACATGAATGCATTTCTCGTTTAGGAACATTGCTTCCAATATGCATTTATTCACATTTTTATATAGTACGATTATGACAATAACTTAGGCAAATCAGGTTAAGTTAATTTAAGAATACGAAATCAAAAAGTAACTGCATTCAATTTTTATAATTTATTAGAATAACAGTATAAAATTTATAATAACATAATGATTCAACTTCGTTATTTTGCCTTTCAGAGTCCTTAGTTCATTGTGGCACAACCTTCCTAAGAGAAAAAGCTTTCGTTTGAGCAGCAAGCAACCGATAAACATCCTTCGCTTCATGATCTGAATCGATTCGACAGATTCGTAAAGCGTTTTTAAGTAGACAAAAATAACTGTATTTTGATGATGATTAGGTGTGTGCCGAAAGTGGCGTTACACCGGGGAAAAGCTTGTAATTACAATTTAAAAAATTAGAATTTAAATAGCTATCAAAAGACTCGCTATTCAAACTTAACTTTCCTATGTACATGTACAAGATGCAAAAGAAGCTAAAGGCAGAGCCAAATAAACAACATTGAAATAAAATAAAAGCATTGAGCGGAACGTTATAAAAGCTTTAAAGATAAATTAAAGCATAGAGAGAAAGACAAATAAAAGAATAAGAAAAATAAATAAATGGGAAAAAATAATAACAAATAAATAAATAATAATATATAAATAAAATATAAGTAAATAAATAAAAAATACACATAAATATGAATAAATAAAATACAAATACATAAAAATATAAATAAATAAATAAACAAATAAATAAAAACATGAAAAATAAAGAATATAAATATAAAACTAACTGTAATCTGACGAGGGTAGAGCTGGACAATATACAGAATTCTCCAACACTTCTAGAAGACTCTAAAGAGTTTGAACAGAATGAGAACGTGCATTGTCATTAAAAGGAGGGGGGGGAGACGATTTTGACCCCAGACCTCGGTGGGGGTTTTTTTCAGGTTTAATTTGGTGCAAGCATCTACTTTTGACTTAAGACTTGCAGCGACACATAATCTCAGTCGAAGGATCATTTTTACTTCTCTGACTATTGACAGCTGGCGTGTGTAGCACATTGTTGAAGATTCTGTAGCATAAACTCTCTCTAAGTGCAGGAAACGTCTTCCCACAGCAAATATTAATGGCTTTAGACTGCTAGGAAAATGTCCAATAGTTGACAGCTACCCTCCCTTCGTAGCAGGAGTGCCGTCGGCATAAATAACAAACTATGTAAGCAGGTAGTCAGGAAACATTTCGTGAACAACCAAATGCTTCGAATTTTTCTCATGTATATGCTACCTTCATTATAAAATGCACATCATCCAGTGAAGGAATTTTCTATGCTGCTCGCCATTTTTAATTTTAAAAGATCTATTTCCACACAAAAGTAAAGTCAACTGTATTTTAAAAAAATATCAAGCGACTTATTTGACGTTGTTGTCACTTATAACTGTGAAAATAAATACTCAAATCATTAACCAAAAATTCTCTTTTTTTTTTCCTTGAAACTACAAATTCTTTCAAAAGGGAAGTCGGATAAGAAATTTCTTAATTTTCCAGTGGGAAAAATCGTGTAAAACTACAAAATAAGGGAGTGAGTAATGGGATGTATATAATTATACAGAAAAACGGCAAACAAGAAATGTCTCATACTAACTTTATTGAGTTATGAATTACTAAAACATATTTTTAAAAAAAATGCATATTTACCCTTTAAGATTATCTTGTACCAAGATAATTCTCATATAGATCTAATCTAATTAAGAAAAAAATTCTAAATTTTGGAGAACATCGTCTTGACATGATTCAACTTCTGTTAATATGCAGATAAATAGTTGTATCTGCATATTTCCATAAATATTTTATTAACGTATGTATATTTATATCTTTCTCATTCAACAGTAATCGAATGTAACTTCAAAATTTCCTTGAAATCATATCTCTATCTCTACGTATTAACTTCGATTATGAATTTATGCCAAAAGACAACATTTCGATTATTGAAGTCAGAATGAAGTTGACTAATCTACAATTGAAGACTCGGTAAATTTCGGAAGGAATGAAAGTACTGAAGAATGCATATGAAAAACGACAATCGTTAAATTCTATCTATCCTGATAAATCTACTCAGAAATTAAATATAACTAATTCGATGGACTGATTTTCAAACTAATTATAACTCGATATTTAATTTGCCTGTCCATTAGAAATACTTGAGAAAGTTTTAAAAAAATGTGTAGTTATTTTATCGAACCTTACAAGTATTACTTGTATTTGAAGTCTTTTACCTTGGATTGAGCTCCTTAGCTTTCGTGAACTTTGATCGATATTTTTCCCTTTAATTCTTAACACATTCCTACAAAAGCATTTCTTGGTTGTAAAGAGTGGTACTATACTAAAATGAAAACATAAAATATTCATTGATTTTCAGGGAACATTTTACTCATCTTTTATGGAAGAGGAGCACGAAATATTATAAGGGCATTTTGAAACTAATTGCACCGATTCAAAAATATGTGCATATTTTAGCAAAGCATGCGCTCCATAATACAGAAAAAAAATATTCCAGAATATTTTTCTATTTCATGATACTGTTAAATCTGATTCAATCGCGTGGAGAGCTTTTAAGTGCCATTGTGATTATCGAAAATAATCGTAATTTGGATAAATCGTGAATCAAATTCACTTGACCTCAGCGTATGATGGGACTTATTAATCCATATTTGTCTTGGAATTTTACTTGTTTGAAAAATGTGTCATAATAATTCTTAGATGTGCATCGCGATTGCGGCTCATTGTAAGGACATAGTACAAAGCTTTGTATTATTCCAATCAAGTCTTGATGCAGCCTCTGTATAAGATGTAGAGTTTAAATTCATTAGAAGATGTTTCAAAATTTTATATCTCTTCACGTTAAAAAATTGTTAATTGCATGTCCCTAAGCCTGGCACTAAATTTTCCGAACTTAGTTGAATAAGATTTTTGGCAGTTATAATATCAGAATTATGGGCGTAACAAATTCAGCATTATATAAAATAAAATGCTGTATCACACTATTTGTACAAAATACAATGTATGTTCTACATTGATTAGTAGATCATACTGATTACTGTTTGTAAATAACATATTTCTAATTAGAGATGCAATGAAAAATGACTTATTCAAATACATGACTCTACATTCATTTAAAAAAGAATCTACTTTTTTAAACATTCTGCTTTCTATTCTATCTATATACACTGAAGTGACAAAAGTCATGGGATGACTGTTAATATCGTGTCGGTCCTCCTTTTGCCCGGCGAAGTGCAACAACTCGACGTGTCATGGAGTCCACAAGTCGTTGGAAGACCTCTGCAGGAATATTGAGCCATGCTGTCTGTATAGACGTCCATAATTGTGAAAGTGTGGATGGTGCAGGAGTTTGGACACGAACGGACCTTTCGATGATGTCCCATAAATGCTCGATGGGATTCATATCGGGTGATCTAGGTGGCCAGATCATGCGCTGGAATTGTCCGGAATGTTCTTCAAACCAATCGCGAACAGTTCTGGCCCGGTGACATGGCGCATTGTCATCCATAAAAATCCCATCGTTGTGTGGGTACATGAAATCCATGAATGGCTGCAAGTGATCTGCAAGCAGCTAAACATAACCATTTCCAGTCAATGATCGGTTCAGTTGTACCAGAGGACCGAGTCCGTGTCATGTAAAAACAGCCCACACCATTATGCAGCCACCACCAGCTTGAACAGTGCCTTGCTGGCAGTTTGGGTCCATGGCTTCGTGGGGTCTGCACCACACTCGAACTCTACCATCAGCTCGTAATAACTGAAATCGTGACTCATCTGACCATGCCACGGTTTTCCACTGGTCTAGGGACCAGTCGATATGCTCACGAGCCCAGGAGAGTCGCTGCAGGCGATGTCGTGCTGTCAGTAAAGGCACTCGAGTCGGTCTTCTACTGTCATAGCCCAAGGAAGACAAATTTCGCCGCACAGTCCTATCGGACACGTCCCTCGTACGTCCCACGTTGATTTCTGCAGTCATTTGACGAAGTGTTGCGTTTCTATTAACATTGACCATTCTACACAGACGTTGGCGGTCTCGGTCGTTAAGTGCAGGTGGTTGCCCACTGCGCTGTCCATGATGGGATGTGATGCCTGAAATTTCATACTCTCGGCACACTCTTGGTACTGTGGATCTCGGAATGTTGAATTCACTAACGATATCCGCAATGGAATGACCCATGCGTCTAACTCCAACTAACATTCCACGTTCAAAATCTGTTAATTCTCATCGTGCCGCCATAAATCACGAAAAACCTGTTCACATGAATAACTTGAACACAAATGAAAGCTCTGGAAAACGAACTGTGCATTTATACTTTTTCGCTGCGATACTACTGCCATCTGTAAATTTGCATATTGCTATCCCATGACTTTTGTCACTTCAGTGTACATGTAAGAGTGGTCTTAAGAGGACAATTTTGAACTTTTTATTGCAGAATTTTTATTAATATCCCTTGAATAGTATGTTTTTTTAATCTTTTTCGCATTCACCCGATTCTGTGGTGCGAAAAATTCTACCAAGTCCATTTATTTTATTCTTATTTGGACACACAAGAACTCTGTATTTTAAAAAGTGAATTTTTATTTTATCATTTTTTTATTTTAATGTTTGCATTCTCTCTTGTTATATTTGATTACTCAGAAAAGTAAACTTTGTTTGAACAAAAATATATTCTAATCTAAATCGGGCATTTGCTACTCGTACTAGGATTTCCAACAAACAAGCTGTCAAAAGCTAAATATTAGTGAATAGGCCTTCTATCTAGACTTCAACTATATAATGCAATGAATATTAATACCAATTTCCCCTTTCATTGTTAAACATATGTAGAAACTGAAGGAAGCTGAACGTATTCTAACATATTGTACCTATTCGTAGAACGGATGATTTAATTCCTAATCACTTTCATTACTTTTGCCTTAGAGACTCGTATAAGCAGGACTAATTGAAATTCTGACTACATGACTTTGACGGATACTTGATGCCGCTTTGAATACCGATTTGTACGGAAGTTGGATTCAATATTCTACAGCAACGACGATTATTTAGAAATGCCAACGAGGCATTGAACTTCATAGAATGCAATAATTATCAAATACCCTGAAGAGAGCAACACACAGCTGAATGAGGGAGCCTATTTACTTATGTATAATGTGAGTGGATTAATAATTATTACGACTGATCTTGAAACAGGTTTTAGAATTTTTACGAGCATTTGACCAAGAGCATGATTAACTAGCATGATTAAAGCCCAACTTCGAAGAATAATCATTTTTAGAATAACCGTTAAGCAATCATGCATGTAGACGTTATATTAAGTAATTTATAACAAATACTAAAAAGTCATAATCAAAATTAAAAGTACATTTTAATAATTATTTTAGAAAATCAAAAATGTGAATGTGTACATTATTATTTTAGAGGTCACCGGGGCCTGTTTTGAAATCTTGATATGAAGTTTGCAGGTTCGAAACCTCATTCCACTAAAGAAATGCATCTCATGTAAACCTGGTTCACATTAAATCTGACGTAGAAGGCTATATACCCTCCATATGGTGCAGAGAAAAGAAGGGAGTCCGCTTAAATCTCATTTAACCAAAGTTAAAAGTGAAGATATCATTCCAAAATTCTTAGTCCTCTTTGTGTTGTTTCAAATACGAGATTTTAATGTAAAAAAACAGCATACTTTATATGTAATACAAATAAAATCATATTCCTTGGAGCTTTTCCAGAAATATATTTATCCATCGTAATACAATGGGGGATTTTTTGAGCATCCTTAGAGAATGAATAAACGTTCTTTCCATCCTTTAGAGAATGTATAAAGATTGCTTTCCCCAATAAGTTTACTTTGAAAAAAAAAACATTTCAGTATATTTTTAAAAAATAGCCTTCATATCCGTTTCTGAAGAGGTCAAGATATGAATACGGTATAGCTTTATCAGCAAGTGTTTTGAATTTTTTTTACCAAATGTACTTTGGATGTTTCAATTGACTTCCTCTAAATCAGATAAAATAATTTTTAAAAAAATCTTTAGTTACACCCTCCCCCTAAAGTGTTATAATTTAGTCAATTTAACAGGCATATTTCAAAAAGCAATAAAAAAAGTTTCTGGTCAAAATATTCAATAGCGAATCTAAAACAAATACTACATATTTGAAAGTGACGAGCCAATCAAGTTTTGGAAAACAATCAAGGCATGGGACATGAAAACGAATTATTATCGTTAAGAAAATAATTAAAGACATTATTATGGGTTAAAGGAGTCAATAATTATTGAAAAAGATGTTTTGACAAAAAAAATTCCCCTTCTTTTCTGTATAGAATTAATCAAATGTGTTTTAAAAAATTCATGCGAATGGTTTTTTTCTTTCCTTATCAATCACAGTATAGTAATTATTAAGTAAATGATTCATTTCTAATCCAAAAACTTCAAGTTCTGAGGTTTTAAAGTGCAGAGCTGAAGACATAAATCAATAGATAAAATCAATGCCCACAATCAGCGATTATTTGGTTTGAATCAATAATATTCTGCCGTGTTTTCTAATGGCCCCAATTTTTTTAATCATTGGGTTATGTGTTTTCTTTCTACTTCAAATGTTTTTTTATTATTATTAAGGCATTTAACGAGATAGTTAAATAGACAACAACATATTAATAGACAACAATCATTAGTTAAGCAACGGAATCATGAATTATATCAAGTGGTATAATAATTGGTTATTTCAATTCTAATTACTTAAGTTAAACTTGAGAACTTCGTCATTGATTAGAAAAATATAAAATTGATTGCAATGTCTAGAAAGTTTCTGTACTCCATATTACAATTAAATTTTCATAAATGAGCTATAAGCAGAAAGGATCATTATGTGTTTCTAATGTGTCATCCTTGCATTTTAAGAAAAATAATAATATAGTAGGTTGGTGCATAGTTATCAGGCGTTTCTTAGACGGGCTACAATTTGTTAATAATTTACAATATTTTATAAATTAATGAATGAAAATATTATTTTACATTTAGTTTATAAAAATGCATGTCATTCTCATATTCATCATATAATGCTGTACCACTTTGATGAAAGATGAAAAGTAGCGCAGCCATTTCGTGATCTTAAGGGCTGGTAACCATATTCTCCCACAGAAGAACCTACCGACTACCACCACGTCAATCGGTCGTTAAAATACTTGCAAGCGAACAAAGCGTGTGCCGGTTTCGATAACTTGGCGGATGTCAAAGCATGGATTACCTCCAAGAATCGTGAATTCTTTGCCAAGCAAATGGGAAGCCTATACTGAAGTAGACGGTGACTATACGCATTAGATTAATCATTTTAAAATGTTACTTTTGAACTTGCTATATTTCTTTTTTCATAATAAATAGTTTTGAAGAAAGTCAGATAGAATCTTTTTAAAAAGCTGAATAACTATGCACCAACTTGATACAAATTGTATTGACTGTTTATATAAATTTCAAGTATTATTGCGTTCAAAATGCTCATCATTGGCATATATCCGATTGGTTGTAAGTAATCATGTTTTGATGAATCCAGTACTTCGAAAGCTCCAGCAGCAGAAATGAAATCCATTTATTACGGATGAAGTTTATAATCAAATGAACCCTAATTTTCATCGTCTTTCTTACACCTTTGAAGGAAGTCCTGACATGCATGAAGTCTGAAATTTTGTGCTCCTATGTAAAGAGAAACAGACCCTAATTTATCGGTATTCTCAGATGACCTGGATATAACGTTTAAACTCTTGGCTATATTTTATATTTAATGCTACCATAAATCACTGAGAACTACGAAGCAATTATTTCCATAACTTCACATAAATCACGCAAATGAGTTGATTTGTAAATAAATTTTATAACTTTTGAAGGAAAGTTTCAAAAGCTTTTGATTGTAACAAAGATGAAAATCATATATTCTGTGTTCACATCTATCGTACTTGAACAAAATCCATCAATAAATGCGACATTTAATATTACATTTCTTTTTTAAACTCTTATGATATTTCGGAATAAGTTGTGATAGCTAAAACTAAAAATAGTAAGTGATTTATCCTTTGGCATTAAACTGCAGCTTTATTAAATACGGTGATTATATTTCAGTACCAATTATCTTTCATTACTATGATAAATGCATTTTATAAATCTATACTGTCGCTTGGAATTTCCTTTCTCAAAAATTAAAAGAATTTTTTGTGAATCATTAATTTGACAAATTTTGCATCGTTTCACTTTCCTTTTATAAAACAGTCTGAATTTTAAAACTAAAATTCTATGAAATGATAAGCAAATGATTCAATTTAATAACATAACATTACATAACATCTTAACATTAATTAATAACATAACATAACATCTTACATAATATTGAGTGAAAATGCCAACTTCTTATAAAGGTATTTCTCTGTAACTTTTCTATTTTTTTATTTATAATTAGTTGCTTCACTTTTATAAGAAAATTTTTTTAAAGAAATTTAAAAATGGGTTTGTGATAAAATCATTTATGCAATGTATAATAAACATTGTATGAAAACGCAACATTTAATAAATGCTTTAGTAATCTTGTGTACCTTAATTGTGTGTACCTTGTAGTAAAGATGAATAAAGCTGAATTATTAACACTATTAACTATTTGACAATTGTTGAAACTCTATTTATTTAAAAGACTATTCCAATGTATCCATAAGAATGCTATATTATCACAAAGAAAAAACATTTGAATAGACATTCAAGAATTATTTATTATTAAGAAAGCAATTTTATTAAAGAAATTAAAGCTGTTTCTAAGAACTCTTTTTTTATGAATTAATAAATCTTAAATCTTATTAATACATTTTATGATAATTATCTTAATTATCAAATTTTCAATCAGATGGCACCTCTAGCATATAATCAAATTTTTTGAATAATTTGATTTTATATTTACATTATATTACATGATTCAATTCTGAAAATAGTAAAATGAATATTTTTCTCAAAAACACACAAGGGTACAAATTCAAAAATTTTAGCACGTTAGGATATGAAAAATAAATTAATAGTTCGCATCCTTATGAATATAAAACAAATTTATAAATTTAAACAAGTTAAATAAAAGTGTCTAAAAGTTATGCTTACTTCTGACATACAAGAAGTTACTGATATTTATGTAAATTTCTTGTCGTGGAATTAAGGCTGGGATGAGAGAAAACAATAAATATATAAACTGCGAAGATATCCTAAGTAATTTAAACATTTCATATTGAAGAATAGTTTATTTTTAGAAAAAATCTAAAAAACGTGTTACAAAAAGTTTTAGAGCCTTTTTAGAAATCATTTGTTCAAACTTAAAAATAAAAAGATACTTCTATGTAAATAGAAAAGAACGTTTGTCTGTATGTCTCTTATGCCTTTCTAAACCGTTCATCCGATTGCGATGAAACTTGGTCAGCTTATTGTTTACACCTACAGGATGATTATAAGATATTACGATTATCTAAAATTAAATACAAAATTTCAAATCTCAACGGCATCTATTTACCAGGGATTAATCTCCAAATAACAAGTCGATAAGACAATAGATTCTGTAGGAATCTTAATCCAAGTTAAAAGTTAATATTTTATGGCTATAGTACGCAAATGTCATGCAAATAATTCTCAGAGGTAACAATTGTATTACAGATTATGTGAGAAAGTTTTGGGGAGACCAACCCTGAGGTTTTAAAATTTTAATTCAATTAATTAATTAATTAATAATTTTAATTAAATTTTAACGTTTTTCGCAGTGACTGCCAAAAATATTGTAGTATAAATAATTTTGCAACATATATAATATATTTTCAGTATAAATATATTTTTGGTATAAATATATTTTCTAAGTTTAATCAATTTTTTAAAAAAATGTTTTACTCACATTTTCTAAATTTAAATTTCGGAATTCTGAACTAATATTCAGCGAATAACGAGATACCATAAATAGTATCTTTTATCACCCTTCTGAAACAACACCAAGCTTTACAATTGTAAAAGAATACACAAATCTAATATATAAAAAAGAATATTTGTTTCTTCATATTTTAATATACTGTAGTAAGATTCATCCTATTTCGCTAAAACATTGCCAAATTATTTATTGATTGCACTTAATACTATTTTATTTCCGGGTACCAACTAGTACTCTATAAAAAGTATAAAACTACATCAATGATCACATCATGAACTACATCATGAGTGATAACAAGTGCTATTCGTATACACTATTATAATATTAACATATAATTATTGGTTAAAACTAGATTTTTTAAAAGTTCTGATTTCCCTCTCTAGTAATATGCTAATATACAAAAGCATCTTTTATAAAATCTTGCAAAGGGATAATTTCCATCTAGTTTTTTTAATTGTGCTATTATACGGTTTTTAGAAGTATTTGCGAGTACGGAGCATTTTTAAATTAAAATTTTTAATGATATTGTTGCCATTATTAAGGGAAAGTCACATTTTTTACTCTTCGACCCACCCGAAGGCACACGAAAAAATTACTGAATGACAGGATCGCAGCTACAGCAACACTGGAGGGAACTGTGACTGAATCGTAAGCGCATTCGCCGGTCACGGTGCAACCCTTCCCGCAGGAAATGCATCCTATCATCGATGGGAGGAGCTATACCCCTCATTTTTGTGTACCCACCAAGTCGGCGAGATTCAATCACCATGCCGGAAATATCCCGAGGTGCCTCCCGAGGGTCAGTATTAAGAGCAAAAAGTTTTTTTTAATTCTATTTTTTAAGAAAGGTGGTAATTGGATAAACAGAAATGAAATTATGCCCCTGGATAGCTTCATATACCTTGTGTTGTGCATCTAAGACTTTGGAATTAGTCATATTTTACAAATTTATTTTCAAGGAACCTTTTTCAAATATGGGTGAATTAAAAACTTTCTGGGGATCTTTTTATGACAGATAAAGTCCAAAGATTTTTTGTGCCCCAACTCTCTACAGAGTGTTACTCTAATAAATTTTCCTAATTGAAAACATATATCTTCTTCTTGTATACAGCCGATCACCCAGCCACCACTGAACGTAGCAGTATCGACAGGATGCAGACATATATCTAGATTCTATGCTTCATCTGTGAGAATAGTTATGTATCTATTGTTCTTAACTGAAGTCTCCACCTATTTTGGACAAAAGAAAGCCCCACGGAGGCTAGACAACAATGGAGGTATGTAACTGTAACTGTTTTTCTCGGCTCTCTAGCGTTCGCTGCCATGAACCTTGTCTTGGAAGCGAGAGTAAAGCATGATGTAGTTCCTGAGTATTATTTGAATGCATATATGTTAAATATTATTGCCCTAAATACTTTTCCCCCGTGTAAACCATGTCCTTTAGTGTGTATTTTAACTTAATTGGCATGATTTATTGATTTGAATAGTCTACCCTGACAGATTTAAAATTTAGGAGCCCTTTCGGTTATATAATTTCCTTGGTTATATAATTACAATTTGGTTATATTGTTTCGTTTATATAATTTCCTTATATTAATTGGCTCCCCTTCAGGTATATAATTTCCTCAGGAATATTGAGGTTTAGTTTAGAGATGAGACGAGAACGAGTTTGAATCGGAAGTAATGATATAACATAAAATAACAATTCTCCAATATTATAGAGAAAATGAAATCATTGTTTATTTTCGATCATTTTGATCTTCAGAGGAGAGTCGAAAGATACTTAGGTAAATCGTATATTAGCGTGATGGATGATCACTTAATTTTAACCATTAACGATCAATAAGCTAGATTTTTTTGTGAAAAGGGAAACAGGAAAGCGGAAACAGATGATCAAAATAGAAAAATAGCTAATGGCCTTTACGAATCACAGCAGAAATGAATCACATAAGTGAAAATACAGAAGTTTGGTGCTTTGAAATGTAAAATATAGTTCAGTTACATTATTAAAATTAGTGACTAATTGATCTGATCTGTATTATTTATTACTTAAATCCCTCATCGAAAGACTTGAGATAAAAGAGAACTATGATACTTTCTTTTTATCAAATTACCTAAGCATTTGAGCATCCATAACCTGAGGTAAGTCAGATGACTAATTTTCTGACCCCCCCCAAAGGCACACGGCTAATAAAGCTGAAGGACCGAACCGCCGCTGCAGCAGCACTGGTGGCAACTGTGACTGAGTCCACCGGCCACAGTACAATTCTTCCCTAAGGCCATCGATGGGAGAAACCACACCTTATAATGGAAGCTTCAAGGTGGCGAGAATGCCGGAAACTTTTCTTTCTCATTTCTAGCTGTCCTTCTGGAGGTTTGACCGGCTTATGAATGCAAAATGACTGCCTGAATTTCTATCAGAGGAACGAGTACACATTCTTTATGAGAAAAATCCCGTATTTTCAGGAAAGATGCTTATATAGATAAACTTAAAGCTCAAAATCGTATCTAAATATAAAGTTTGTTCGGAAAAGTTTGTGTTGTTACGAAATAAATTATATATATACAAGAATTGCCAGTTTTTAGTTATAAGGTAGATTGCTAAATTTTTCTTGATGAAATAGGGCTAAACATTCTATTAACTGATGAAACTATGCATTCTGTAAATATTTTATTACTTTTTAACACGTTCTGCCCTTGCCTGATATCAGGACCATCTATCTAATGAGATGCCCCCTTCTTTGCTATCTTTTAACTATAGTAGATAATGTGTCACCTAATAACATAGATGGTTTGGTACAATTAAATATTATTTGTAACTCACAGGTGGGTGAGCGGCAGCGAATGTGCTAATTTCGTCTGAATTCTGCAATTATGAACCAAATCCAAAATGATATTTTTTTTAAATATTGCTGTTTCTCAAAGTTTTCTAAAGTTGGCTATTGATTTTGACAAGAAGATATTAAAAGTGGATCACGTTTGCAGCGAAAACTGTAGTGTAAGGAACTGTTTTCAATAGTGAAAGGAAATTCTATAAATTTACCATTCATTCCGAAATGTACAATAGCATCTCATTTTCAAATTGAAAGGTATGTTCAAAATTCTGTCAGGTTCTAATTTTACAGTAGAAGTAGCAGTGATCATTTTTTTTAAAAGCTAAGAAAAATGTGAAAAAATATTTTAGAGCATGAACTTAAAACTCAGATTTACTTTGAATCTTTCTGAAAAAACTGCATTCAATGAAGAAATTCAACAAAATTTATTAATGCTAAAATAAATCAGATTGTCGTAAAGGATGCAAACTGTATAAAAATATTTACATTTTAAATTTGTTAATAGAAAATCTAAAATATGTTGATATAATTTGCAAAACCATTACATCGACTTTATTTTCCCTTTTATCGTAAAAAAAAACGATTTTTAAAAGGAAAATCTGAAAATGTATGATATTTCCTATTATGAACTTTATCTTAAAAGCCTGGTATTACCTAGAAATAAAATAGTGTTTATGTATTTAATAATGATTATAACTATTACTATATAAAATCCCCTATGAAAGCAATTTTACTAAAACCGAATAAAGTTTCGGAGGAAAAGCGTATGTTTAGAAAATTTCAAAAAGATTACATATTTCACTACAAAATAAGATTTTTTTAAATCCTCTCTTGAGAATCTTCATGCTGCTTGCATGCATTTCTCGAAGCCAGGATTTTCCTTCCGGTGCCTATTAATTACCTTCTCTTTGTCAAAATTTTAGCACATAATCTGAACTTATTTGATAAGAAATATTTTTATTTCTTGAATATTTATACTAATAGGCAGTTCTTTCTAAAACCTGCTGATTTTCGAATTTCAGTTCGCATAATTACGCCAAAGTTATTCATACAAACTTTGAAAGCGTATAATAATAAGGAAAAGCTGAATAATGATAAGAAGCTCCCATTCAACACATAATTGGATGTAACACCTCTCGTTATTGAACAATTATTAGTGAACATTTTCATCTTGCTTCTTAAATGCTCATCCTCTGCATTAGATCAGAAAAATCAATTGATCTCTAAGACTGTGTAAATGATGTAATGAATTTCAATCATAAATAATTTGCTCACTTTAAATGCGCATTTTTAACTCTGTACCATGCAGTTAAATACTAGTGGGCTTCGGAACGTCGCGTGATCAATGTGAGTGAGAAAGAATACCATGTAATTAACATGGACTCAATGAACCGGTGATGAGGTGATCAGCTGTGCGGATGCAGAACTAATCATCCATTTATTTCAAGCACATCTCTTGTTATATGATACGCACAATCTTCTAGAAGGCCACAATTAATGAAAAGAAAGGTAATACAATGCTAAACTCCTTTCGCGACAAACGGAAAGTAATCGCGATCTCAAAGATTTCGAGTGAACAGAAATTGGAAACGTAACTGGGTTCCCGAGTAACTTGAAACACTGCTTCACTTCCATCGGTTGAATGCGGGTCACTACTCGTCTAATTCCTCAGTTTTCTTAAAGCTTCAGCAGCCTTCTAAAATCATCTGAGAAACCAGAATTTGCTCATGCTTCCTATTTTTAGTATACTTATTCCCTTGAAAAATGTGTTTCTTTTTCACACAAAATTATGAAATTTTTGTTGTTTAATTCCGAATTAAATTTTAATTTTGATTCCAACATAATTAGTTTCGGTTTAATTTTTGATGACTCTGGAAAT
>JAPMOQ010043401.1:3307203-3351653 GCA_026543055.1 Argiope trifasciata | reverse complement strand
GGAACAGCTCACCATCAACATTTGGGGGCTCGGCCTCCTTAGTCCTAAATTTTGAATCCACCCCTAGATTAGCCACCTAAAAAAAAAAAAAAAAAAGAACGAGTGTATTCTTTGCGTGTTCCTAATACGAATAAAGCTGATTGAAAACCCAGCTTTTGGATTACATTAAAAAGAATCAAGACGAAAGTGAAAATAAAACTACAACCGACGCCGGAACGACGAAAGCGAAAGTCCAACGTTCAACTAAGCGGTGAGTCTGTTCCAATATATTTTATTATCTGTTGTAAAGAAAGTTTTCATAATGATCAAGCTTGTAGACATTCCTTTTGTCACAACTTTTTTAAAAGCTGCTCCGACTAAAAATGTTAAGTTGCTTTTTAAAATGATATTTGATGATAACTTCGATCACAATTCACGTCAAAAGTTACACCATTTTTCTGGTTTCCCTAAAGTTTTTGATTTGACAAAACACAAGGAATCTCTGTTAAAAGATTTTAAACTGCCTGATTTAATAATTGTGTGTAATAGTTTAAATTTAGATTGTTCTGGCTCCGAAAAAGAATTAATCGACAAAATATTCGCTAGCCTTGCAAATTTATCGCTGTTATAAGATTCATACGAAAACGAATTCTCAGATGAGTTATTGCCGGAGATCCAGCCTAATCAAAATACTTCTTCGCGTCATAGTATCCAAGGTCATGAAGAAGATTTCGCTTACCCAACCAAAAGCGTTCTGTCAGCGCAACAGTTTTATTCAATACGAAACGATGATTCGTTTTTGTTGAAAGAAATAATTTTTACTTTAAGACATTTTTCAGGAACTGATACTTATGGAATTGAAAAAATTTTTCGAGATGTCGAAGAGAATTTTGTTTTTCTTTCTAACATTACATAAGTGCAAAAAATAATTTGCGTTAAACGATTATTAGATGGTCCTGCATTGAAATTTGTTCATACTTTGCGTAATATTTTTACTTTTACGGCCTTGAAGGATGCTTTAATAGAAGAATTTTCGGATAACATTTCATCTTTTGATGTGCATAAGGAAATGCAACAGCGTAAATTAAAACCTAATGAATCTCTATTTGAGTACCTTTTGGCAATGCGAGAAATCGCTTCGAAAGGAAATTGTCTGATGGATGATCATTCGATTATTAAATATTGTACTAGAGGAATCCCCGATTCCGATAGAAACAAAATTATTTTATATGCATGTAAAACTATGTCGGAATTTAAAGATAAATTAAAAGTATATGAAAATGTGTTTTATGCTCAGAGTAAAATGCACCAATTTGATAATCTTGATAATGATAAAGGTATAAGTATTCGACATGGTAATTTTGTAAATAATAGAAAACATGCAAGTGTTGAAACTAAGTTTAAGTATAAAGGTGATTTTAATGTCAATGTTAATAGAAATGATGTGCGGGCTAAATGTTTCAATTGTGGTTTGCCAAATTATAAGTCAAGCGATTGTTATCATAAAAACAAAGGTTTAAAATGCTTTAAATGTAATGCCTTTGGACATAAAAGCTCTCAATGCGTATACTAAACCTGAAGTTAAATCTGAGCATGTTAATGAGCTTACTGCTGTTGATCCCAAATTTGGCATGCATAAAATTATTAAAATTGAAGGTTTTACATTTGATTCTCTTATTGATTCTGGTAGTTCTGTAACTTTAATTAAAGAAAAAGTGTACCAAAAACTTGGTAAGCCTGTCTTGAATTCTACCAGTATAAAATTAATTGCTTTTGGTAAAGGTCAAATACAACCCATTGGTTCTTTTAAAGCTCTATTGAAATTGATAATATTTCTTTTTTAACAGATGCATGGGTTATTGACAATTCTTGTATGTACTTAGATGTTATAATTGGTGTGGACATTTTAAAACAAGGTGAATTTAGATTAAGTGCTAATGGTTTTAAAATAAAACAAGAACTCTTTATTAACTTAATTGATATTGGTGTATCCAACGATCAAATTGACTTGCAACATGTTCCTGTTAAATTTTGTACACAAATAGTCGATATAATTCATGATTATAAACCAGTTAAAAACGAAACTACTGATATAAAGTTAAAGATAGTCGTTACTGGTGATTTACCAAATGTAGATAGATCTCGTAGGTTTTCTTTGGCAGAAAAGTCCGAAATTAACAATCAAATTAATAAATGGTTAGCTGAAAAAGTTATTCGACCCAGTTCTTCTGACTACGCTTCACCTATTGTTTTGGTTCGCAAGAAAAATGGTTCTACCCGTCTTTGTGTAGACTATCGTAAATTAAATCAGAAGATAATCAAAGATCGTTTTCCAATCCCTTTGATAGAAGATGTGATCGATAAGTTACAGTCAGCTAAGATTTTCACAACACTCGATCTTAAAAATGGTTTTTTCCATGTCCATATCGATGAATCTAGCAAAACATTTACAGCATTTATGACGGATCAAGGACTCTTTGAGTTCAATGGGGCACCTTTTGGACTTTGTTTGTCTCCTGCTGTTTTCCAACGTTACGTTAATCATGTTTTACGCGACTTACTCAGTGATGGTACAATTCTCATTTACATGGACGACATAATAATTCCCTCCGAAACCATCCCAGAAAATATTCAGAAATTGCAACGTGTTCTGAATACTGCTTCAAAATTTGGCTTTGAAATTAATTTTAACAAATGCCAATTTTTACACTCAAAAATTGAATTCCTTGGATATTTGATCGAAAATGGAACAATTAAACCTTCGCCTAACAAACTAAAAGCAGTTAAGTATTTTCCTGAACCAAAATCACTTAAACACGTCCAACAATTTTTAGGGTTAACTGGATATTTTCGCAAATTTATACAGTCTTATTCGATCATTGCCAAACCACTCAGCGACTTATTACGCAATAATAACTCATTTACCTTTGACGACACACAACGCAATGCCTTTCTCCAATTAAAAGACGCTCTTTTGATCCCGTTTTGCAAATTTTCAATCCCAAAGCCAAATTACAACTATATACCGATGCTAGGAAGTACGGTTATGGTGCCATATTGCTACAAGAAGCTGACGACGGACATTATCACCCAATTTGCTACATGAGTAAGAAAACTTCCCCACACGAAGAAAAGTATTCCAGCTACGAGCTAGAGGTGTTAGCCGTAATTGAAGCTCTTAAAAAATTCCGCCATTTCTTGTATGGTACAAAATTCAAAATTTTTACCGACTGCTCCACCTTTCAGCAAACGATGAACAAAAAAGACGTAACGCCTAAATTCGCTCAATGGCAATTTTCTGAACTCAGTTTGAGTACGAAATCATACATAGACCAGGTGATCAAATGAAACATGCAGATGCACTAAGTAGACATCCCGTGATGGAGATCTCACACGACGAAGTTACTTCCAAAGTTAAAATCGCGCAAACTAACGATGAATTCATAACCACAATAAAACAGCTTTTAGATCAAGGTAAAACAAACGAATTTATGTTGCGTAACGACGTTCTCTTCAAAATTAAAGATGGTAAAGAACTATTAGTAATTCCCGATTCCATGCAAACCGAAATTATAAAACAAGCACACGAAGGAGGTCATTTTGCTGTAGCCAAGACTGAACAAATTTTACAACTTGACTATTATTTTCCTAAGTCCAGAAATAAAATCCAGCAGGTAATTGATAGCTGTTGGATTGTATTCTGGTTAACAGAAAACGGGGTAAAGCTGAAGGATTTTTAAATCCAATACCGAAAGGTAACGCACCACTAAACATTTATCACATCGATTTTTTAGGTCCGCTTCCATCAACCAATAAAAACTATAAGCACATCTTCACAGTAATCGACGGATTCACTAAATTTACTTGGATCTACCCTGTTAAATCAAATTCCACATCAGATGCTCTAAAAAGTTTAGAATTTCAAAAAGGTATTTTTGGAAATCCTTCCAGAATTATTTCCGATAGAGGCTCTGCATTTACTTCCAATGACTTTCAAACCTACTGTGAAAACGAATCCATTGAACATGTCAAAATTACAACTGGTATTCCCCGAAGTAATGGCCAGGTTGAACGAATACATGCTACTCTCATTCCCGTGTTATCCAAACTTTCCCTAGAAGATCCTCAAAAATGGTTTAAACACGTTCCTAATCTCCAAAGAATTTTAAACAGTACAGTTAGCTACACAACCAATTATTCCCCTTTTGAATTGCTAACTGGTACAAAAATGAAAACTAAAGAAGACGCCAAATTAATTCAAATTTTAAATGACGAATGCTCAGCAACACTAATGCATGATCGCGACAAAATCCGTGAGGAAGCAAAAACCAACATTCAAAAGATTCAAGCAACAAGTAAATCTAACTATGATAAAAAACGTAAGAAACCAACTTCTTATCAAAAAGATGATCTGGTTGCAATACGTCGAACTCAGTTCGGCACAGGTCTCAAATTACGCCCAAAATTTTACGGACCTGATCGCATCAAATCAGCTAAGCCAAATGACAGATACGACGTCGAGAAGGTCGGCCAACACGACGGACCAAATTTAACATCTACAGCTGTTGACTGCATGAAAAAGTAGCCAATAAACAACTAAATTCCTAAAAAAAGGACTGTTTTCACGAACTGATTTTTTTTACAGCTTCGGCAACGACGTGACAAGACGAACGGACTTTTTTTATTACAGCTTCGGCAACGACGTGTTAAGACGAAACTGAGGATAACTTTGTACGAGAAATAGGTGTCTGTGTGCACCAACGACGCATTATCGACTCGACGAAAGACTAACGACGAAAATTGGAAGTCTGTTGATTGTTACATTTGCTTTCGATTTTTTTTTTCTCTTTTTTTTTTCTCTCGTTCCAGGTTCTCGTTCCAGACAATCCTCCGGTTACTGCATTTGAACGAGGGCGTACATTTGCAGGATGACCGAGCTGTTATGCTCAACCAGAGCAACCACAAGCTAGCCTCACGCTCAAACACTTCAACTTCTTCCTGTAACGCCTAACTGCAACAGCGAACTTTGGGCGCCAGTAGATGAAGAGGGAGGGCAGTTACGAACGATGTACTGAAAAACTCCAGAAGGGCTTATGCCCAACGATGCTTTGTCTTCAATGTCTACCCCCTTTAATTGTTTGTCATTGTCCCTAATTGTTGTGAACGTCCCCTGTTTTTATTAAAATATTTGTTCATAAAAACGAGCCATTATTGTGTAGGAACAGCTCACCATCAACATATATATATATATATATATATATATATATATATATATATATACACTGAAGTGACAAAAGTCATGGGATAGCAATATGCAAATATACAGATGGCAGTAGTATCGCAGCGAAAAAGTATAAATGCGCAGTTCGTTTTCCAGAGCTTTCATTTGTGTTCAAGTTATTCATGTGAACAGGTTTTTCGTGATTTATGGCGGCACGACGAGAATTAACAAACTTTGAACGTGGAATGTTAGTTGGAGCTAGACGCATGGGTCATTCCATTGCGGATATCGTTAGTGAATTCAACATTCCGAGATCCACAGTATCAAGAGTGTGCCGAGAGTATGAAATTTCAGGCATCACATCCCATCATGGACAGCGCAATGGGCGACCACCTGCATTTAACGACCGAGACCGCCGACGTCTGTGTAGAATGGTCAATGTTAATAGACACGCAACACTTCGTCAAATAACTGCAGGAATCAATGTGGGACGTACGAGGGACGTGTCCGATAGGACTGTGCGGCGAAATTTGTCTTCCTTGGGCTATGACAGCAGAAGACCGACTCGAGTGCCTTTACTGGCAGCACGACATCGCCTGCAGCGACTCTCCTGGGCTCGTGAGCATATCGACTGGACCCTAGACCAGTGGAAAACCGTGGTGTGGTCAGATGAGTCACGATTTCAGTTATTATGAGCTGATGGTAGAGTTCGAGTGTGGCGCAGACCCCGCGAAGTCATGGACCCAAACTGTCAGCAAGGCACTGTTCAAGCTGCTGGTGGCTGCATAATGGTGTGGGCTGTTTTTACATGGCATGGACTCGGTCCTCTGGTGCAACTGAACCGATCATTGACTGGAAATGGTTATGTTCAGCTGCTTGCAGATCACTTGCAGCCATTCATGGACTTCACGTACCCACACAACGATGGGATTTTTATGGATGACAATACGCCATGTCACCGGGCCAGAACTGTTCGCGATTGGTTTGAAGAACATTCCGGACAATTCCAGCGCATGATCTGATCACCTAGATCGCCCGATATGAATCCCATCGAGCATTTATGGGACATCATCGAAAGGTCCGTTCGTGCCCAAACTCCTGCACCATCCACATTTTCACAGTTATGGACGTCTATACAGACAGCATGGCTTTAGTTAAAATTTCGGAAGATTTGGGATTTTTTGGAATTGTTTAGATTTTCATTTGATTTGTTTCAAAGGAAAATAAGAAAGCTCTATTCATTATAATAAAGATAATGTATCTTTCTTTATCATAATCATTTTCGTTAAAATTAATAAAACCTCCTTTATTGTAAAAATAGGGAAATGACAGAATTGCCATGTAAAACAGAAACTTTGGAAACTCTTTCACAACAAAAATTAAGAGTAGAAACAAATTCTGCCGAAAACTTAAAGTGGATAGATAGATAACCAATAACTAACTTTTCATAGTTTTTACAACTTTATTACAATTTTAGTTTGAAATTAGAGGGTGTTATTACTTTCAGATACCTGAAGTTTTTTACTTTATATGATTTCTATGTAATGCGTGTTTAATGCGCTTCATGTGTAATGCGTATTTTTGATATGTTAATGATTAAATTTGTTGACAACAGAGATAAAAGTTTTGATATAAAAGCCCTATTGTCAATTTACATGGGGACCTTATTTTCAGTACTAAAACAATAATTTAAGTAATAATAAAAGTGGTTTCAGTCATTTTTCTCTACATTATAATTCAACCAAATATTCAGATACAAGAATTTAGTTTTTTTGAAATGATCATATCTTGGTAATAAGAAAAATTGCCAATATCATCACTTTTGTCTTTGCGGATTGTATTATTATTCAGAAAGTACTGAATATATGATTGCATAAATATTTACTCCATTTTATAAATTTTTACATTCAAAGAAGAAACAAAATTCCATTTGTTTACTTCATTTCTTCCATATTTTATATCTTAAGACATTGTACATATTTATCAGCATAGTTTCCACTTCTCATGTGTTCTGTATAGTTAAAAAATTGTTTAGTAGTTGTTATAAAGTGATATTTGCGAATGTAGCTTATTGTATTATAGTCGAAAGTGCGGGGAATTGTTTCCTCAATAAATCTTCCTCTATTTTAAAATTGATTTTACTGTTCACTTTAGAATTTAGTTTTTTCCAGAGGAAAGGGTAAATGTATTCCGCCAGATAGAAAAGAGAATTTTATTTTATCAAATATCTTCTCAATTAGCTCAATTATTTCTCATTTGCTTTTTGTTTTTCAAATATATTTGTTATTTATGTAACTTTTTTGCCTTTTAATGTATTTTTGTAGGGAAAGTTCTTACCTCTTCTTCAACACCGAGCAAAGATGCAAAAGTTAATCATAAATATTGATTGCTTGGCCTCAATTTTTAATCTCGAATTTTCGGAGCATTTTATATTCATTCCTCAAAATATAAACATCTGTATGCACGCAATTTCCTTCTTATTCTACCAGTTTTGATAAAGTATTAACTTCGGTTTGCCTTCTTGTTGAAGAAAAAGTTCTACTTCATTAAAGAGGAGGAAGGAAATGTCTTACGACTTTCCAAGAGCATATTTCTCTTATCTTTTTCTGATTCTCTTTAAAGAAGACTTCTATTTAAATTAATCGGGTCGGTATTTCCAAATTTTCCAAACAATTTCGTTCTTAAATGAGATTTCTTGGCATTTTTTTCAGTATCTCTTCAATGAGTCACGTTGTGATTATAAGATAATGAATTTTTTTAGAAAAAATATATTCAAGACATGGATAGTCAGGCAACTTCTATTATGTTCTCCTTGTATATTATGTTTATCTATCTAGTATGTGTCTATCCATTTTTATGTTAAAATGTCAGATGAAATCCATAAATATATTTCTTTCAAGATCATCTCTACCGCAATTATGGCTACATTTTCTCCACTAAACAACATAGATGCCGTATTTATTTATTATTCTAAATGAATGAATTACTCAAGTTAATAATTTACACAATATTAAAAAGGATGTTAACATTCCATTCTTGATCATTTTTGTTTAATGTACAGAGTATCCAATAAAATTGTTAACAAATGCCTAATTCCTAAATTTTTAAAGACCTCAAAGATGAAAAGGCTTAAAATGAAATGGAGAAGAATTTTCATATTGTTTGGGCCAATAAATGTATTACAAGAAAAATTAAAAATTAATTAAATTTTATATTATTCCTTTACATAAATTTAGTAAAAAGAAACCAAAAATTTAAAAAAAAATCCACTGGTTAATGATTAACAATGACCAAAATGTGAATTTCACTATTTTAGTCAGTTCAAATAGATAAAAACTACTGCATTGAGATTGCTTTAAAAAAAGTAAGCAAATGAAAATTATGCATAAATGCTTAGCTTTAATTCTAATTAAGTTTAGATTTAATTCTATTGTGAGACGGTAAATGAGCTTAAAATAATCAAAATATCTTCAATATGCAGTGGTGAATTAAAAAATCAGAAGAAAATTCAACATTAATTCCTTTAAAAATTGTAATAAAACCGCATATCAAATCATATTTAAGCAAATACTTCAATTTTCTGCGTGATCAATAAAAATGTGAACTACCTATTTCTTTTAACTATCTTTCAAAATAAAAGCTAACAGCCATTTCATTATTTAATGATGATAATGAACACAAATAAAAAAAGTAAGGGTTACCTTAAAAATGAAACCATCGAAAGTATCATGGATTTAATGCAGTCTTTTATTAACCGTTCTCATCTGACACAAAATTATCTAGAAAATCTTTTAAATAAATCAAGAAAAAATATTGCAAAATGATTTAAATTCAAAATTAAATTTAATCTGTGCGGTATAAATTCAAAATTAGGACCACACAATTGTTTTAGGAATTGTTATCTTAAATTTCATTTCTTGGTTTGGGCAGCAGTTTGTTGCATTTTAAAATCGTTGGAAAGTAAGCTTTTAGGGGTTTTTTTTTTTCAATTTTTCGTTTTTCTAAATTACAGCTTATTCTTTTCATTTATTTTTACTTTTTAAAAATAATTCCTTTACTTTTTTTATTTGTGATTTTACTACATTTTTTGTTTAGGCCAATATCTTTGAAACTGATCATTGCACCAAACAACATAATCCAATGATAATAGCTGATAAAAAGTTGTTCTAGGATAAACTCTCAATCTAGATTTGCACCCATGCCCATAAGATTATTTGAAAATCTCAGGGAAACACTAATTGGGATAAAAATATTTGATGAAATGTAACAGTACATATCTTTTGAGAAAATATGTTTCAAGCTGGAATAAATTAAAAGATTGCGTAAAAAATGCCCGTTATTATACAGAGCAACTGATGAAACAAAAAGGAATCAAGGAACAAGATGCAGTGTTGTCAAGAACCAACTGGTATGTCAGAGATTACCATAGAGAGATTGCTAGAACTCGGAAGAACCTCATGGACACACTTAATAGATGGCAAAATAGCTTTTTGGTTAGAATATAGTTAGACATATATGAAATTAAAAAATGCCCGTTATTATACAGAACAACTGATGAAATAAAAAGGAATCAAAGAACCAAGGAACAAGATGCAATATAGTCAAGAACCAACTGGTATGTCACAGATTACCATAGAGAGATGTTTGTTTGTTAGAATATAGTCGGAAGTATATGAAATTAAGCCAAGAACAAGAAGTCCGACGGCCATCTCTCTTTGCTGTTGCTGTGGAGAGATAGGATCCCTAATTCACTATGCCACTGAATGCTTACTGACTTTCTCATGGCACATGAGAAAGCCAGAACCACGTCTAGAGGGAGAATGGTACAGGAGAGTTGTAATGAATACCCTTTCACGTAGCAAGATCCACTCAATAGTAAACCATATTCATGAATACCAAGACCTCTTCAGGGCTATACAATAGCTGAAACCAAATTGCCAATCAAAATCAGTAGAAATTCTAACTTCAAAAGTTCTCAAAAGTCCCTTAAAAATGCAGTTCTTAAGAAGGAAAACAAAATCATATGATCCTGACGGACGCTACAGATTTTGACTCTAAAGTGATTGTTTATTTTTGATACATGTCACATAGATGTTCTCAATGTAATTTATCAATCTTTTCTTTTTAGTTAGTATTCTCATTTTCCTGTAAGTTGAACCCATAGTCAGCATTTGTTTAATTATTATTGTTCCCTCCATCTATTATTACTTTACCCAAAATTAAATACAGTCGTGTAGGATTTGACACCAATAGGATTAACTCTGGAGGTACCTGGATGGTTTGTAGTTTCCTTCTTTTTTTTTCCTTTATTTCTTCCTTTTTTTCTTTCCTTCCTTCCATTCTGTGCCCATCCAATCGGTTAGATAACTTAGTGTTATAGGCACCGGGGGCACAGAATGGCGTTTTGTTATGTTATGTGTCATATTTAGATGTGGCAGAGGTTTCAAGAGCATAAAACATAAGGTAATATTACATCACTCTGGCCTCCATTTTACAACTTCGCGAGACAATCAGTATTTTGTGGCGCAACTGTTAAAAGTGCAGGTAGCAGTCTGCAGTACAGAGATATATTTCATCTGATATAAGGTAAAATATAAAATATAGAATTTGCAGGTTCCAAAATTAAGAAGTGTTCAAAGTGCTGGCAACCAGCGTTTTTCTCTTATATTCCTAAACAACATCTATCTCAACAACTATATATCTCAAAAGGTGGTGAACTGCTTTCCTAAAAATGAGGTCAAGTTTAACATCTTTCCTTATTTTGCGGCAACGGTCTTGTTATGAAAACACCTTACGAAAGCAAAATTGTTGCTATTTATCATATAAATAACCGTAGTACGTCCACACAATAAAAAGAAAAAGCTTCTCTCTGAAGGTAAAATTAGATTGTATATTTTCCGACAGAGTTTCGAAATTGAAATGAACTGACATATTTTTTAAAAATCTCCAACTGACAGATGTTTTGGTGGCTAACGATATAAGAAGTTAAAAATAAAAATGCATTTTCCTTTCGTCGGAAACCCCACCCCTTTTTTTTACACTTTTTGTCTTTCTTATTTCTTTTTTTTCCCCTCATTGAAAATATTTCCTCACAACTTTGCCATCTGTTTACCAAGAATGTAGTGAGTTTAATCTAAGGAGAAAAAAAATATTATTTGTCTGGGAAAACTTATTAAAACAAATTAATATTCCTACTTTAATTTTTAAATTCAAATACGTTTAATATTAAAATTGTATGAAATCGACAGGAGAAAGAAGTAATAATGGGATTTTCCTAATTATTTTTTCATGAATTTTGATAGCTTTACTCTAATTCAAAAAACGATTTTGGGCGATGTGATTTATGATACCTAAGTTGTTATTTTTTATTGTGAAATGGAGACCTGAAAAAAAATTCAGATTCGTTTAAAATTATATTTATATGAAATCAGCAAGATGAAAAAGTAAACATGGGATTTTCATCATTATTTTTTCGGGAATTATGATAGCTTTATTCTAATTTAAAAAGCGATTTTGGAGGATGTGATTTATAATACCTAAGATGTTTTTAATTGTGAAATGGGGAACTGAAAAAAATTCAAGTTCGTTTAATATTAAAATTATCTGAAATCAACAGGAAAAAAAGGTAAATATGGGATTTTCCTAATTATTTTTTTCGTGAATTAGGGTGGTTTGATTCTAATTCAAAAAATGATTTGGGAGGATGTGATTTATGATACCTAAGTTGTTGTTGTTTTTAATTGTGAGATGGAGAATTGAAAATAATTGTAACATTAAGAATTAATCTTCTGATTTCTATTCGGTTTATGTTACTTTTGATTAATTTTAACTGAAAAATAAATAGGGTAAAAATATTTATTTTGGGAATATCTTTTTAAATATATACTTGCCATGCATGTGCTTCAATCATAAATGAGTCAATTCAAGCAATTGAATATATCCTTATTTTATCAAAGCCTTTATATTTTTAGTTAGCTTCACTCAGGGATGGGCAATTTTTCTTGTGAGCAAGCCGAAAAGAGAGACAGAAGAAAAAAGGAATTCTGCAATCCTGTAATGAGGGAATTGAAATATTGGAAATATAATTTATTATGAAACTCAATACGAACTGAAATATATTAAAAACTAGCTGGTACCCGTCGCGGTTCTGCCGTTAAAGAAATCATTTAGGAAATATCGTTTGAACTTGATATAGTTCTCTTGTTTCATTAAGAATGATATTTATTTTCTGGTCGGCAATGAATACATTCATTGAAATTGAAGGATATATAAAGCATAAATAGTATTCATTCTATTTTTATTATTCTTTTCGACAAACAAATACTCATTTTTATAAATTAGATTTGTGTATTCTTTTAGAAATGTAATACTTAGTGTTCTTTCAGAAACTTTATCGTATCTTGTGATTCGTTTAATATTCGTCCAAAATTCCGAAGTTTAATGTTAAAAATTAAATTAAAATATTTTCTTTTAAAATTGATTAAACACGGAAACCATGAAGCTTTAATATCATAATTAATTATAATAATCCTTTATACCATGAAATTTTTAATATAGTTGAAAAGATAATTTTTTGAAAACTGAGAGGGTGCAAAATTATTTGTACTATAATATTTTCGGAAGTTACTGCAAAAAACACTAAAATCTTATTAAATATTTAGTTAAAATTTTAAACCTATAGGATTCGTTACCCCATTACTTCTCGCACACTCTCAAATAAAACTATTACATCCGAGAAAGACTTGCATTTGCATTTACGTACAACAGCTACGAAATATGAACGTCTAACTTGAATTTAGCATCTTCACTGAATCTCTTGTGTCTCCTTGGCTAATTATTTGGTGGTTACTTCATGGTCAATAGATGCGGTAAATAGGAACACAAATATTTTTATGCATTTGATAATTTAATTATACCTATAACCATCCCGTAAATGCAAGTATTAAGTAGTCAAAGTTTTATCCCAATCGTATGAGCGATACGGCAGCTCATAAGAGATAAACATTCATTTTATTTATATAGATTATTTAATATTAATGAAGTGAAATAATTTGTGAATACATACTTAAAATTTATATTTTGCTTTAAATATAACATTGCTAAGTACTATAAATATATATATATAGATTTATTTCAAAATCTATGATGGGCCAGATGCTCACATAGCAGATGCTTAACAACATCTGCTATGTGAGCACCATTGAGGAAAGTTCGCTCCTTGGAAAAATTTGCTGTTTGATTGTGAAATAAATCTTTAAAAAAAGAATAGATCCAAATTTTTGTGTTGTCCTTTTGTATTTTGTTTATGGATTATATGTTTAGTTATTTAAATATGATTATTAGTCACCTAATTTGTATTTTCTTTTGTAATTTAATAGAGCAGCATTCAAACAATATTTGTTTGCCTTGATTATGTGAAGAAAAAAGGTGGTATTTTTTGTCTGTACATACATCATACATCAACACAACACATATACACACATCTTTATTATTACTTGAGATTCCTGAATAATTCCAGATGAATATTTCAAAGAATAGCTGCAACACTAACTGAGATTCAGGTAGAAAAAAATTGCATATAACTTTGAAACATTTTCAAATACTGAAATAAAGCATTTATAACTTTTTAATGAGTTTTAGGAATCTTGTCTCACTATCTCAGTTTAAATTAAAAATAATTCTTATTAGATAAAAAATTGATTTCTATATTTTCATATAAAATGTACAAATATCAGTAATTATTATTCTACTTTCATTATATGGAAACGAAGCTTCCTAAATCACAAATAAGCAAAGCCTCCAACAGAAAAACATACTTGAAGAATTTGGAGCAAAAGTCGCTCATAAAATTTTTAATATTCTGCCTAACCTCAAAATATTCCATTTATCTGACAGCGATTGTCTCAGCTGTGATGGGATTGGTATGACACTCCATTACGCTGTAAAGGATGTTCTCGCAGTTTCATGGGGAGTCAGCATCAAAAGCTTGCACCTAGACTAGACAAATGATGGAGTCGTCAATAAGTTATTCTCCAGGCAGAAAATTCATACGATAATCAAATTTAACAGATAAAATAGATAAAATAGAGATCTCTTTCCGCCTTCTCGGCCTTCAGCATTCACCTCACTTATTGAATTTGAGAGAATTTTACTTTTTTCTCTGAGAATGGTCCTTTCCCTGATTACCTCAAAAAATTCCATCTAACAGTGATCGTCTCAGCTGTTATGGCACTTCATTATGCTACGACACATGTTCTCGCAGTCGCATGGAGAGTCAGCACCAAAAGCTAGCACTTGGCTTAGACATGCTTGATGGAGTAGTCGTCAGCAAGTTATTCTCCAGGCAAAAAATTCATAAGATAATCAAATTTATCAGATAAAATAGAGAATACTCTTCTTGTCTTCTCAGCCTCGGACATCATGGATCTCAAACATTGAACAGTCAAGGAAAAAGCAAAAAATTCGATTCTCCATTTGTATCTGTAGTTATCATTTTATCTACAGTTATGTTTTTATGTTAACTGCTTTCCTTGTAACTTATCATCAAATTATTTTTATAATTTATATTACGTTATTTTTACTGCTTTTTTTTATCTACCATATTATGATGGCAGATTCTATAAGGACTAGTCTATTGATTTTCTTATATTCATAATATAAGAATTAGATATAATTCTTTGTGTTACACTGTCACACCTGAATTTCTGTCTCTGTAAAATGCATGAGTTGAGAATGAAAAAAAAAGTATGAGAAGCTCTATTTATTATTATTCCAGATATTTTTTGTTTAATTATTACAAACAAAAAAACATTATAGCAATCGGCTACCATTTTTAATGTGTGTGTGTGTTTTACATATTCTCTAAACATTCATTTCTGTTATATTTTCTGTTGGTTTTAATAAATTTCCTGTATCATACCCATTAAATACTGATTGATGGCCGTTGTTATTACGAATACAGGGATATAAAACGGCATTCTTTTCTACTCTATCGCATGCGAAGTTAAAGATTCCAATGCTAGGACTTAACGTTGCATTTGATAGAAGGACATTAACGGTTAACGGGATGGAAGGTTCAAGATATAGCTTGGACTTCACTCCTTCAGATCAATCAACAAACAATTAATTTCACGTCTTTTCAGTTACCTACACAGACTTTGGAAGAAAGATAATTGATAAAATTTCAGCTTTAGCCATCTTTTGTCAATAATCCGGATTCTTAAATCCAATTTCTCAGCTTCATGCACTAATTTTTTTGTTATTTAATTGCATATTGTTAGTATTATTTATCACAAAACTAATGTGGTGAGTGAATTCTTCAAAACGCTTAAAATTTTTTTTAATTCTGTGGAACTAATGGTTGTCCTCTGTTCTAGTTATACGATAGTCTATATTAGATAGAATATTAGACAGACCATTTTACAAAAAATGTTGTTGAAATTCTTTAAAATATGTGATAAATACAGTTTAGTTATTGATGATGAAAATTAAATAATAAGCAAAATTAAAAGATAAATAAACAAGCAAGTGAAACTGATCTAAGTGATGGATAGGTCTAATAAGGGATGTACAAAAGCTGTGCTAAATAAGGTGATAGATTGTAAAAGTACGATCTGGCTCTATACCATGAACATAACTCTGTAGCTGGAATTCCGTGCCAGAAATTATAAAATAAACTATAAAGCTATGAACACTAAGAAATCCATCTACATTATAAAAATTAAAAAAAACTGTTGATACATTTCTCGAGGCCTGGTCATAATAAAAATGAAAAAAGGTTTTATATTCATATAAAAACAAACACTTCTCTTTTCGTCAGGGTTTTCGAGAGAAAAAAAAGCATGAGATTTAATTTGAAAGTACCTCTTAAAACAAAGAAAATATTTCGCATCCTTGGTGGCAAAGGTGGGAATTTTTTTAAAGCATTTCTGTTTCTGAAAAATAAATGAGTTGAGAATGAAAATATTTCGCTCTTTTTTCATATCATTGATCTTTTTCAACAAGAAATGGAAAGAAAAGGCAAAGAGAAACAAACGAAGTGAAATTATTTTCTCTCCCCTCCATGCGAAAGTGTAGGCAAGAAGAAAGAAAGCGGTGGAAGAGATAAAAAAAAGTTTTTCAAACCACGAATAAATGTCAGTTATAATTCAGGTTGAAGCATAAAAGTTTCGCAGCCTTCAATTTTTTGACTTCAGCACCGGAGGGAAGAATATTGCATCCTGTTTCACACATTCTTTTAATACTCAAAGATTTCAAAATTTGTTACAAGAGTTATTTGATTGAAGCGTGAATACAAAAGGAGCCATTGAAATCATTGTGAGATGATTTTTTCAAACAGGAGTAGTCCCAGCAAGAAAATAAAAAGCGGAAGAAAATAAGGAAAACTATTGAGTAGTATAAAACAAAAGAGCATTCATAATAAATGAAATAAAACAGCGATTAATAAAATGATTTAAAAGAAAAAGACACGAATTTGACAATATCCCAATGGAGATGCTTGAAAAAATTACTTGAATGAATTCAACAATAATTTTAAGGTTAGACAACAAATGCTTAAAATTGGGTGTGGCTCCCTAATTAATTTAAAATAGTAAAATTAATTCTAATTCCTTAAACTAATAGAGACTTAGACACTAAGTTGTTTAACTTGTTCACTGCCACTACCCACGGCTGATATCTAATCAGATGGCTATCTTTGAACTGCAGTAGAGAAGGTGGTTAGGTTCAATGACATATTATTTGTAAAGCACAGGCGCGTCAGGGCAGCGAATGTGTTAACCAATTTGTTTACTAACAACAGCAAATCAAATCTTGGATAAGATGATGCCTCAAAGAATACAATACTTATTAACGACACAGAGCAGACCACATATGATCAACATGACTTTCGATATCACTCTTGCGAAACAGAACAAAATGCACTATGAATAAAATAAAGGATGATAGGAATGAAAAATTAGAAACAACAATTATTTAGATATAGTTGTAGCATTTGATTTCTTATGGATAGAAATTCATTTTATATGCCCTAATAAAAATGAATTGCCCCAGCAACCTTTTTGAAGGATTACTTGAGAGAAGGATGATGCTTTTATCAAAATAGGGAGAATAATTGAGACTTTGGAACAGAGATGAATACCACTGAAGGTTCATGCAAAGGGCCGTTTTTCTGGAACATGGTTTTGAATTCTGCATTAAATCTTCCAGAGAATTGCTTTATACAACCATATGCCGATGATTTGTTACTAATAATCTTGGGAAGAACAAAAGATGAACTGGATCGACTGCACACAAATTGTTAAGTCTCCAAATGCTGTTTTTCACATAATGCTTCAGAAGCAAATCTACTGTCCTTTATTCATCAAGAATAAACAAAAATCGATTAATACTTCAATAATTTGGTCTCAATAGTTACACGTTTTAAGAAAGAATTATTATCTGTGTGACGGGTCCAATGTGATTTCGAAATTTGCATTTATGATTAAAGATATGGTTGCAGAAAAAAAATGCTCCTTAAAACCACACACAAATATAAAATTCTGTCAGTAGTCACCAGACAAATAAAGTTCTGTTTGTGATATCTCAACAAGTCAGAACTCTGAAAAATGAAATGCCAATAAAGATGAAACACCGAATATCCAAAACCTCAATAAATCAATATCTAAATCAAAAGGTCCATTTATCTAAATTAAATTTCACCTTTTAACTAAATATTGCAAAAGTATTGACAATAATATATCTGTAAGAGCGTATCTTAGTAGAATCGCTAACATTTTATCGCTACAAATATACTATTTGAATATGTACGAAATAGGAAAATATTTTTTAATGGAACAAAATTTCTAAATCTTTATTTCAGTCTCAAATTTTCACTTTTATTGTCCAAAATTTTTTTCAGACATAACAACTCTTAGGATTTAACGATTCAAAGTAGCAATATATAATATCAAATCAAAGAAAGCAATTATGTTAGCCAAATTGAAATTAATTAAGTACTCTCGAGCTTCGTTAAGCATTCATGCAAATTGATTCTACTGGATAATGATTCGCCAATTGCAACTCATCCTCTCTGGCATGAGAGACACCAACTTACAGCATTGTGGATAATTTTAATGACTTTGAGACAGAGAATGGTGTACCATTTCAGATATTATCTTCATTGCAGATGCATGCTATTACTTACCTGGAGTAATCTTAAAAGGATTGTAATTTTACAAAATGAAAAATAAGAACAACTTTAGTTGTTTTCTAGTCAAACAGCTTTCTTGAAATATGAGAGATTTTGTTTCTCAGAAGCATGTCTTCCTTGCCAAATTTGAAATTCAAAAAATTCGTAATGTTGAGTGACTTACAACACCAAATATTAAAATTAAATCAATAATTTACTCCAAACTTGAATAATGAAAGAAAAATGTTTACAAATAAGCATACGTCTTTGCATATTACTTTCAAAACTTGCTTTTTAACTATGCAAAGCTTCTCAAAAAATGGTTTAATATATATTTCTTTAAATATTGCATATAGACGTATGCATCCAATTTCAAAGTTTCATTAAATAAAATGTGAGCAATATAAAATATTTATGTTTAAAAAAATTATTTTTGTAATGACCCCTATCATGTAAAAGAGTTGATTAGTAAAATATTTCCCTTACATTCTTTTACTCAAAGTTGCATGCTTCTAACTTCAAAATTTGCAGAGATATAAACATCTTAAAATTTTGTGAGGTGTATCATAAGTTGGAAATACAAAAATCAATTTTAGAAATGCAAATTTACTCATTAATGAGAAACTCTCATAAGCAAACATTTGTCTAGTAGTAGATGATTCAATTACCGTGACTTAAAATTAAATTTCTAACCAGGCATACTTTTTAAAATTTGATTAAAAGACAGCATCACTTCCGAATGTGAAAAGAAAGAATCGAAATTTCAGTTATTTTAAATATTAAATTTCTTAGAAATATAACCAAAAATCAAACAAGAAAATAATATTTCAAAAGTCGTCTTCCAAACATTTCATATCTTTATAGAGAATGTGTTTTTAGAACGGTTTAGTGATTTTAAATTACAAAATATTTACTTTCCTGGAAAGGATAAGACGTTATGCAATCGATTCGGAAACACATATTTTGTCTTATCTTTTTGTTATTCTCATGTTCGTATACGAACATTCAGTACATAACTTAACATTCTAAAAGTGACAGTGCAGAGAATATTTCGATGTATTGGAGTGTTCGTGGATTCTATGGACAACTATAATCAGATCATCTTTAGTAAGATAAAAATCCCTTCTTTATAGAATAGGTCTAGTATAGGGGTCAGCAACCTATTGAAACAGAAGAGCCAAAAGCAGCAATTTTTAAAAAATCCAGTTTTTAAAGAGCCATTAAAATTGTTCGATTTAATATTATAATATTTGCTTATATACATTTGATTTTTGATTTAAAATAAACAGCTTTAAGTACGGAACAATCTTCATTCATGCAGGGTGTCCCAAATTAAAGTTACCCTATTCAGAGCTACATACCACCGTAAATATTCATCCGAAAATTCTGAAATTTCGGGTATGCCTTAATGAAAGGAAATACATTCTGCTAAAAAAATTTAGTTGCCACTAGAGAGCGTATTCATGTAAAGTGGGTCTACAGAACATCCCTGCTCTACCTAAGACGTTCCGTTACATTCACCGAAAGAATCGGTATGGTGGAGATTTAATGCTTCTTTTATTCTGGAGAAGTACTTATTCGAGGAACAAACTCCATCAGATGTAGTGACATGCACTATCACGAAAGAGCGATATGCATCGATGTTGGATAATCCAGTTGTTCCGGCTCTAAAATCACGCGTATGTCTTGACCGAACGCTTTTTATGCAGGATGGTGCGACTCCACACACTGCAAATTGTGTAAAAAGTATTCTGAAAACACATTTCACAGAAGAAAAAGTAATAAGCCGCAATTTCAATAATGCTTTGCCCGATCCCCAGACCTTAATTCATGCGATTTTTGGCTCTGGGTATATTTGAAAGATCTGGTTGACCATGACAACCCGAGAACGTTGCTTGATCTTAAAGCCAGTATTTGCCACCAAGTGCTCAATATTTCAATGCAGACACTACGCTCTACTGTTGAACATGCCATTTTCAGTTTTCAGAGGGTAGCTGACAATAGTGGCCATCATATCAAACATGACTTAGATCAATTGCAAGCTCATGTGTAATTCTTATATAAAATAGTTGATAATACGCCCTCTAGTGGTGATATTTGGAACTAATTTTTTTTTAGCAAAATGTTTTTTTCATCCCTTCATTAAGGCTTGCCCAAAATTTCAGAATTTTCGGATGAATAGTTACGGTGGTATGTAGCTCTGAATAGGGTAACTTTGATTTTTGACACCCTGTATAAAAATATAGATAGTTATATCAATGGAAGTATTGAATGTGCATGTCTTTTGAAAGCTTGATTAAATCTGGTTTATATTTTGTTGTTATAAGTTTCAAGCAAGACTCCAGATTTTTTATTTACTAGTTGATTTCTAAATTCACTTTTTATTATATTTATTCTAGAGAATGCTTGCTCACACGAATATGTCGACCCTAAAATCATCAGCACTACATATGTTAACTTTTTCATCTCATTGTAGCCTTCTGAAAGACTATTCCATCCGTCGAAGATGAGAGCCTCAACTCGCGGACTTTGAGGCGACATACACCTAACGAAAATGGTAACTTATGCCGTGTCTTTTATGTCGCATGACTCATCTATAACAAGTGATAATGAAACTAGTTGAATGCCTTCCAATTGCATATGTATTACATTTGAAAACATTTTAGTAGTTCTATCTTGCACTGTTTTAGCGGAAAATGGCAAATCTTTGATTTTTTTTTCATAATTTCAGCTTTATTTTTTAAATCATGGAGCAGTTCTTCAGATGCAACCTTTGACGAAGAACAACAACCTTTGACTGTAAAACAGTCTTTGACATATTCACCATCTATAAATAGTTTTCTTCTTTTTGCCATTTTTTATGATATTGAAACGCTTACCAGATTTACATTATTGAAAGTCTCAGTCCAGATGCTTAACATGAACTTGACTGTTTCTTTCTTTTCTTATTTTTCTTTGAGCTCTTCAGCTTTCTTCTTTCGTCTGTCACCAGTTGGATATTTACCAGCATACTAGGCTTGTTTTGTAATAATCTCTCCAAATTTGACTTTTTACTGTGTGCGAGTTTTTCATGGGAAATGAGATAAGACCATCTGTGCTGCATATGAATGCGAACGACTACGTCCAATCCGATTACGTTAATGGAAACTGTTGAGATATTATATGCTTAAAAATATTTTTTCTTATTTTTAAGGGGTTTGATAATAAATTAATAATTTTTCATATGGAACTGAAAAGCCACAACTTTACATCAAAACAGACACATGCGGCTCGCGAGCCGCAAGTTGCCGACCCCTAGTCTAGTATCAGCGGCAATTTTCTATAAATGAGAGATGCAGGATTTTTAGAAATTATTCGACTCATTTCACACAACAGTTTGCTGAATAGTGTCCAATATATTTATTTTTGAATGGCAATATGTCTTGCCTAATCGATAAACGCAATTAGTTAGTACTTCCACACATGCAGCTTGAATTAGATGTTTCATCTAGTCATCACATAAAACTTTTAGAAGAATGCAAAATCCCTTATAAGAACATTGTCTTGTAAGAATCTGCTGAATCGCATTCTAGATCTGCTCACTTGATGCCTCTTAACTTCTATTTAAGGGATTGCTTACCATCTTCTGTGTATAACACACCTCTTACTGTCATTTTCTGTCTTCCAGTCAGAAGACCTATGCTGAAGAATTCAAGAAATCTTTCTTGAATTCTTTCTTGATATCACAAGAGATAAAATAATCGCATTATTTCTATACTCATCGTTAAATATATGCAAATTTGTAAAGGTTTTAAAATTTGGAACATGTTTTTCAAACACTTCAGTTGATTAATTACTCGAACTTTTTTTTAATTTAATGAAAGTTAATATCGGCATTATTTTCTGATTCCATCTCTTTAGTAATGAATTGTGACACATGTGTGTTATCCTTCAAATCCATAACGGAAGTCCCATTTAAACACAAAGGAGATTTGATTTAATTCACTATGAAAAAAGGAATTAAATCAATGAATTTTCTTTTAATGTCATTAAATTTTGTAGGTAGAACTATGTAACCATTTGCGCTTATAGATTTAATTAAAAGCACATAAATATGTACATGATTTGGTAATTTTTGGTGCATTCGTGCAGTGATTATTACCTAAACTTGTAACTCCAAATTTTACAGGAGCAAACTTTCATACAAAATTCCTTTTTTTTTTGAGTCGCTTCCTTCCTTCTTTTCGGAACAATAATTAAAAAATTCTCCTAAATATTGCAGTAATATATTTAAAATACATCCATGGATCTATTGACATTTGTCAAGGCTAACTGGGGAAAATTACCAGTTGTTCGTTTGGAAACTAAATTTATCTCAACGAATATATACATTTGAAAATGTTAGATTTTAAGAAAAACAGTTGTTTTGAGTTACAACGACTTATTTATCATCAAATTGATAAATCAAAGGAAATCTAGTGTTAATATTTAATTAATATTAAAACAATTACCGTCCGAATATAAATGAACTCTTTAATGTATTTACAAATTACAAGTGAGGAATAAATCAATTCATATTAAGCCCAGAATTAACTTTAATTTTCCTTTGAAACAAGCTGTGATCTGGACCAACGTTATGGATTTCTGAGGCTAAAAGAAAAACGATGAGGCAAAAAAAAAAAGATTTTGCCTCCCGGAGGAAAAAAAACCCGCTTCTTCTTGATTTTCTTTTGTATGTGTATTCTGAAAAACAGATGGGTAAGAAGGATTTTCTTCTGGCAAGAAAGAAGTAATCTATCACCAGACTGATTAATCGCGTGAATTAAATCTATACTATCTGAAAATGAAGTCATTAGAAAGCACGAAAAATAATTAATGTAAATTTTTCAACTCGTGTTTTGAATTTCAACTCTGACTGTATATAAGTTTCAGAGAATAAATAACTAGTGTTTTCCAAACATTAATTCCAACCTTGGGAAAAACATTTCTCTCTTATTCAGTTTTCTTTTTCTTAGAGAATGAACTTTTTCAAGTTCAGTTCAATCAATAAAATAATTTGCTAAAAGAAATACATTTGTATATTTATGTATAATCTAAACATTGAATATCCTTATTAATCCCAAAAGGATTATATTACTCTGAAAAAGAAAGAATTCTGAAACGCAAGAAGGACAAAAGTTTATTTTTGTAAAACATTTGGCATGACCTTTTAAAAACTGAAAAGATATATTGCCTTGATAAAATAATACCAGTCAAAACTTCTAGCTCTGTAAGTAAACGCGTGCGTTCTCAGTAAAAATTATGCAAAGCTCTTTGGCTTGGTAAAGTATTATTGCAAACTTGTAATGTTGCTTCCTAGTATAATTAGTTCTATCACGGGAAAGACCGTTTTACAAATATCAGTATCGGATGCTGATCGGGTACAGAACCAGGGATTCCAGAACTTGGCGACCGTTTGGTGACAAAATGGATAGTGCTGGAAACTTCGAGAATATTAATGATTCATCTAATAGGAACTGAGATACGCCAAGAACTTTCTTGAGAAAAGGCAGACATTCTTAAGCTGCAGTGTGAATTGAAGCATATGCGGACAAATAAAGAATCTTCGAAGCAACAGCAGAGGGCCAGCGTATAAAAAATAATAATCACATTGAAGGATAAATTTAACAAATATAGTAGCTATTCGGCTAAAAATATAAATATTCCAAAATAATCGACTAAAATTCTGAATGTCACTTCAGACGCTTTCTATAAAATTTCCATTAATTAGAAGTGCTGTTTCTTTGCTGCCGATTATTGTCACCGTTTCAAAGGGAAGCACAATTTGTTGTCATCTGGTAATCTGAAACTAAAAAATACTTAAACTAAACTAATATACTAAAACTATAAATATACTAAACTAATATATAAAATAAATATATACTAATATATAAAATAAATAAATAACATTTATACTAAAACTATATATATATACTAAAACTATAAATATACTTTAACTAATATACTAGATACTACTTAATTGAAATTAAAAAATACTTAGTGGGATAAATTATTATCACTAAAGTGTTTGAAATTTAGTGGGAAAATATCGTCATCAAAGACATATTTTTTAAATCCTTCGACGTCTGATCTAAGGAGACTCTTTTGTTTGCAAATCAGAGTTTTTCATTTCGAAAAACAGTTATAGGGAACGTGCATCATACTACTTATATTTTGATGAGTAGTATCAATGATTAATAATTAATATCCTCTCGTCGAAGATCCAAGACAACTTCTGAATTAAATTTTTATTTTTTTAAAAAACAAGAATTCGTGGGTATGTATTCATGAAATGTAGCTTATACTGTGTGAGTATGAAAGTATGGAAAGAATAGGAGTTTAGCCTTATCAAATTTTATCAACTATATCGTTGAAATAATTCATGAAAATAAATATTAACTGACCGCAAAGCAATTTATGAACCCTAGTTTCTCGTTTCCAACGAAACATTTCAATCATTTTCATTCGAAAAATCACTTATAACATTAGACTCTATAGTTCTTTTTAAATAATTTTATTACAGATTATTAGAGAAAAATACAAGTGAATTTTTTTAAACAAAGGTTGATATGCTAACTAGAAACAGTATTTGAATTGACAGACGAAGAGAAAGTTCTCCGGTTAATCTAAGAGAATATATAAAAGAATTTGATTAAAATTAAATTAAAAGTAAAATTAATAAAATTTGATTTAAATTAGCAACATATGACAAATAAATTTTCGGGTTCTAAGTGTCTGGATTTAATATAGATGAAATATGAACTCCGCCGTAGTTTATATGCTTCGAAATAAATCAATAAATATAAACTGAGAAAAATAGAAAAATTATGTTATCCTTGATTCTTTCCCTAACTTATTTTTTTCTGAAAAATAGCGATCCTTTTTGAATCTTCGTAATTACTCTTAAGTAATTACGAAGTAATTACTTAAGAGTAATATCTTTATCTTAATCTTTAATATCTTAAGTAATTACTCTTAAGTAATTACGAAGATTCAAACTTTAATTGAATTTCGCAAATGCAAACAATAAAAAAAGGCTGCTCATTTAGTTTATGATCATAGATTATGATTTATTATTTCAAAAATAAGTTCTAATTGTATATGTCTCTGATCTGAGTCATATGTTTCGTTGTTTTAAATTCATCCATGAAGATATTTGAAAATTTGATTAAACATAATTGCAAAGCAAAATAACTCAGCCTTATAGTTTTATTAAATTAATTCGCTAAATATTCTCAAAATAATTAATTTAATAAGAGCCTAGGGCTGGAGTTATTTTGCTTTGCCATGATATTTTGACATTAGTTTCCAGAAAGATGGATAGATGTATGGCAACTGAGACCTTTTGTCTGCCAAATAATTAATCTTCTTCTCAAATAATTCCTTCTGAATATCCCTTATTTATAGATTCAAAAACTACGTATGTAATATTTTAAATTAAAAAAACGCCTTAATTTCTTAAGATTATTTAAAGAAATTTGCTGTCTAAAATGAAGTCACTTATAGCTGTTGTAACTCGATACAAAAATTATGTCCTTGAATTCTTGAATTATGTCCTTAAAATCCTTAAATGTCTCAAGCGTTTTATAGAAACTTACACTGATAGCTGAATTAATACGAAAGCCCAATTTCAAAACAGGAAATGTCATGTTAGTTGAAAGAAAGGAAAACTACACACTTAATGGGTCAATAAAGAAATTTGTCTTAAAATAACAGAAATTTTTATTTGAAATTAATACGGAAGTTAATTTTCAGCTCAAGACCGATTTTACCATTACGCGATCCTAGATGACCGCCAAGAGGCATCTTAACTTGGAATGTTTACCAATTTCATGCAGTTTTTTCTTCGGTTTATCGTCGATCAGTCAATAATATCCATAATGGCAACCTTATCAGTAAGAAGTTTGCAGCAAATGTTTTTCAGGATGCTCCTACTTCGATAAATAGAATAAATGCGGAACTTTCATTATATGATTATCAGTTTTGGAGTTGATGGATAGCTTGAGCCTCTTTTTGAGCCACTTAGTGTAAACACATCTCAAAGTAAAGCGTAAATCATTAGTTAATAATAGATGTAAGATGAAAAATGGTACCTTTTTACCAGTAGATGGTCATTAACGGCACATTAAAGAAATAACTTATTTTATCATGATCGGACCGTTAAGGCATACACCTGAACAATTAATTTTCTGTAAAAGATGAAACGTCCTAGTGCTAGTGGATTCGTTTAACATGGGATTGTTTACTATTTACTAAAAGTGCAAGCTAATTTGAAGGCGTGGCTCAAAGCTAATCAAATCTTTACACAGTGAAAAAATAAACCTTTGCAATTTTTGGCCTGCTTTTATAGAAACATATGTGAATTTAAATGGAATAAGCAATAAGGTAAATTTTATCAAATACCTCATTTGGTTTCTTAATAAAAATATTCCATTACACCTTCATAAACTCATTGAGCATGAGAAAGAAAATCGTAATGCAAAACATTCCCACAGACTGAACCTCAACTCATTTGGTTTCAATACCTCATTTGGGTTCATAATAAAAATATTCAATTACAACTTCATAAGCTCACTGAGCATCAGAAAGCAAATCGTAATGCAAAACATTTCCAGAGACTGAACCTCATTCCTTCATCAAATTTATTGATACTTTTGAATTGTTACAAAATTAGTTTGTTTTAGTTCATTACATTTGTTTATTATTCAGAATAAAGAGTAAGCGTTCGGTGTTTATTACCTTCCCAATATGACAGAATTATTTTGATAGATTGCATTCTATAAAAATAATGAAACTACTTTTTATTGAATAACATGTTAATTTAATATAAGTTATTACATTGAATCTAAAAAGCATATTTTCTGCTTTAGTGTCATGTCTGAGAAGTGTCAATAAATTGTAAAAAAACTTAAGATCAATTATTAATTGAAACTTTTTTGTAGTTAATATGTGATTATTTGTGATAAAAATTTATGTTAAAATGTTTTATAATTTTTAAAAGTATATTCTTATTCGATTTATAAAATGAGTAAAAGAAGGGGTTATAATAATTGAAATTCGATTTTGTGCTTTTCGGAATCATGCGCGAAATATATTTTATGATTATATATTGCATCTACTGTGAATTATAAGAAAATATGAATTCCAAGACTGATTATAAGATTAAATGGCACAAACAAAATCTCTTATTTTTAAATTAATGGCAACGTTGATTTTGTTCATAAATATATAACATGATTTTATCGTAAAATAGAAAATAATATGATAACTATTAAAAGAATTTAATATAAAATAAGTTTCAATCTTCTCTAATTAACACCTTATATTAAGGCCATAGCCCTTTCTTTTTTGTGAAACTATACTATGCAGAGAAAGATACAAGTACATGCACATTTTTTTTTTTTTTTTGCAAAACCGCACAGCACAGTTTTTTTTTTTTTTTTTTTTTTCTTTTTTTGCCTTCAACTCTAAATACTCAGGCGCATACCCATTCTTTCAGTCACTATGTATCCTTGTAAAGATAATCAAAAGATTTTCATAGGATACGATAAAAAATTAATCAAAATCAAAATAAATTAAAGAATATATTCACTAAACAAAAATATCATTACTGATATGCGTTTAGACGAAATGTTCTGCTCTATATGGGTTTCAGAAAGGGTAAATATATAATTTGGCAGATGAAATCAGGAAACTAAAATTTAAAACATATCTGCATTATTTGGTCTAAATGAAGGGCATTTTTTTTTCTAATTCCTAATGAAATTATTAAAAGCATCAATTTAATTTCTATCATTTTATTATAAATTTTGGGTGTTTTTGTGTGTGTAATCATCGCACATAATCATGTTAGTCTTTCCTTTTTTAAGATGAGAAGAAAATTTTCATATAACTTACACAAACTGATTTAAGGAATATTTCGATTCGTCCATTTTATAATATACTAGTCGCCTTTGGCAACCAGCTGGTTCGCCATGAGTAAAGCGTTCTAAAATTCTCAATTAAATCACATATTCATTAGCCTTGAAGTAATTCCGGGCATTTTCTTTAGTATTTTCTTTAAGATGATGGACGGAAAGTTCTAAAAGTACACCTTTTCCTAATAGTATTCTTTAATTTTATAAATCAGTCAGTTTTAATCATCGGTTATGCTTCCAAAATATTAAAAAAAATTTCGATGATGTTGCCAAAATATTCTATGTTTTTTAAAGAAAGCGAGAAAGGGGAAAAAAGTATTAAATTAATGATACAGATATTGCAAACGATTACATAAATATGCCATTCAGTCGAGATTTCAATGCATATCCTGTCTAAATTCAATCAGGTTTACCATAAATAAAGAAGATTTGTTGAATAAAATGATTTAGATATTGCAAACGATAATAGAAACGTTTGCTTTGCATTTATTTTTTTCGAAAATATCACATTTTTTGTTTTTTTTATTTTATCCAGTCACGTGCTAAAAGTATCATTTCTTTAGATTTATTTTGCGATGATAGTTTTTTTTTATTTGAACTTCCGGCATTCTTTTATTTTATCCAGTCACGTGCTAAAGACATGGTTAAAATATTTCTTTAAAAATTCGTTAAAAATAGAAGCTTACGTTATAAATTAAAAAACTGATACCGTTAGAAAGCTAATTTTTTTATCTTTAAATGGATATAAAAATCATGTTTGTGCAATAATATTTTCGGAAGTTATAGCAGAAAAACGTCGAAATTTCGCTTAAATTTTAATTAATTCAAATTCTAATTAAAAATTCGAAAAAAGGTCTCAGAGGTGCACATTCCCAACCCCCAAGGTATACATGTACCAAATTTGGTAGCTGTAGGTCCAACGGTCTGGCCTGTAGAGCGGCAACACACACACACACACACGCACACACACACACACACACATTGAGCTTTATTATAAGCATCGATATAGATAGATTACACATCACATGATCTTTAAAGAATCATATGAAACCATGTCAAATCTAAGTATCATTACTAATTTTCATTGCATTTAAACAAATAAAAATGAATAAATTTGTTTTGGAATTCAGATTATTATAAAATAAGTGATACCAGTAAGGGATTTTATATTTGGATTGTTCTCTGAAGTTTCCTTGAATGGTCTGGTGTAAGATTAGAAAAAGTTGGATCTTTGAAATTAAAATTTAACCACTCTTTAAGTTAATTTTCCATTAAAAATTCATTTGCTTGTTGGATAAGAAAAACAGAGCAATCGCTCCCAAATTTACCATTATCTTTTAACGTTTTATTGGCCGCCTTCTATATGGACTTGCAATTATCGACAGTAGTATTCCGCATTGCAACAGCCGCAATATACTGACATCCTCAATAAATTGACATCGTATATTAGGCTCGCTCAACACAATATTATTCACGTCGATCAATCCGTTTATGAGTCTGAAGGGTTTCAAAGTCGCTCAAATTGGTATATAATTTGAGATTTCTTTCAAAATTAGAGGCAGATTTGGATGATTGACCATTGATATTGTTTCTAAACATCATGAGTTTTTCACATAAAATGAAAACTGGCGAAATAGAACCAAAAGAAAGAGCTATTGGTCTAGCTTTTGTCCAGTTATTTTAAACATTTTAATTTTACCACACATCCATTCAAAACAATTATGCTTGTTATTAGACAGTTTCATTTCACTAATAACAAGCATAATTGCTTTGAATGGATGTGTGGTAAGATTAGCATGTGAAAAAAACTGGACAAAAACTGTTAATCTTACCACACATCCATTCAAAGCAATTATGCTTGTTATTAGACAGTTTCATTTCACTGTCGATACTGTTACGTTCAGTGGTGGCGGGGTGGTCGGCTGTATGCAATAAGTTTCATTTCACTTTGAAGTAATTGAGACTTTTTTATCATAAGAAAGTTATTTATAATATTGTTGCTTAAATATCGAATTAAAGAAAAATCCTAAATATTTTTTTCTGTTTTCAACGGGGTAGATTACTCCATAAAGTTTTTTTAAGGATATATTTCAATATTTGGCCAATTTTTATTACTTTTCGTGCTTAAAATATGTTGGAGGCATATATTGTCTTTGAGTGCTCAATCAATGCTCTCTACTGCTTATTTTTCTCATTTCTATCCAAAATGTGTCTGTGGGGAAAAATTGGCATGAAATGCTGCGGAACATGTTTTTTCTGTGTCTGAGGTAAATCGATGAATGCTTTGGCTTTTGATATAAATCTTTTTCCAAACTTTTTAAGTGTCTCCCTCTCTTCCCTATCGAGCCAGCTCAAAGAATATGTGCTGCAGCCTGTGAAAGAGGTACTCAAGCAAGGAGAAACTAATGGAACATTTCTTGAATTGTAATGGGGAGCTTTGCAAAGAAGACGCATAAAGTAAGAAAAAAACATTCAAGAAAATATCTCGCCTTTTCCACAAATATCTTCTTGAAACTCTAAAAAAAATCTGAAAAAAAAGGAATTTTTCAGAACTATAGATTTTGATGCATGTGGAATTTTTTATAATAGAAATGGATGAAATTACGCTTTTTATGCTGCAGAGAATGGAGAACTCCAAGATCTCTTTCCTTTAATGTGAAACTGCAAAACAAAAAAAGACGAAAAAGCATTTATTACCTTTGAAGACAACGCTTAAATTCTGCCGCACAATCAAGTTTTATTAAGTATTCTAATATATATATATATATCAATAACAATGAATGTTTGTCTCTATTGTCTGTTTGTCTAAGTGTAAAATTCTAGCATTTATAATATTTCAGAAGTGAGAAACGGCGACATCGAAGGAAAATATTTCTTCTCTATATAAATAAAAATGAATGTTTGTCTGCATGTTTCTTATGCGCTGCCTACCGCTCATCCGATTCCAATAAAACTTTGACTATTTATTATTTACTCTTACGAGATGGTTATAAGCATAATTAAATTATCTAATATATAAAAAATATTTTTGGATCTATTTACCCCATCTATTAGCCATGGATTATCCACCAAGTAACTCTCCAAGAAGACACAACAGATTCAGTAAAAAGGCTAAATTCAAGCTAGACGTAAATATTTCTTGCTATTGTACGCAGATGTTATGTAAGTGGTTCCCTGAGGTAATAGTTTTATAAGAGAGTGTGCGAGAAAGTTTTAGGTTAATCATTCCTATGAGTTTGAAATTTTAAATTAAACATTTAATAAAATTCTAGCGGTTTTTTTTTTTTGCAGAGTCTTCTGGAAATATACAAAAAAAATTTGAACTATTTAAAGAAATTATTAATTCAACAATATTAACAATTTGATTGCATAAAAGTGTTTTCTGTGTTTAGTCAATTTTAAAAGAAAATATTTCAATCACGTTTTCTAATATTAATCTTGAAAATTCTCAACGAATATTAAACGAATCCACAAAGATACCAAAAAAATAGTTTTTTCCTTAAAATGCTCAAAGAACGCCAAGCATTACGATTCTAAAAGAATACATAAATATATTATATAAAAACGAATTTTTATTTGTCCGTACCTGATATGCTGTTGTACTATTCAACCGATTTCTTTGCAATTGGTCAACTCACTGCTTGCACCTGCTCGAAGAGTATAGGCATAGTACAGTTATCTTATCTGTTATATAAAAATGAATTTTTGTTTGTTCGTATCCTACGCGCTGCCGTAATGTTCAACCAATTGCGATGATTCTTGTTAAAACCTATTGCCTGCACTTCCACTAAGGTTATATTTTAAAATGGATAATTGACAGAAGTCAAACAGTAAATAAACACATATATCAAACAAAATAAAATTATTATGAATGACAAAATCTTCCAAAATCAATCAAAATCTTCCTCACAAGATGTTGTTATTCAGTGTATTTATTATTATGTCTGCAGAAAGCCGTACATATTACTCAGAGTTTATCTCACACATACAAAATTAAATTATTATTATCGATGCCGATTAAGCTAAGTTATATATAATGGCTGGAGATATATAGATGATTTGCTTCTAATAAACGTAGATAATCCTAATGTAGTAATTAATTGTTACCCAAAAGACTTAGTTTTAACTAAAACAAATGAAGACCAAAATAAAGCTAACTATCTAGATTTAAATATAGAAGCATTTAATGAAAAAACTTTAATAGGCATTTACGATAAAAGGGATGATTTTAACTTTAAAATAATAAAACTTAGTAATTACCATTCAAATTTAAACTCTAAAATTTTCAAAAACCTAATATTTTCACAATTTAACAGAATCAAAAAAATTTGTAACAATAAGAATTCTTACATTACAGCAACTAATAATCTACTACAAAACTTAAACACTAATGAATTTCCAAAAAACTTTTGCAATATCGAATCATTAATTAAAAAACATCTATATAATTTCAAATTAAATAACTAGTTTTACTCTAAAGAGGGCGCTCCTAAAATACTTTGATGACGTTATATATGACCGAACAAGATAGGCGTTTTTAACTTTTAACGCGGGTAAAATGTTCTAGTATTAGGATGTGCAATTGCAAAAATGGGATCTCAATTCTTCATACTTTCGCTTTCCTTCTCAACTGCTGTATGAAGGTGCTTTTTCAGTTTGGTGAGTGTTTTGTTTCTACCTTTTTATTTTTCTGAATTTGATTTTATATTCTTGTGTTTGATAGTTTACGGTGATTATTATTGGATTTTAGTTTGACTTATTTTACTAAGTCTATTTTACAATATATGTTGTGTGAAATTTCAATTATATTGACGAATCTGATTTATTCATTTTATGTTTTTTCTGGTTTGCTGTGTTTTTGACTTACAATTGGTTAAAAATTTGTTTTTTCTTTTGTGATACTAATTTATCTCCAAAACCTCAATATTCTGGGATTTTCGGGTCACGAAGGGTCAATTGTTTGACGAAAGTCAGACCCTTTACAGAAAAAATCCCTGGTTTGAATCCCTGTCTGAGGGTGACCCTTGAGAAAGTCCTTAGACCGGATTCTTTTTTTAATTGTTTAATTTTGATTCCTAGGCAATAATTGTTTCAATCGTACTAACATTTATTCTAAAGTTATATATAATGGAAATTTTCCAATGCAAACAATAATTTTGCTATTTATTAAGAGAATCTACGACCGATATTTTGATTATACAAAAGTACATCGTGTTCATAGGTTCGACAAAAAAATATGTTCCCAAACGTTCGTCACTAAATACATCTAATAGCGCAACATCTAGAAATAAGCCAATTCAAGTTTCTCAAATAAACAAGGAATGACAAGAGAGCAATAAAACAGATCGTTTACAAATCGTTACACAAACACACACACACAGATATATATATATATATATATATATATATATATATATATATATATATTCTTAAATTTATGGTGAATGACGTACTTCATTTTGATTTTGGAGAAAGAACAGTATGTAGCAGCGTTTTTGTAATTATTTCCTTTTTATTGGAGGTTTATTCGAGTAATTCAATTTCAGTTTGTTTAATTTTGAAGCGTCATTTCAAAAAATGCCTTATTTCGATATCGCTTTATTTAGATATTCATAAAAAAAAATCAAAAACCAGAAATTGCTTGAGATTTTTTTTTGGAAAGATTCAACTTATATAATTCCAGATAAAGAAGCTCTAAAATAATTCTATTTATTTCCCTCATTCAAAGAATTAAAGCTTCTGACATATAAATAAAGCTTTTAAGAATATTCAGACCATAATCTGAATATTGAACTTACTTATAATACTTTTTATAATAAGACTAAAACAATATATATGATAAGATATAAGTAGATTTATATCTTATAATCTTATATATTATTTAATCTTAACATAAAAATAATTATAATTATTTATAGATTATATATAATTCCATAAACACACAATTTCAAAGTTTTAAAAAGTGAGGAAATATGAAATTATTTCGTAGAGGATGTATTAAATTATTTCGTAAATTAGAAATTTTTCAGCCAATTTCAATAGAAACTAGTATTTATGATAAAACACCTTTGTGGTTTGGTATTTTCATGCTGTTCGAAATGTTTTATTTTATTTAGCCTAGTTAGTCTTCGTAGAACTGTGAGCCCGTAACAGAACAAACTGCCTTTTGCCTTTTTCTGCACAATGGAAACAGAATTTTCGTTCATTTAAAATGTCATTTATCTCAGTTTCATATTAGGGGCCACGGTGAACTAATGGCCATGTCCTGGCTTTGGGAAAGAGGCCTCCAGGCTAAAAACTGATTCCACCAATATTCGGGAAGTATACTGGCCTTGCACACGGCGAAATCGACGCCGTGGATGCAACCTTCCCTCCTCCATCTCTCTTAACCTACACTCAGGGCTGGCCATCTGGGGTTGCAGTGGGTGCTATGCACTCTGGCCCTCGACTGAGGGGGGACCCCACAGTGATTAAGAATTAAAATAGTATTCTGAGCAATAATAATATTGCACATGCCAAATCAAAACTCTTCAGGCTTGTTTCCATGTGGATGACGACTTTATTAGGCAAAGATCGCTGTGATATCTAGAAAAAGGAGGGAAATATTCATTTATGAATAATAAAATCCCCTTCAGGCATGTTAAAAAAGAGTAGCTTGCCCGGAAGTCGAGGCTGAGTTCAAATGGATTTGCAATTCATCAGATATTTACTTTTGTCTAATACAATGTTGTTTGCAATCCTTTACATTGCCAGTTACTAAATATGATAAATTCTGAACCCTATTTCAGCAAATTAAAATGAAATAAAGAAATATCTTCGGTCAAGCATATGGGCATAATGTTTAAACGCTCGTTATAGTATAGTAAAAAAATGGGAAAATTGTAAATTTTCTGGAGTAATTAATATCAAGAAACAAAATCACGCTTCATTAAATAAAGATGTAAATGTCCGTTTCTTTTACTAAAAATTTAGGATTTCAAATGGCTTCTTGCACCCGGGTCCCTTCAGAGAGAAGGTCGGCCCTACCTAGACTGGTTATGGCGTGGAAGTTCAGAGAAACGGACGCCAGACCAGAAGCCGGGTCCCGCCATCTGACTCAGTCGCAAAATTACGGAGTTTCACAATAAACTTCGAGTTGCTTTAAAACTGGAAAATAAAAACCTAGATAACTTATTTATGTTTAAAAGACAGTTTTAGGTCGAATTCACAAATCGTTTTATTGTTTTACTTTAAACTCATTTACTTGATTTTCCAAATATCTGTTCGTTTCACTTTCAGGACAAATAAAAACTGATATATGTATTTCTTAGATAACCGAGTATTAACCGAGTGTATGTATTTACCGAGATAGGGGATTTTAAAATTTTTAATGAATTGAAGACAATCCCTGATCTATATATAGAGGAAAAATATCAGTTCCGATAACGAGAGCATTTCGATAACATTCTCGAGAGAATTTTAACTTAAAATTAGCATTCTTTGATAGCAACAAAAGTTGATGGAAATAATTTAGGCTGCCAAGAAGTAAAACTTTTCTAAAGGAATATATAACCAACAAATACAGGGTTAACAAGGAATAAGTTACCCACCTCAGAGGGCTCTAAAATATGTTCTATTGGTCCAAATAAGATAATATTTAAACTACTGATTATTCAGATGGCGCTCTTTACATTTATTAATTTAAAAAAATTAATTTAAAAATTCACCAAGAAAGGGCATTTTACTTCTTGTTATATACAACTGACCACTGAACGTAGCAGTATCGACAGGATTTATAGTGGTCGACTACTGAAGAAGTATTGTCCAGCCTTACATTGACCGATCAGTCAAACTAACATTCCTTTCAAGGTAGTAAATAACTCCCCCACTTACTCACTCTCAAACTGTTGGAATGAAACTATCAATCTTTAACATCATATCCTTCAGGGTTTTGAGATGACCTGGTACCATCAGTACTGTACTTAAATCATTATTGACAATTACCAAGAGATGACACTGTAACATATACGGCATTTATTTGCATACATTGAAAATGTGAAACATAATTTGAGTTGCAGCGCTGTCTTTTATCATTTTTTTTTCGATAAAAAAGAAGGCGGATTCTGCACGATCATTAGTTTATTCTCTTTATCATGCCTACTTGCAAGAAAAAGTGTTATTGGTGTAGAACTAACACAACATAGGAATTTTGTCAAATGAAATATATATGAAGAGGCTCCAGGTACCCTACACAAGATGATACAGAAATTTGAAAAAACTGGGCATTCTTCCAGGTAGTGGACGAAAAAAAAATCGTCTCCCATCGTCAAAAATGTTACCAACACGCTCAATGAAACCAACAGTCGTTGCATAGTCGCAACAAACTGCTGCATAGTGTGTTCAGTATATGTCGTAATCAACTGAACGAAAAATCGTATTTATTCGTATAGATTTCGTTTAAAAATTGTATATATTTTTCATTTTTATCCTTACAAAATCAAGTCCGCAACTGTTGCAGAATGGGGACTTAGAGGTCCGTAAAACTTTTACCCTTTAGTTCCTCGTTCGAATGATCATTGACATAACTTGGCCATTGAACACTCTGTGGAGTGATGAGATCCACTTTTGCTTCAATGGGCACACACAACCTCGCGTTATCCAGGAACAACAATTGCATCCTGGAAAAGTGATGGTATTGTGTGATTTTACAGCTACCTTTGTCATTGGGCCGTATATGCTGAGGGATATAGGAATCCCAACTCTTCTACTGCATAGATGCCATCAAGGCATTATTTTCATGCAGGACGGTGCACCATCTCGCATTGATCGTCTTGTAAAGCGATTGTTAATACAGCATTTCACAGAAGCATGAGTTATCAGCAGTCATTTCCCAATAGTATGACCTCCTCACTAGTCACTCGAGCAGTCAAATTAAATAAAATTAAAAATTTAAATTAAATTAAATTTTTTTAATAATTTCAAAATTTTATTAATTAAAAATTTAATTTTAATTAATTAAATTAAATTTGATAAATTTTAGTCAAAAAATTAATTTAAATATCATGTAGTGTCCATATGATATTTTCCTCTTTTATCTTCAGTAGCTCAATTTTTTCGGGTGGGAAAGGTATCATATGTAACTTCGAGATTGGCTCTCGTTTCTGACTCTCTTTTTTCATTTTTTGTTTCCTTTCTTTCTTCCTTGGATAATAGGAAAAATAGCTTTCAATCCGAAGTTGCTGTATTTGCTTCTCATGAGCAACCAGATATTCCATTTATTGTAATGAAAATGATTGGATTCCGGTGGCCAAAGAATATCAATCCTGGTCCCTCAAGAGATCAGTATGCTAAGACTTGAAAGACTTCTTGGATTCAGCTTTGGAAGCTTCTCTTATTGTATAAATCCTGGACTGTTGTTCATAGTTTCTGAAGCGCTGAAGCTCATTATATTCCCCAATACAGGGAGAGTTTTCTTGCTTCGGCATCATCTGACATGTTTAGTGTTTAATCCCTTCTCGTACAATGGCATGTTTGACAAGAGCATTAAATGACTGAATTTTTCATTTGAAATCTGCTGTTAGATGAAAGTATTGAGTAATTTAACATGCAAAAACTCTTCAATGTCTATAAAAATGAAATAATCTAATTTGGAAGTTAAATAACTTTATAGAGTGAAAGGGCCGAAATGTATGAGCTTAAAATAAAAAGATACATTTATCATATTGATACTTACACTAAGACAGTATGTTCAATACCTATAATTATAGAATATCATCATATATTAAAAATATTTCCTCGATTTTTTTTTTTTTTTTGTGATTCACAAATGAACGGATTGAAAAGTGGTGAGCCATTTCTTCGACAGGTTTGATCTAAATTTTGAGACAAGTATAGAATTTTAATCAAGTTACCATATACCAAATCTGTATAAATAAAAATGAATGTTTGTCTCTTATGAGCAGTCATCTGATTGCGATAAAGCTTTGAATACTTGCTATTTGCACTTACGGGATGGTTATAGGCATAGAAAAAATATTTATATTTCAGATCTATTTGCCGTGTCTATTAACCACCAAATAACCCACCGAGACATAACAGATTCAGAAAAGATGCTGAATTCAAGTTAGTATTTCGTAGCTATTGTATGTAAATTCAAGGCAAGTCTTTCTCTTTCTAATAGTTTTATTAGAGAGTATGCGACAAAGTTTTAAGAAAACCAATCCTATAGTTTTGAAATTTTAACTAAACTTTTAATAAAATTTTAGAGTTATCTGCACTCATTTCCAAAAATATTATTGTTAGGTAATTTTGATACCATCTCAGTTTTAATAGTCTTTAGTTTCTTTCCAGTTTCTTAATTTTAAAAAAATTATCTTTTCAAATATATTAATTATTTTATGGTAGAAATATATTTTCTACGTTTTATCAGTTTTAAAATAAAATATTTTAATCCCATTTTTTAATAATTCTTTTTTTTTTATTTTCTACCCAATACATCGCTATGTTATATTATTTTTGAAATGCAATTAAATATTTTAACCGCCAACTACGAGAGAACTCGTAGATTGCGTTCTTTTCTAGGACACCAACTACAAGTTATCTCGTATTATGTTTACTTGCCATTTTTGTGCAGCTACGAATCAACTCGTAGTATAGCAGTGCTAATACGAATAAATGGCTTCTGGGAAAAGAATAAAAAAACAATGCTGGCTTGCATGAACAGAAAAATTATTAGAAAATGAACAAAAAACATAATTAGAAAGATTAGTTCAAATGAGTTAGTGTCATTTTAGGCCAGATTTCTGGAAATTTTCATGGCATTCAACGTGTTAAGATACAAGACATTTATTTTACCTATTATTGATATTTATTTTTGATCATTAGGAAAAACAAGTTTATTTAATAAGTTAGGCAAACATTTTATTTTTATCTTTGAAGTATTGAACATAGATATCATTTAATACATTTATTTTATAAGACAATACATAGTAAAAAAAATCAAAATTATAACCTATATCATGATTACTGACAACTCTTCAATTCTCTGAAAATGTCCGTGGCATTCAACGTGTTAAGATAGAAGACAGTTATTTTACTTACTTTTGATATTTATTTTTTTTTTCATTAGAAAAAATCAGATTATTTAATAAGTTAGACAAAAAAAATTATGTTTATCTTTGAAGTATTGAATACAGCTATCAATTAATTCGTTTATTTTATACCAGGCATAATAAAAAAATCAAAATTATATATATCATGATTACTGACAAATCTTCAATTTTGGTATAGTTGCTGCATTTTTAAGCAATATTTTAATGTGTATTAATGATAATTAATTTCAAATTGCTAATGAGGATATTATTTAATGTATAAAACAAATAGAATAAGAAATAATGATCTTAAGAAAAATATAATAAGAAGGTACATCTATATCTTTCCTGTTAACACTTTTATATTGAATTTTATAAGCACGTCTACACACTAAGCACACTACCACATCAAACATAAATACTTTTGCTTATTTTCTAAGTGATTTTTCCTTTAGCAACAAGATAACATAATCTTTTTATCTCGATCTTCCCCTTACTCTTCTTTTAACCATAAATAAAATGGGCCATTTTCCATCATTTAGTGGAGCGCAATGCTCTTCACGCTTCGTCTGCTACGAATCGAAATCCTTCACTCCAGTCACAGAAAAAAGGCTCTCACTCGAGAAAAAGATTTTATCCACTCATTTCATCACAGATTACGTCAGCATGATTTAAGGAAAATAAAATTTGGGTAAAAAAAATCAACTAAAGTAGGGAAACAGATTTTTATCTCAAATATATTTTTGAATTACATGATTTATTGACCTATTCAACGTCTTTTTTTAAAATCGTTAGTCATGATTCTTCAAAAGATTGTTTCCCTTCACCAAACTTTTTATGACTCGTCAGATTGAAAATTTTGCAAAAAAATCAACAAGAAATTAAGTTTTATTGCTTTTAACTGAAAAAATTGGAAATAACGACGTCTTTTTCTAAAAAACATTCAGTAATAGATACTTACTTGAAAGGAATTAATATTACTTTTATTATTTAATAAGATAACTACGATATTCTCGACAAAGAAAAGGATTGAAATCTGAATTATGAAGAAAAAGGCCTTACCTCCGAGGAAAAATTTATCCGAATTGAAATATACCATAAAATGAAAAAATTGTGGTGTGTTCATCATTAAATAGCATAAAAGTATTTGTATTCTGAAGAATTTATTTTTAATAATGAATTGAGATTAAAAAAAAAAGATATATTCAAACCGTTATAACACCACTGTAATATTTTCTATCAGCGTACTTATAGGCACTTATACAATAAGTATGACGCATATCACGTCAATTAATTCAGATATTATTATTTATAAATTATCAGAATTAATTGACGTGAGAGAGATTCAGAGAAACTTTTATTTTTATTTATAAAATGAATGTTTGTCTCTTATGCGTGGCCGCACCGCTCATCCGATCGCGATCAAACTTTGAATACTTATGACTTGCTCTTGCAGGATGGTCATAGGCAAGTTAAAATAATGTCATCTGCATCAATAAAAATGAATGGTTATCTGCATGTGCTGCCGTACTGCTCATCTGATTGCGATGAAACTTATTATTTGCACTTACGTGATGGCCATATACATATTAAAATAATGTAATGTGTCTGTATGTCTTCGGATTCTTCTTCATTCTCTAAGGGGTTTTTTTTTAAGTTTATTGAATGAACTCTTTTAGAATTAGTGGATAGCGGCCTCTATTGCCATTCTCAACCCATTTCAATCAATCAATGAATCTAGTTAGAGTCATACAACATTTAAACAATAATTGTCGATTATAGAAATAATGACATAGCAATAGTGACTATATTGTACTTGAAGCGCATTTAAATATAAGGAAGATCAAGATAATCAATGAAAGGGAGCAATCCAGATATTTAGTCATAAGGCAATTTTAAAAGCGAGTCATTCAGTTGCAAAGAGAGAAACAGAAATTTCGAAAGATTATCATTTCGAATATTTGGGCTGTCAATAAAGTCAAATTATCTTTTAGCACGAGTTTTTGAGGACTTGAAATAACATCAACATGTAGTTTTTAGCAGGATAAATTTACGCATTGTTATCCAGACTTTTCTTCTTCTAGGAGAAATCAAATCTCTAAAATTATAAAAATATTCTTATTTGGATATGGGGTCCATTACACATTTGCTCTTAGGGATTCATGAAATAAAGGATGCAGAAACACTGCAAAATATTTCCTGTTCAAAAACAAAGCGGCGTAAATTTTCCCATCAATCAGATTGCCAAATATCCTCTGTTAAGACGAAAAAATAAAATACCATGCAAAAAAAACTTTTCACATAAAGTTGTTTTAAAAGCTGAAGTGTTTTCTTCACTTAATATCCCACCCCCTTTTTTCTGTTTGCTGAAGTGTTTTCTTGACTTAGGGCCGCATTTTTTTTTTTTTTTTTTTTGTTAGTTGAAGTGTTTTCGTCATTTAGTTCACCATTTTTTGTTCATTCTTTGTTAAAAACTAATATCCTAGGTTTGGAGCTTAGTTCGGTAAAGTATTACAATAAATAAAGAAAATGAATGGAGTCGATATTTTTTGTGCTTTGTTTTAAATAAATTTTTGCATTGAGCAATTGTAATTTATCGGCAAGGTGATGCCTGAGGATTATAGTGATGAGCTAACAGAAAATAGAATATTGAAGTTATTTCATGCATTTTTTATCTATCTTAGGTGTTTACGCAATTGGAAGTTCCTAGGATCAGCTTCAAAAATAAATTTCATTAATTAAGAAACTGATTTCTTAATAAACAATGCATAATAAGCAAACAGAGAGAAATTTTAATGAAATAAATCGATTTTCCTCACTTTGTACTAAATATTTTTTTCTTTCGCTATATTTCTCACCATTTTGCAAATTTTCAGCAGTATAAAGACATGGGGAAATTGTTTAACTATTTTTTCGATCGATCCTATTGTGTATGTGCATGTGTGTGCGAAAATGCATGGACGCATTTTAATGCGAATAAGAGTTTATGTATTAATGTAAGTGAATTAATGTACAGATGTGCCCTTTCGAATGTATACACAGTGGTGGCCCAAACTGTGCAAACTTGAAAATTTTAATATTTTTAACTTTGTATGAAAATGTTACATTTCACAAAATGCAAACTCTTACATATCTTTTTAAATAGAATTTTATGTTTACTTCAATGCAAAAAGAGTAGAGAGGCAATAATTATCGAGATACATGCTGATGGCTGCAGTGAGATATCTGTGCTTAGTAGGATAGACTTTATTTTTTATTTCAGTTTCGCACGCTTCATTGAACTGAAGAAAGCTTTATGCTCTTCCTTCGTTATTACATGATACCAAGAAACTATTATAGCCTCAATTAATTCTTTTTTTTTATGAACGCTTCATATTTACAAAAGTTTTCAAACGGTGCCATAAGTTCTCAATAATTTTAAGGTCAGGACTATTTTCTCTCCATGATAATAATTCAGTGCTATCTTTGCTAAGCAATACTTTCAATATTTTTGCTGGTGACAAAGAGCTCAATCCAGCTGAAAAATAAACGAAGCATTGTTGGGAAAGACATTACTGATGGAAGGTGTCAATTGTGGCTGTAGAAATGTGTCAATGCATTTTCTTTCATTTAATGCCCCATTGATAACATGTGTCACAAACTCCTCCCATCTTGGAACTTTGGAAACCGAGAGCAGCGACACCTTACTTCAGTTGATACCGAGACCTGCCAACGAAAGCATCAATAGATGGTGTTCTGGTTAAATCGAAACAAAATTTTAAGAAACTTTTGATTGTAAATGTTATTTTGTGTTTGCTTTGTGTGCGTGACGTGATGATAAATGTTTCGTCTCCAAGATTATGGATTATTTGTGTGAAAGTGAAATTATCACTCAACTGTAGTAGCGGTCCTGGAAGATAAGGAAGGCTGATTACCTTATTTGAATTATTTTTTCTTCATTTTTTGCTGATAAAATGATAACATGAAAGAGACCAATGCCGTCTGCTGACATGCATGACAAAATCATTACACTAACAGAGATCTTCATAGTTGACTGAATGCAGTCAGGATCTAGCTATTCGCTTTCTTTTCTATGTTTTACATATTTTCATCATCACTACCAATAATAATATATCTGTTTCACCACTCTGCATAACTCGTGACTACTGTCCATCTATCCAATTAATGTGTTCCTTTGCCCATTGTAATCTTTTTACAGACTGCTGTAAATTGTGATTAGAATTTTTATTTTATTTCTACCTCTTAGTTCAACATGTAATAATCTTCCCCGGATTGTTCTTGAACTGACATAAATACCACAATCATTCTATTGACTTCTTGTGGCCACTAAGGACATTGTTCTATCTTGGAAGACATAGTCTATTTATTCTTCTGTCATAAACAGATGTGGGGCATTTTTTTCAGGCATTTCCCGTTTTTTTTTTTATTATTGTTATTGAATTTGTTTCCTGATGTCGTAAATTAAACTTTTGGAATCAGATGTAGTCACCACATATCTTGCTTTTTGGTATAGGAAAAGCGCATTTTTATAGCAAAATAATCTTAGTTCTCTTTCTAGGTGTCCAATCTATTTTTTATTTGATGTCATTGCTTAAATCATTAAATATTAGAAATATTTTCAACGATTCCAACTATATATTAAAAAGTCTAACAATATTTCTAACTTACAATCTGATTACATAAAAAAACAGTCTTTCTTCTACAGAAAAAAACTCAATAATGACTTGTTCCAACTTTAAACATATGATCTGCTGTATATCAGTTATTAACATTTCATTGTTTCTCAGAATAAAAACAATGTGTTGCCAAGAAAGTTAGAAACTACTACCCACTTCATCACTGTGTTTGTTATTCAAATTAAAATAAGAATAACTTTTTTGTATTGCAAATATTTGAATTTTACTTTTCGTATTGAAATCATCATTAAATTCTTTTTATATATAATATAATAAGAATTGATATTACACACACACACACATATATATATATACATAAATATATATATGCATACACATACACGTGTGTGTGTGCGTGTGTGTGTGTGTGTGTGTGTGTGTGTGTGTGTGTGTGTGTGTGTG
>JAPMOQ010043401.1:3278130-3299792 GCA_026543055.1 Argiope trifasciata | reverse complement strand
AAATAAAAAGGAATCTCCTATGCGCTACTCTACCGCTCATCCGACTGAGATGACAACTTATCACTTGCAAAAATATTGTCTAACCTAAAGCTCATAAAGTAAAAAAGAATATTATTTACACTTTACCTATTATTCAATTTCATCTCCAATACGAAAAAAAATCTTTCTAACAATCCTAATTAAATAAGATAATTATTTTAAACTTCAAACAATATTTCTAAACTTATTTCTTCTGCTAGTTAATTATAAAATTACTCCAACAGCGGAGGATTTCATTCGTTTGTTGTGCTGTTGAAGTGTTTTCGCTGTGCATTGCTTTTCAACTTAAACCGCTCATTTCTTTTTAAAGTATGGGAATTAACACGTGAGACTATTATTTTAATGCATCAAGGAAACATTTCAAATGTTAGGATTGTTCAGTGGTGAGACTAAAATGAGTTAGTTTTTTTAAACGCAGTTTTTTTTTTTTTAATTTTTTACTTAGAATTTTCTCTAAACATTATTCTTATGGCAGGTATTATTACATCAGTATAATCAGTGCCCAGCCAAAACGGGTCGCGAAACTTTGTGAACACGCGCTCTGTTTTAGTCAATAAATGGGGAGAAAAGTTATTTCGTAAAATTTCAATTAAGAATAAGCTAAATATATTTAATTACTAATTAGCTTTGTCTCTAAATTAATTTTTAATTGCTGCATTATTTTTTTTCTAATCTCAATATTTTTTATAAATCAACAAAAATATCTGAGATAAACATCATGCGATGGGACAAGCTGTAGACTATTACAACTTGTGAGACATATCGTCATTTGTGCTTAATTGCCATAATGCGGCTTTCTGCTAATTATTTCAACATATGCCATATATCTCTACATAAGGATTCATCACGTTCTTTCTAAAGAAATCTAACAGAGGAATTTAGAAGTATAATAGTTTAACAGAAGAGTTTTGAAGTACAATAGTCCAACTGAGGATTTTTTTAAAGTTCTAACTCACCCACCTGATTAAGATACAAGGGAAGAAAAGGCGCCATAGTTGCAATAGGAAATGGAAACAAGTAGAAAAGGCAAGAGAAAAGGAAATGTTTAGTAAAAAAATGTGAGTGAAGGGATGGAAACGAAGGAAAAATAGATTAAGAAAGGGCCCTTATTACAATGATTTTGCTCTAACTTTTTTAGATACGTGCACAATTCTAATGTAATGTCTGATAATACATTGCATTAACACCCATTTGGAGCAAATGATCCTCAAGACAAGAATAGACCGCATAATTTCAAACAATGGTCAGATGTCAGGCATAGCGCTTAAGTTACCCCCTCCTCTTCCACTCTACTACACCAAAGGCTCCTGAAAATTTAGTTATTTTTTTTAAATTAAAAACCTTTGTTGCTGAAATCGAGTTTCAAAGCAAGAAAACTTCGGATCTGAAGCCAAGACAGTACAAACAGACCACCGGGGCTAAAATTCTGATGAGGGAGAATCGATTCAAATCTTAATTTACACAATCTGAGTGCAAAATGTGTGCGATGAAAAGAGGTCTAGCATTTTCTTGAGTTAATTAAAATTCTGAGGCAGGTTAGCTTTTAGGTTGCTTGGTTAAATAACTGTACCTTTATTTTATTATAGCCCATTTGAAATAATTTATTGTCAATATCCTATTGGATGATGCCTTAAGTACTCTAAATTAAATTAAATACTATTAAGAGCAAATAATTTTAAAGAGGTTTTTTTTGTTACAGTTTTACCTAGATACAGGGCAAGCCAGAACAACAGAAAAGTTTTGAAAAAATAATTCGAGAACTAAAATCAATGAAATTGGTGTTATAGTTAAAGTTTTATAGTTAATTGGTGTTATAGTTAAAATAAAGTTTTAATTTGAATGGTTTTAAATTAAGAAAAAGAATAACAACAGAAAGAAATACTATCCGGAAATGAAATTGATTTAATTGAAATGTTTAAAATTCGATTTTTAACATGGTTTAAAGATATTTATTCTGAAATAATATCCTCTAAAGTTATTTGAAAAAAGGGGAAATATTTTGGTTATTTGTTCATGCTTATTTTGAGTGAATGATGATGTCGTGTCCGTGTTTCTACGGAAAGGGGCTGCAGTAGCTCCTGAGGGTAAAGACCCCTGAGCACCCAGAGGGCAGAAGCCTTCTAGCTCATATGAAAATGACACACACATTCGCTTGCACAATCCCTTTATACAGTGGGAGCGCATTCACACTACCCACAGATAGAACACACAGAATAACAAGCATGCCGAAACCGGGACTCGAACCCAGGACGCCCGGAAGACACGCTACCCCTATGCCAGGACGCCGAAATACTGAGCGAATAGTTAATCTATAAGAACTGTAGTTAAAATAAGGAATTGCAGATACAATTACAATATTAAAAAAATTCCAAAAATTGCTACAATTAGTCTGACCTCCTCTACACATAAGCACTCAATTTCAAAGCGAATCAATATCTTTTTGAAAATTCAAATTAAAAAGAAATTGTTTTTAAAAATAAATAACATCATTTTTTAATTTGATATTGAAGTCTCGCAGATGCCAGATGTTTAATCTCACATAATTCTATTTTTTTTAGAAACTGCATTCCATTTTGAAGATGCCAGCAAAATCAAAAAGAAAACTTTGAATGTACTCTAATTAGTATTTTTCTAAACAAAGTAGAAAAAATTCACCAAGTATAGTTTTTACTGCCAGAAAGAATATAAATTAGTTCGTAAAAACATCTAATGCGTGGCTTTAAGATTTAGACGAGATAAAAAATAAACTTAAAAACTCAAACATAATGCAATTAAACCACCGAATTCTGCTACATTTAGTTTTTCTGAGAAAAAGTTTCTAAACAGACTTCACATAATTAAGAGTTTTCATAGACTTCGTGAAAAACAGGCACTAAACTAATTTTCTCTCCAAAAATCACGAGTTATATTTTTTAACTGTCTGTTTTGATCTTAACTTTTTGAAGAAACTTGCATATCAAATAAAACTATTAAATAGAAGATTTTTCTGAGTATTTTGCAAAGATCAATAAATTACATTTCATTTTAATCTGTGGAATAAAAAACTGTATTTTATTGCTTCTGACTCATGAGTTAAATAACAGACGTATAAATCTTCAAAATCATGCATATGCTCTGAGAATGAAGTGAGAACATTTTGAATGCATTCATTGTGCTTGATCGTTGAGTGTTTCTCTACGTTTTTATATGAGCTTCATATATTATTATGTGTTATAACCATAAAAGGTAATCCAAATTAAACTGAAGGTGTTTTAGACATCTCTGTAATGGAAACCAATGAAACTGAGCCAACCTCATCCAAGTTTCGACCGCATATATTCCTGGGCATGCTGTTTTAATTTCTGAAGAAAAAAATATCCTTTTGAATTTCGTTCGCAAAAATAAAAAAAAATGTCATATGTAGTCAAATTTCAGTATCATAAACAAACATACAAATGTAAGATTAGTGACAAAAGGTGAATTTCAGTCACTCCACAAGAGCCGGGCCTTTTGCAGTATCTAAAGAGTTATGCAGAAATACTTCAGCCTGGATCAGCTCGGATTCGGAGCCAAACAATGTCATAATGGACTTTCATTCATGCGTATGAAACTGGATCATCATTTTTTTGATTTTCCTTTTGCAAAAACTCCGATTTAGTTTAGTTTAGTTACATTAACGTCCCGTTCTAAAGCACCACTATTGGGACGGACCTCGTCAGTTTGAACCACGGTCAGATGACGAGGACAACACCTGAGTGATGCCCCGAGCTCCACACCACACCAGTGGAAGGACGTTTGGACTGACATATTTAACGTGCAAGGCGCCTCTTCACACGACGGTTCTTAGGTGGAATGAGTCTCGAACCTGAAATCCTCCAGTTCCGAAACCGATAACTTATCACCAGGCCACCGCAGCCCCAAGAAAACTTCACTTATAACATATTACTTATTCACCTTATTTGTTGAATGATTGACAGACCATTTTTGTTTTCCTTCACCCAAATTTTTCTATGAAAATTAGGTGATTTATTTTTAAATATATCGCGATAATTTTTATAATACTTATATTTATTGCATATGACTCACTCGGGTTCGAATTGGGATAAATAATCTTGTATCTTTTTTTTTAAGTGGCTGCACAGCTAGAAATCTCGTACGAATCTTTGGAAGAAGAGAACGATTTATAAGAATTTTCCAGAACCTTACAAACTGATAAAAGCTGAAAGGAAGAATCGATTTCTCGTTTTCTTATTTTTTGCGTGCTGTGGAAAGTTTTTTTTTTACAAATTATCGTAAGACACTTAAATGTTCCCAGCACAGTTTAAGCTCTAAATATTGTACAAATTATCATTTGCGAGTGGATAATATTTTAGCCTTCTCAGTATTGAGTATCATTGTGCTCAACATTGATGCAGAGTTAAATGTTAATGGGTGAGTCGCATTGTTGCTGTGTTGCTGTTTTCCGAGTTCGCAGAAATATAGCAATGAATTATTTGTAGCTTTATTTTATATCTGTTGTAGATTTGGATAGTGGTTCTGTTGAAATATCCATTCATAATACATTTTTATAGGAGTTTTATTATTGTTAATAGTTTATACAGGAAATTTCTTAAAAAAGGGGAATTCAAAGCATAATTTATGCAATTATTGTCATTTACTTTGAAAGAATGAATGAATTCGAAATGTAAAAAATTCGTTTATCACTTTTCTAGAAACTGCTAGAATAACATTAAAATTTTAACTTGTTCAAAATAATAAAAGCAGGATTATAATCCTAAATTGCTAGTTGTAGATAATATTTCGATTATAAATTTATCAATATAAATTTATAACAACATCATGGGAAAATCCTGTAAAATCAACATTGTGCAACCCAGTCAGAGTATTTTGATACTTTTCAAATTTTCAAAAAAGACTTTCTTCATAACATTATGATAATCTTGTAATATCAATGCAAGCTGAAGGGTGCATTTTCTCTTCAGCTGGCGCAAAATGTTAGTTAATAAATAAAGCTATAACATATCGTAAGGTGTTAGGGAAAATTCATGTATTTTGCCATGCAATGAAATGTTCACATATTTTAATGATATTCTACGTTTGTAGAAAGATGTTGGATGACTGTTATGCCATAAAATGTCTCTTATGCTTCAAAATTCTATTTTCGTTTGTAAAGCTATTTAAAGCGACTCAAAAATAGAAATTTAATTATTGAAAAAAAACTACAAACCATTTCACGTACAATGACGTGTGTGAAACGCGCATCGAACTAAATTTTTAATTTTTAATCTGCAATTAAGTGAAAAGTATTAAATTACTTAAAATGGAAAAAGTCACTTGAAATGTATTATTAGAGGAATTAAAATAAGAGTAAAAATTTCAATTAAGAAGCTATTAAATTCGTCATTTAATTAGGAAGTTAACATATACGAATTTACTTAATATTGGTTTTGTTGCTTGGATTAATGATTCAATCCTGTTTAACGAGCATAAATAATTTATGAAATATTGTTCTCAATGCAAAAGATTATTTGTGGGGAAAATCTTTTTAATATGAATCAATATAAAAAAGGATAAAGTATTCCATCTCGGGGGGGAAAAAAGCGTTCTAATGTAATTTATTATTTATAATGCGTGAATAGAATAACCACAACTTCTCTTCTAGCTCTTCTTTTCCAAATGGCAATTTGGATTTTCAACTAGAAGCGAGGCCTTCATCTGCAGAGCCGACGCGCCTTGTGAAATGAATTATAAATGCTAATCTCGAGACAAGGACACAATCTGATTCGTATCGCATCGTGCCAGGCCTTTTTTGAATGACGAAGGGTGATGCTTTCTTCAGGATTTCCCCCTCTGTTGCATTGAGCTAACCAGGTATGTCTGCATAATTGTGGCATCGTAGCCATTTAGAGATACTCGTGTGTAATATTCCGAGACTACATTTCTTTCCCTATTTCAGAATATTGAAGGTTTAGATCTTAATGTCTTTCAAGATTTTATGAGTCATTCAAAACATTTTTAAAACAAGACCGATTTAATACGAAGCAATCGAAACCCCTTTCGGAGAATAAGTTTCAAATCAAGAATAACCTGGTAATAAGTGCAATACCCTCGAATCAAAATTAAAAATCCAATATATATCTGACAAAATATAACTGTTAAAATTGATTAAGTGAATTTTTTTAAATGAACCAAATTGTAATCCAGTTTTTCGAGTATTCCACTGATTTTTGGGATTTTTTATTTGAAGATGAGCTCATTCTCTAGTATACTTTTGCCCACGGGTTTTCCTTTAACTTCCGGTATAGATTTATCTCGGGTAGTTTCTAGTACCGAATGCTTCATCGGACTCTTGGCGTTTCTTCCTAGATAAATGGGGAGCAGCTTAGCCAGTGTTGGCTTTTGTCCCATCAAATCGAACTCTATTCTTTCCAATGAAGTCTTGATTTCAGTTAGTACCATCTTGATTTTAGTTAGTGTTCAGCTATTTATATGCTGTTATTCAAATTCCTGCTTAAGAATTGATAGGGATCGGATTATGTAATACAAATAAAAAAAAACTAGAGACGCTAACGGTGAAAGTTTAACCACTTATACAAAAGGCATATCTAGATATTTCGAATAAAAAATATTTGCTCTTCCGGTGAAAGCAGAATTTCTTTCTAATCTGAAGTGACTTATTTTGCAAGAAAACAGTTAATTGTTTGGGCAGGTATTAAAAATCCAAACACCAAAGCCTAATAATCTTCTGCTCCATAGGTTAAATGATCTAAACGGATATTATAACCCATTATTAATCTAAGTATAGAATATTTAGAAAATTAACCGTTATATGCTTGGGAACATTTCAGTACGCGAGATTAAAATTGGCATTGTGAAAATTTACATTTTCACCTTTCAAAAAGCTAAAGTGAATTGAAATGTTTTTCAACGTCGGCTGTTGCCGGTATAGCAGAATTTTCGAAATTATTAATGAAAGACGAGTCTATTTTCGTTACTACTTTAAATGTGGGGGAGGGAATATAAGAAAATTATCGAAATTGTAATTTCGCCAATCATTTTATAAGCTGTTAAATACGTCTTTGTGTAGTTAATATATAAATGTTCTCACTAATTCATATTCGGAATCATTAGGGCTTATTCAAATTACCATTACGTCATCTGACCGTGGTTCAAAATTAAGAGGACCGTCCCAAAATAGGCCCAGTGTTGGTTTGCAACAGGACATTAATATAACTAAACTCAAAATGCCATTCGTTATTTCTTGCTCTTTTTGTAATTCTTTTTCTCTAATTCTTTATTTACCTCATCAGTTCTATAAAAACATACTTTAAATTGCTTTTTATTAGTTTCTGCCATAACCTTAGTTCCTACTTATTTTTATCTTTTATTCGGGTTGATTTACAGAAATGTTGAGCTTTTGTTGTATATATTTGGTATACCTGAATTTGTCCTTCATATAGATAATATTAATAAAAACTCTATTTTCAACACTTACTACTTTTTCACTTTATTGAAAATGCAAAGGATATCGAATGCTACTACATGAAATTAACTATAACATTTCAGCGGAGGTTTATAACATTTTTGCCAGAAACAAACCCTGTTTAATTACAAAATCTTATTAATTTAAATTTTGGAAATCTGTAATTGTGTAACAATTTAAAAAAGAAATACAAAAATTAGGAACATTGATCACAAATGTTAAGCAGTAAATTAAAGAAATGTGAAGGAAAATGCTAGATAATGCAATTTTTAAGCCTGATGTGCTTCCTTATGTTCGTTTTTAAATATAAAAATCAAATCATTCTTGTATTATGCGATACAGATGGCACTTAATCAGAATCAGAATTAGATTTATTCGTGATATAATTTGTACCATTAAATGCAATCAGAGTTCAGAAGTCATGTATGAAAATCAGCTGATATAAGGATAGGACAATTCGGTCTCGAATTCTGAGGGGAAAACTGATATTTAAATTCATAAACTAAATTAAGAAGAAATAAAAAAAATACAGAAAATATTTGTTTAGAATTTAGATCGTTATTCATTTTGCTGTTCCTGCTTAAAATCAAAGTGGCTCGCGTCAACCAGCTTAAACACTTCTGAGTCCATTATGTTTTAAAACCAGTTTTGGGTTAATTTCAGGGTAAATTATCTGGTTTTCACGAACCAAGTGGGATATTGACGTGCATTTTATCCTCGGATTAAGATGCATTATGCTGAAGAGAATATTATCTTCTGATGGACATTAAGAAAAAATTCGCGTCTCATCTAATACATGAGCATGATTTGCGGAATGAAATATACCTCTTTGGGAGTAGGGTGTGAAGCCTAACCTGTGTAATGTAGAATTCAGCATACAGTGAATTGAGTGACAGAGCGAAATATGGAAATGTGTTTTAAGAAAACGGGTAAGTTACTTCGCCATGGGTTTATAGTAAACAAATAATTGTCCTCGAGTTAACTCGTGTTATTGAATACTGGAAGTTTGTGGTGTTAGCAGGGTCATATGCGCGTTAATGTTGAGAGCTGTGAACGACAGGTGGAGTTGGCGATGTGGGCAATGCATCAGTTGTTTCCAGGGGAGGCGCTGGAGGTATGGGTAATACGTGTTTTGCAATGGTGTGGATAATATTTGTGCGTTTAGTTTTAGTGTCTGAGGCATCTTAATGCTTCTATATTCAGTTACGGGTGTTGGATGCGTGAGTAATGTATGTGTTCAGTTGTGGCATAATTGGTGGAGGCATGGGTTATGCAAATATGTCATCTGCAATTTTCAGGATGTAGGAGCTATGTCTAATCTGTAATTTTCAGACTGGTGTTGGAAGTGTGAACTATGTGTGTATCTAGAAATTTTCGGGGTGGTGTTGGAGGCTGGGTTATGTGTCTGTTGTGGTTTTGGGGTTTGTGTAGGAAATGCGTGTATGTTCAGCCACGTGGGTTTCTTAGTACGGATATTGCATGCGCCTATGTTCAGTTGTGATGTGTACGTTGGTGTCGATGTCATGGGTAATCCATGTTGTAATTTTAGTGGTGAGTGTGTGAAGGCGTGGGTTATGTGTGTGGCTGTTGCAATTTTAGGGGTGAGTGTGTGGAGGCGTGGGTTATGTGTGTGGCTGTTGCAATTTTAGGGGTGAGTGTGTGGAGGCGTGGGTTATGTGTGTGGCTGTTGCAATTTTAGGGGTGAGTGTGTGGAGGCGTGGGTTATGTGTGTGGCTGTTGCAATTTTAGGGGTGAGTGTGTGGAGGCGTGGGTTATGTGTGTGGCTGTTGCAATTTTAGGGGTGAGTGGGTGGAGGCGTGAGTTATGTGTGTTTCTGTTGAAATTCTCGGGGTGGTGTCGGAGGCGTGGGTTATGTGTGTGTCTGTATTAAATTTCGGAGTGGTGTTGGAGGCGTGGGTTATGTGTCTGTTGTGGTTTTGGGGTTTGTGTAGGAAATGCGTGTATGTTCAGGTACGTGGGTTTTTAGTACGGATATTGCATGCTCCTATGTTCAGTTGTGATGTTGGATCCATGTTGTAATTTTAGGGGTGAGTGGGTGGAAGCGTGGGTTATGTGTGCAGGCTGTTGTGGTTTTTAAGTTTGTTTAGTTTAGTTATATTAGCCTCTCGTTTAAAGCAACACGAGGGCTATTTTGGGACATACCTCGTAATTTTGAACCACGGTCAGATGACAAGGACGACAACTGAAGTGGCACCCCCTGTGGTTTTTAAGATGGTGAGGGTAATGCGTGTATGTTCAGTTATGTGAGGTTGGTGGTACGAATATTGCATATGCCTACGTTCAGCTGTGACGTGTATGTCAGTGTCATGAGTAATGCATGTGTGTGTGAAAGTTATTTTCTGTGTTGTGTTAGAGGCGTAAGTAATGATTGTATTAATTTGTGTTATTGGACTCTAGCTCGTGGAGTCAGTCGTATGTTGAAAATGGGAGAGGAAAGCTCTCATTTACGGCATGCATTTGCTAATTCAGGGTGGATAGATTCATCTCCACACCAATATTCAATACGAAGTGGACGTCGAAGAGTTTGAAAGGTTGCTTAGAAGTAAGAAAAAGGGAAATGTTTCGGAAATTCACTGTTTCACTAAGTATTAATATAATATTTGAGCTTTCTTGATAATTTTAGAAATTTACATTTGAATCCCAGCAACTGAGAGTTTTGGATCGTATTTTTTGCATCGATACCTACCTACCTATATACTGAGCATTACCATATAATCGTTCTAATTCATCCTTCCCTCTAGTTTGAAGTTATAATAGATTAATAGATAAATCTATGTATTATTAAAATTCATTATGCGACATTATTTTGGTAAATCTTGGCATGATAATTCCCTGTTGCAGTTTAATTCGAAGTTTCACTGACAGGAGTTCCAGAAAACCAGATGTTTCTCTGTGATAGTCCGTTAAAAATACTAATACATGCAATTAAACTAAAATATTAATAGAATCTTTCAGAATATCTAATTTCTTTAAATAACATTCACTTTTTCTTGCTCACGAGGGTAGTTGAGTGATCGCTTATTGGGAATGAATAGAAGACAAATTTAGAAATATTTATTGTGGTTGAGAAATTTTCTGTCAATTATACTTAAAATTTCAGGCGGAAGTTCATTTCTGGAGCATTAATGGCCCCGTATCTATAATGCACAATAATGGAACCTTTTCGTTCTTTGAACCATCTTTTTCTCAGCTTTTGGATTTAAATCCCCGATTTATAATGTGAAAAATTATCGCAAGGTTCACGTTCTTTTTTGGCCTCCCATATATTTTGCTTTTTTTATGGTAAATCCAACAATATGGTATGTGACAAAAACTTGAGTTTAACTAGATGTACGAATTTCATTCAATAATAAATAGGCTGGATATTTCTAATGAATATAATTTTTACTGAATAAAGTAGACAAACCTTTTTGGAATTTTTGCCCTGCCAGAATCTAGAAGTAATTTAGTTTGTTCCATATCATATTCCGAAAACGGAAATTCGATTGGCTTCATATATAGGAAGTGAACGAATTATTTTTTTGAATTGAATTAAAGGAAGTACTAGATTAGGATAAGAATATGATAAACTTATAGCAGGAAAGTTAACTTAATTATATTCCTATTAGAAATAAAATGCCTTAAAACGAGGCTATTCTGAGCTTAATTGAAGTTACTTTCAAAAATTTTGTATCTGTATCAAGATTATATAAAAAAAAATTCCTTATCCTCCCTCTTAAGGTTTAAAACTGAAATGATGCCAAAGATGGCATTTGAAAGTAAATTTACTTATTGTAAACGCAACATGCTTATCTTTAGACTTCTAAAATTTAACAGTTAGTTGCCCATTCAGATATTTCATAAATATTTGAAAGACGCATCAAAATCTGAGCAGTAGTTATTTAGATTCTGGATATGGAAGAAATGTTCATAATCTCTGTATATTCCATTCGAGTAGCTTCAAAGTGAAGAAAATGCCATAATTATGTGGATTTACTTGGTATAGTTTAATACGATGGAAGAAAGGGCCGTGGTGATTGTTTGTTGTACCTTCAAATGAGCGAAATGCAGCAAAGTGAATTTGACAAGTTTTTGGTGCAGAAGTGCCACGCAACTTGGTTCTTAAAACTTTCCTTAATGGCAAAAAGTATCTCTTGGATTCATTTGATTTTCCACTCTTCAAAGCGAAATGCACCTTCATAGAAATCGTCAGTGTAGCAAATTCCCCTGCAGTTTAAGAAATTCGCCCAAAGAACTTCTTTATGCTGTTTACTGGAAACAACGGCAGATCGCCATAACCCGACAAAAGTACGGGCAACAGCTGTTTAGATGGCAACGAAAGTTTCTGATTCGTACAGAAGCAATATCGGTAAGTTAATGCTTTTCATGATAAATGACATATCGAAATGAAGATTATATCTAGTCTTGGGATTATATCCATTATAATCTGTTAAAATGTAATTTTGTTTCGTTAAGTATTGATAGGCTAAATGGCAAGACCGATTGTACTACTTTCTCTTCCAAGCGCCTGCCATCCATCTACACTAAATAAGCTGACTGCGACGAAGAATTCCGTCTTTGTGGTGTGTAAGTATTTAAAATGAGGTGTACCGTAAGTTCACGGTTTATATTAATAAAGCAGCATCAAGATTGGAAACAATTTTAATCGGTTCGTCTAGAAAGTATCACTCGGCCGTAAAAAGACGCGAAGTATAATTATTCTGAATTATTTATTAAAATAGTTCTTTCTGCTACTTCGCAACATTCTCATTATTATAAATGAAATGCGTTTCGTTTGTTTCTGAGTATAGTGTTTGAAATAATTAAACGTCTCCTAATAGCAGCATGTGCATACATCGATGTCAGTAGGAGCTATTGTAAGGTCGAGGAGCCGTTTCAAATATGTTCCAGCACTAATGACAAAATGCATGGAAACAACCTTGTTTAGGCATAGCATATTAGGAACTTACTTCCTGGAGTAGCCAAATCTATAACTATTTTAAACAATATTCGGTCTTTTGTTACTCATAATCAATAGATATACTTCTTGGGAAGATCATTCAACTCGTTTATCCATCCCCCTAAGCATTTAAATATGACATTCCGTAAAACTTGAGTAGCAGCCTTGGTAAAATAAAATTTCGTATTTTATCACTATACATGTCTGGAGTCATTTTTGAAGAGCATTCTAACGGCTGACGTATATTGTTATATTAAGTGTAATAAGAATTGTGGTTTAATGGATAATATTTTGAATGCGCCGCTTACTTTCCTCAAAATATATGCATATAGCTCTCGGAAAATTAAGAATATCTTTTCAAAAGATTAATACAAAGTTTAAATTGTTCTACAACTTTGCAGATACTTTAATTTCTTTTTAAAGAAAATATCAGCTGGTGAGGGCTTTTAAAATATTTTTTTAATATTTATGCAGTTACGTAAGTTTTAGTATAAATTCGTTTCAGGTTTTTGAATTTGTATTAAGAGAAAGTAAACTCTGTACAATCTTGCATTTCATTGCATTCTTGATGAATGGTTTCATATTTGTGTCTAATCTTTTCAGATGACCACATGTTTTGACCGAAATGATCATGGCACAACTATTTGGCGACTTTAAGTGTATGTCGGAATTCTGATACTTTGCGATTAAATTGTGAAAAATGATCTGGTATGTAATAAAAGCGGAAGAAATATTTCTGATCTCTGCATATTCTACACAAGTGGTTTCTAAGCGACAATTGTCCAAATTAATCAAATTACGAATGCGTTATCTGTTGCAGGAAAAAAACCAGAACTCTTCTAATGTCTTCAACAAATGAACAGAAAGAACAAATGTGAATTAGATTTCCTTGTCTGACTGGTGTAAATACGAACTACTCCAATGTCATTTCAATCAAGAGGCAAAAATCGCTTGGAATTGATATTAGAACGCATTATTTGCATTGCTCCTCGCATGTGGAATGGATGTCCTTTCAGCTCCAACCACGAAGCATCTCTGTGTGGAATATATCTAGTTGATAAAAAAAACTAGCACTAACGCAGTCAGTAAGTTGTGCGTATTATAATTGTTAATTTTCATTTCAACGTGACGATTATTTGATTTCTCAAAGAATTAGTTTCTAAAACACATCATATATTTATAGGTCGGATAGTTCACAATCATTGACAGCCTGATTTTTTACCAGAAAATCCTCGCCGTAGGCAATACGCTCTTCTAGCTTCCTTACTGTTTTAGTTATATTAACGTCCCGTTTTAAAGCAACACGAGGGCTATTTTGGGACGGACCTCGTAATTTTGATCTACGGTAAAATGACGAGGACGACACCTGAACTGGCACCCCCTCTCCACACCACGCCACACCAGTGGGAGGACGTTTGGCCTGACAGATTTAACTTGCAACAGACCCCCTCACACGACGGATCTTCGGTGGAATCGTGTCTCGAAACTGAAACCCTTCGGTTCCAAAGCCGAGATTTTACCACCAGGCCACCGCTGCCTGGTGGCGCGGCCTGGAAATCTCTTGAGTCAAGTTAGATGTCTTTGGAATTCTACGGAGTGGTAAGTTCATGAATTTTAAAAATAGTAATAAAATTACCATGACAACGTGACGTTGTGTAGCCATTTTATTTGGATCCTTCAGAAAACATCCTTGGGGGAATGAGAAAGCGTGAACCATAATTTCATGGAAGCTATTATTGGAATAGATGCAGCGGTTTCAACTACCCCCTCAACATCATTAGTAATCGGTCTGCATTTCATAGCGCGTGATCAATTTCGATAAATAGAAGGAATTTGCTATCATGCCTTTTGAGTGTTGTTATAACTAGGAAAAAGTGACCTGAAAACTTTTCTGACTTGCGACTATGAAAGATGGGAAGTTTCTGAATGATATTCTTCTTGTCTCCAGTGAACTCATTTTTGTGAAACGAATGTATATCGCAGTTGATATTTAAAATGTATATAATTTAAAATCCTTCGTTAATCGTAGTAACCAGTACGTACTGGTATCAGTAAGATCTTGAAACTTAGTTTTTTTTCAAATTTTTAAATGCTAATCTTCGTTTCGGTAACAACCTTAGGAAAAAAATGTGCATGTTCCTAAAGTGAAACTTCGGACCTTTTTCCTCCATTACGCAGTATTGCTTTCATGTTTGAAGTGTTTAAACGGTATTATGAACATTTTGAGAGCCTGGCAGAATAATCTATCCTATTCTAAGTACCTGACTACTGGACAGCAATTTAAGCATTCATTATTTGCACCACTTATGACCATCACAGGGAAATACACGCGTAATTCCCGGGTGACTCTGGAGCAATAAGATAATGCATTGTTAATCATTTTAAAATTTTAAATCGTTATAAATTGTTTCCTTTTCAAAAAACTAAGTGTGGATAGTTCGAATGTAATCTTAACTAAAATTAAGATTTATTTTCCCAATTCTATTAGTGAAATCTTATGCAAATTCTTTTTAGTGTTTTTTTTTTTCATTATATAGGCCAATCTAAATATTAAAAAGTAATCATTTATATTCTTGCATCTCATGGCATTCTTGGTTTTAAGTCTGATATTATGTTAATTCAAATATTTGAATCTTTTCAGTTATTGACCTGTTTTGACCAAAGTGAGCACGGTACAAACGACGCCATCGGCAAGCTTCATCGAGTATGGATGGTGATTCGCAGCCTTCTTCAGGAATAGACGATCGTCTATTAGTGCAACTGAGCTTATAAATTTGTAATTGAACCGAGCTCAAAATGTATATTTAGTGGAAATATTTATCAGTACATAAACTGTCTGCGTAGTGAAAATAAGATTGCGAATGTAATCGCCATTGCTACGGAATATCTCTGAAAGAGGATATTATTAAAGGATATATCTTGGAGGAACTCTGAAATGTTTCATTCTTGTATTTTAAGAACAAAATATTGAATATATTTTCAATAATTTTTTTAACTTTGCAAATTTTTAAGCGTTATGTGTTTGGCATATCGATCAACAACTCGTCATAAAATTGTTAGCATATCTTCCTTCCTATACTGAACGTCAAAATGTTTCTCTACATTTCCTTGAAACATAATGCTTGTTTTCTATTCTCTTCAGTAATGAATATTTTAAAAACTACCTGCATCGATAAATGTTATATCAATAACTTAAGTTTGACAGTATATTTGATGTTCCTATTAATCTAAACCCAATTTTCTGCAAGACTGAAACGTAAATTCCTTTTTCTAATGTGTAAAAAAAAATTCCCAGATTTTTAATAGCCGTTTTCTCTTCTTGGAGCTTAAAACGTTAAGTTGGACGCTCATTAGCTCAGTAACAAAAGTGGCAATCGCAAAGATTGCGCATAATTGTCATTTCTTTCAAATGAAATCAAATATTTTAATTCGCATGTGTATTCCTCTACCATTATCAATGGAAAATGCATCTCCATAGTGTCTGATTTATCAAGATTTTTTCATCCTCAATGTCTGTACCACAATCTCAAATTTTTGATGTTTTGTGTTATCAATTTGAAGATACTGTTAATCGCATTACTGTTTTTTTGTTTGTTTGTTTGTCAATTTATCTGTAAATTCATAAAAATTGTACTTTGTTATTCCACATAAAATGAAAAAAATGTTCATTATCTTGTCCATTTGAAGAACTTCATATCATGATAATTAAATGAGTTATCAAATAATTGAATATATTTGCTATCATTTGTGTATAGCTCAAGTATCAACGAATTTTGAATTTCATAACGCCAATATGATAATGTAATATAAGGCCTTTGAATTATGATATGGAAATATGAATATGTTGACATTAGCCTTAATTATGCAAAAACGTTTTATGCTTAATTTTCACTAGCTGGTCTCAATCTCTAAATATTCATTAAGGGATTTGCTTTCAAACTGTAACGTACTTCGTATGATAAATCTCTAGTGTATATTTGTATGTTTGGCTATTTTTAGATTCTAAATTGGCCATTCTTGTCAAGGAAAATGTCACTGTACTGTGTATAAAAGATGACGCAAATAATGCATTGTCAAATAGCATGTTTTCTTGGATCATTTGAAATAATTTAGTAAATATTTTAATTATTTCTCACTTGTAAATGTTTATTGTGCTTCAATATATACCTTGTGTTTAAGTTTTAAGTGATCGTGCATTAATATTGAGTAAATTATGAAAGAGGGTTTTTCATTTGCTCTTTTTATTAACTTTCGTTTCTGGAATTATCAAAATGTATAGAATTAGTTCTTCCACGATTGAAATTTGAAAGATATGGTATCATAACTCATTGATTTAAATCTAAGTTTAATATTTTCAGAATTTATCAGTAAATATCTATTTGTTCGTTGCATCCATCTGCAGTTAATTTTATCCTAATTTAAATTAATATAGTTAAGTAATATTTTTTATAGTAAGATGAAAAGTAAAATTAAATTCTTGTATTTTAAATACTTAACCATTTCGTTTTTAAATTTTATGTAAATTTGCACATCCGCTGGTAAAGAATATTTTAATTGGTTCGGCCGGCCAGCCAATCAAAATATCCTTCGACTCTCCGAAAGTGTTTGATCACTGTGTCTGATCACCACGGTCATCACTACGCTTTTAGAGAATATAACGCTCTTGCATGTCTAGCGCGAGTTAAAATTCATAAGAATTTACCTAAATGGAATAACAAATTTGTTGAAGAAAGTGGATGGATGCGATGAACTTCAAGTAATAGTGTATAGGTTATTTTTTCAGTAATACATGAAAGTTTGGTATTCTAAATTATCAAATTTTTAGAGTATTAAATTTAAGATTTATTTTAATTCATAAAATATTAAATTTTAACTTCCATTACTCATTGAAAACGCTTAATTAACTTTTAATTTAATTTTCAGTTAAAACGGTTTATTTTGTTGTTTGTATCCAGTTAATTCGATGAATTTATATTCTTTTTATGTGGTAACATTATTGTAAATTATCTGTTTTATTTTTGTATATCAAACTTGTAAATAAAATTTCTATTTTGAAATAAACTTTGTATTTAATTACCAATTATTGCCTGCTTTTGAATATTTTTTGATAGTTATAATTTACTGGAGGCTAGTTCTCCAGCAATATTTGTAAACTGAATTTAAGATGGTACGTATATCCGAATTAATTCAATTTGTAGGTTTGATTCAAATAAAAAGTCGAAATTCCTAGAATGAATGGCTGATTTCTACCAGGTTTAATTATAATTTATTTTTATTTTTAAGTTCGAGAATTAACTCTTCGTGTGTCCCTTCCTAATCGCAAGTCTAAAGTTTTTCAGGACTTCTAACTTTGAACGAAAATTTACTCGAATGTATAAAAATTCTGAATGAGCTCGATGTGAACTCCAGTTCAATTTGACGTTTCAATAACTTATTGCTCATTTTACATATTAACATTTATCTAAAAATGGAGAATTTTTTCCTATTTGCTATATTAAAATAGGTTAATATTTAACTTAAATTGCACAATTTCAATTGAAAATGGCTGACTTTTAATCTATATTTTCCTCAGATTTTGTCCCACTTTGTATGTTGTGGATCGATCGAATTTATGCTGCAGTTATAAAATTCATTACTTTCAGTTAACTGTCTGCTTTTACAATTTACGAAGTTTTTTTTATAAAGAATTTTTTTCTTTCTTCCGAGTGACAATGGCAGAAAGAAATTTCATTATCTTTTCCATTTCTGAAATAATATTTAGTGGTTATGAAATGCATTATCATATAATTGAAGAATTTTTCATCCTAGAATTGTACGCTTACAACTATTATGTAAAATTTTGAATTCACCTTTTGAAGCACCTTAAGCATGGAGCCAATTTCTTTTACTTTTGTAAGTTCAGTTCATTGGTCTGAACTGAAAATTTTCAATAAGAATTTTCGCCATAAAGCAAGCCCTAAAATGTATTTTTGTACATCAAATGATGTGTAATATTCTCTTGCTTGGTTTGTATACTATGTCAAATAATCTCTTCTATGTCGGAATGAAAAGGGGAGGATGAATATTTTGTCAACATTGTCTAAGCTATTTTAATTTGGAGAACATTTCTAATAAATACTGAAATAATCGACTGTATATTAGCGCAAATGAAACAATGTAGAGCTTTAATAAAATCTTCTATGTTTATATTTTAAAAAATATTTTCCATTTTGAAGATTCTTTGCTAGTGAAATTGTAATTAATTTAAAACTGATGAATTTTCTTTTCTTTAACTTTCACATTTACATTATCCAATATGCAGAGCATTTAACTGTTTTTGGATCGAAATTTTAAAAAAGTAGTATATATGACCTTTAATTTAGTATAATTTCCGTTACAATATTTTCAGAAATATTTTATTTTCTATAAATGTAATAAATAGGTATTGAATATTCTTTGCAATCATATCCAAAGATTTTCAAACCCCCCCGTACACTATTTGAAACAGAATAATTAGCACTATTAACAACTAGTTTTGAATAAGGAATTTTGAATCCTAAATGCATTATTTCAGATTTTAATTTTACATAAACATTCCTTTAACCACGAGAGAAGGATAAGAATTATTTGTTCATTCAGCTAATCAAAATAACGGTCAGCAGATTTTGATCAGTGCGCTTGATCTTTGCGATCATTGACAGTTGATGCTGTCACATGCCCAAGATGAATTAAAATTATTAGACGCGAGATACTTTATAAGAATAAAATAATTTGTTTGAGGAAAATGTTGAATGGATGTCATAAATGTTGCATAATCTCGAGCAACCTTTTAATTTCCTCTTTCAATAAGGAAAACTGAAATTTTAACAGCTGATTATTCAGAATTAATAAATATTGAATGCAATTATTTTTCTCAATCAGTAAAAGCAATATTTAATTTTCTCTTATTCTATAGTGAACCTCACATTGAAAAAAATCATTAACATTTCAATAAAAAAAATTTGATATACTATTTCTGAAACAATGTTTTCATGTAAGGGACTTTTAAGACACGCACGTATTTTAGTGAGAGAATTCGAAACTAAAAGTCAATTTTAAGCAAAATGAATGCTTTTCATTATTATTAAGTTGTTTGAAATTCTTGTTACATGCAATAACTGAGTTAGTTACTTTGATATAAGTTCTGAATTCAAATGCATTTGTACTGTAAAAAACTTTAAAATCATCTTTTGTTGTACTATAAACTTTCAAATAAAAGTGTTATTTTGCCTTTATTTTGTGTTTAATTTCTAAATATTTTTGTCATTTGTCGAAAATAATTGTTTCTTAAGAATTTAATATTCGCTATAGAATCTTAATCCCAATTTCCGGAATTTTCTCCTGTCTTTTTTGAAGGTATTTTTTATATTAACTTTTATATAGCTCATATAATTTCATAGGAATGTTTCATTCATTCGATTTCAAATATCTGAAGTATACTACAATAACTCTGTACAAAATTAATAGTTTTTGGATATCAACAAGTCGCACATGCGCAGAACTTCTTTTTATCTAATACATTGTTCTTTTAGAATATATATATTACGAAATATTAGACTTAGATTTGCCATGATAGCAGAAGTTGTATCTCTGTGTCAACCTACATCGATGCAGTAGCAAAAAGAACGAATTCCTCCCATTCCGGTATCTAAGATTCGGTAGTGCTACGTCTTTATTCAAATATCTTTTCTATATTTTTTATAGTAATATTTTTTATTTTTACCAGATTAGTAATCAGTTACTTTTACTTGAAATGTCATTTTTAGATTCTAAATTGTTTTTAATTCTACAAAGAAAATTCAATAGAAAAGATGTTTTAAAATGTGTTTTTTCACTTCTTCTCCTTTATCTTTCTCTGTCAGCAAGCAAACGAACCCGCAGAAGTTTCCTTCTATCTCCACAATTCAGATTGAAAGAAAGATGGTTATTTCGCTCATCATTCTCTAAGTGTGTACATTATTTCTCTGATACTCACTAACCAAACCTTTCTTTCCGTTTCATTCTCATTATCGAGCAACAAACGAAATTTTTTGGCATTTAATGTGTTCAGGCAAAAATTGTATTTTTTTTTTCTTTTGGGCATAATGAGATTTGAATCACTGTTTAAAATCTTTCCCCCTTAAATATTCTACAACATAGTATAAATATGTCCAATATCCCACAGACGCTTTTAGGGGACTTCGTTTTATACTTTGTATAGATACTTAAAGGAAATAACTTCCATTTGCATATACGACTTTATGCCAACTATTGGGCAAATCATATAAGCCTTTTTGAAGAACTCTTTACTTTTCGGGTTATTAAACAATTAAAAGTGGTTAAAAATTATTTCTATTTCGTTAAAAATGATGTATGCAGTATATTATTATCTAATTAGCTGCAAAAGTCACACATTATTCCAAATGTCATTTCAGCTAATTAACTGGTTAGAATAAATTATTCTACTGTATTACAAAACATAAATAAGTAGCAAAACTAATTTGCAACAAATATATTTACTCTTGACGAACAGTGCTCTTTTCGAATAGAATGCACAGCTCAACGCATCCGTAACCCTAGAAATTATGATAACTATCTGAATAATTCAAGTATACATAACATACATTACACTCATATCTGATACAGAATGCACTGCAATGCACAGATCATGCTGATAAATTGATTCCATGATTGTAATGAAGACTCTCATGGAAATATATAACTTGAAAAAAATTAGTATTCATTCCTTATTTCTTTAAATTAAGAGTTGACCTCACTAAAATAAGCATTAGTAACTAAAATAATAGCCAGATGTGGAAAAGCACATGATGTAATAATTTTATGGTGAAAATGGAGACCTCAGGAGCACCTTCTGCCCGCACTGCCATCGAGTCACCAGCTTACCAACTTCCTGTACAGTTTTCATCCATAACCGCCAGCCGTGACTCAATACGATAAACAGCGTTCCATCACACACTTCGCTGCTGGCTTCCGAGTCGGACAGACGTACGATTTTGAGAACAGCAGATTCCTGTTTCTCCATATACATGCAATCACAATAAGCAGTGATTGCTTTGACGTGTAACCGAAGTTTGATATGTAAGCATGCGAATAAATTTAAGTCATTAAGCTTTCGAGTCTCGAAAGCCCCAAATGAATTTATTTTCATTTTTCTTATTTTATTTTTATTTTACATAATATTTA
>JAPMOQ010043401.1:3242651-3278120 GCA_026543055.1 Argiope trifasciata | reverse complement strand
TTCTTATTTTATTTTTATTTTACATAATATTTACAATACTTATTCTTCAGATAGTCTGAAGAAATTGACGAATAAAAAATTAAAAATGATATATTTTGGACAAATAGTTTTACTTTTTTTAAAAAAATTCTGTGCTAAGTACCCACACATGGGCAGATATCATTGATATTCTTAGCATTATGGTTTTACACCAAATTCCCATCGACTTTGGTGTTCGGATTGATGCATTAAGAAAGGAAGTCACCTCCTTCTGTCGTCAAATAGTGGTCTGGTGGCTAGCGCTGCAGAGAGTTTCTAAGAATTTTCTCGTCCTCAGTTCGAGTCCCGAAAGCGCAAAATGGATTTATTTTCATATTTATTTTTTTTATTTTATTCTGAATAAGGTTTCATCCTCCCTCTGGTCTTTTGTTGTGTTTAGATTGTTGTGCCAGTTCAGGTGTTGTCGTCTTCATCTGATCGTGTTTCAATATCACGAGGTCCGTCTCAAAATAGCCCTCGTGTTGCTTTAAAAGGGGCGTTAATACAACTAAACTAAACTAAACTAAACTTGAATAAAGTTTCAAATACTGTTTCTATATTTACTCTGAATTATTCAGTACTTAAAATTTAAAAAATAAAATATTTCGATAAAATATTGATATTTTAATTTCAAACTTCCAGAAGCACTTGCGCAGATGGCACTGATATTTTTAGCATTTTCATTTTAGACCATATTCCCAGCGTCTTTGATACTCGGAGTGGCGTTTTAAATAAACTCTCGGTTTGAACATTTTTATAATTATTTATGAAAATGTCTGATTTAATACTTTATAACTAAGCATTCATTAAAATTCATGAAGGTAATTTTAAAATATTGAAGGAGTTTCGGAAAATCTATCAAAATAATAATTAGTTAGGTTGTTGGTTTTTTACGTTCAAATAACAAAGAGAATTATTAAAATGCTTATACCTTTACTTTTTTCCTCGGAATTGGTTACTCAAATTTTCAGAAAATATTTGCTTTGAAATAAAACAATTCTTCATAAAATGTCGCTTCTAGATTTAATTTTAAGTATTTCTCAAAGATTATCTAATTCATTTTCTATTAAAAATGCTAGTATTTAATAACCAAAGCTGATAATCGAGAATGTCATGTTTAAAAAACGCCTTCAAAAGTAAATTGAACAACTTTTTATCGCAATAATTTCGGAATCAAATCTTATGCATCTAATTCTAAGTAAACCATATGTAGTCTTAGATTGATATATTAATTGTTTTAAATCTGATTATTTACTTATCCTTAAATTTTTGTGCAGAAACAAAATGTTTTTTTTAATTCAGCAACCGAATATCTATAACTCTAAACATATTATTCAAAAATACTACTCTGCAATGAGAAATTGAAATTCCCAATGAAAAAATGTTCAATTTAAATGTTAAGAATCGGCAATATAGCAGGAAAACGTTACTAGTAATTTATAATACAAACGGTTCGAACTATGCCATTAATAAAACTTGTACTCGATTTCTATGGGATCCATATAATACTATAAGGATAATTTTAGTTTACAAAACATTAGAGAATTGTTATCCACGTAATGTAAATATTTTTGAAGAGTAAGTATAAACAGTTAGGATCTTTAATATATTATATATATTACAATATATTAAAAAAAATTGATGAGATAAAACTATAAAAATAAAATAAAATTCACAATGTTGTGCTCAAACTTTGTCAATTAAATTCGCAGCTTCAGTAATGCTTGAGAAATTGATTTAATTATAAGTATCATTAAAATTTGTAATTATTTTATTTAATGTGCTAAACTATTCAGCAGATAGCTCATTTGCAGTTTATTTAGCTAGTATCATATTTAGACGATATTGTCTCCTACAGAATTGATGGGGTTTTCTGTTCATTCTAGGACTAGGCGGAACCATAATAAAAAGAAACCCGCTCTCTACTTATGGGACAGATGATTACGGGTGGTTGAAATCGGCTATTTTCAAGAAGCGCCTTTAAAAGGAGGGGAAAGCATTCTTTAGTTTCTCTCACCAAATGTCGTATTCAAAGGAGCTTTTTTGAGCTTGGGTTGTAGATACTTAAAGGTTAATATATTTGAGGATTTATTCGAAATTTTAATTGTCAAATTCACACACATTTCGATTTTTACTGGTCCTCAGTTCGAGACAAGAAAGTGCGAAATTTTCGAATATTTCCAATACTAAATGTGTAGTTAAGCCGAATTATTCCACAACTTTTATTTCAAAAATAGAATATTTATTTGATATATTTACGGATTTATTTGAAATTTTAATTGTCAAGTTCACACACATGCAAAAAAATCATTCGTATTCTTAGCATTTCGCTTTTTCACCAGATTCCCAGCAATTTTGACTTGTCGTGTTAAGAAGGGTCATGACCCTTAAAAAAATAATAGTGACTAGTTGTGATTATTCAGCTCATTATGTTAAAAATATCACACTACTCAGAGAGAAATAAAGCATCTCTGAGAAGAGAGTTGATAGAGAAGAATTTCACTAATATTTTTTGAATTAATTATTTTTATTTTTATTGCATCTAACTCCTCCAATATTTTTTTGTTCATGGAGTTAGATGTTACATGCAAAACCAAAGGAATATATTAAATTTATATATTAAAAAGTTGGGGGCACTGTTGTCCACAAGTATGTGCCTATTTATTAAACAACTGAAAAACTTGAAAAGAAATTGTTTGCTCAAGTAAAGCAACTTCATCAATAACTTTGATAACTACTTAATTTTAACTTAAAGTAAATAATATAAAAAGAAATTTTTCATGGAATGAAATTCAGTTTTGTTAATCACACAAAGACATTACTACCATAAATGGAAATATCGATTAAATTATGAGAAATCGCCGGTGGACTTTCTGCCTTTTCTATCACCTCCTAAAAATTCATTTCATGTCTTACATTGCGTGTTAAATTTCCCTTTCATGCTTGCTCCAAGCATCGATTTTTTCCTCAATTTTGAAATAACGCACATTCTGAGCAAACAATATTTCAGTGAATCTGTAGGAAGCACTAACCTTGGCAAGCTACCAAATATTAATCGAAAAATATAGTGATGGATGTAAAATTAATCCGTATTGACTGCCAAATTAATGCTGTTTTTCTACCGATTAGGTACTAATATAAGCAACATTTTCAAAAGAATGTTTGCTTTTTATTGAAATTCTATAATTGTGGGATTTTTTTTCAAAAGTAGATTACCCCTTCACTTTTGGGAACGTGTTGTGTTTATTCAACTAAGAGCACACTTGAGATGCTTATGAATTACTCGTATCATAATTTTTGAATCAATTTATAAGCTAAAAAAGTAATTAATAAATTATAAAAGTATAAAGACATTGCAATTCACAGCGAGTCAAACTCCAGAATCAAAATTCATTGGAAGAGAATGATGGTTGAAAGAACGGGAATACTGATATTATTATTTGATCATGATGCCCATCTTTTAAATACATTGAATGTCCTGAATATTTCTAGAGAAAATGTACTGATGAAACCTGGTTACATAATTAGTAATGATTTCTGAAAACTTTCCTGTATTCATGAATTATCCATGTATTGTTTATCTTCATTTCAGTAACATATAATCTAATTTATCCTTCCCTACTAATAGAGATAGGATAAGCAATTTATAAGAAGCAAAATAAGCAATTTATCACAAGAATATTCTGTAAATTAGGGAAGAAAAGCTATTTGTAAAGAATGACCCAACATATTCCCTAATTTTTTTAACAAAGCATCATATTTGTAATTAATATTTAAGTAAACGAAAATAAAATAACGAATGAATGAAACAAAATTTTTATAAATGAAACAAAAATTTTAAATTTTTATTTTTAAGTTATTTTTCAAAGATTTGTTACTTACAGAGATGGCAAGAGATTATAAGTGGATTTAAGAATATTTGAGGTTAATCTATTCTTGTCTTCTATTAAATGAACAATCTTGATTTGTCAAATAATTATATTGAGAATTAAAGCACTGAAATGCTATACGCCTTTTGAACAGATTCTTAAACTTTTAAGAACAAATGAAAAAATTGAGACTGTATATATTCTCAGACTTTTAATTATGTTGTTTCGTGTAAATTAAGTTTAAATGTATTCAAACGATTTCTAATTCTTATTTATTATACCTCATTTCTCCGTCTTTTTGTTTCAGGAGTGCCTCAGTTTTTCTATGCTGTTTAATTGAATTTATTTTGTTATGTTTAATCAAAAAGGTTATAGCAGAAATTTTCAATCATTAAAATACATCTTAAAGACATTCTATCGAATAGATATTGTTATATTTATATAAATATACATTCTTCCAATTGCTTATAAAAACTTCTATTTATATCTGAAATAATATGTGGTTGTTTACTTAAAAAATACTATTATAATTAAAGATTATAAAATGGAGGAAAGTGCAACAATAATGGAAATTAAAGGCACAAATCGAAATAAAATGCAAAAACTGTTGTAGTAATGCAAATTTAAATTAATAAATCATTCAGAGGTGGTTAACACATTGGCTTAGACCCATAATAATCACTACAAGAGGCGTTCATTGTATTTCATTGTGTGTGTGTACGAGTGTGTTTCAAATCAGATTTCACTACGTGATAGCGTTTTGGTTGCTGTCAAATTTACGGAATTTTCAGATGAAAATCTTTGTCACATATTAGTTACGTTTTCCATTGCAAAGTAATGATTTCAACAGCAGTACTTTAATTCAAAATAAATTATTTAGTTGGGTATTTAAAGTGAAATTTCTTAAATATTATGCAAATGAAGTCTAGCTTTTTGAAAAACACGACTTTTTAATTTAGTCTGGTAAGTCTTTTTTCCTCTGCTCAAAAAACCAAATATGAATAAACTGATTTTTTTTTTGCTCTCAAAAATTAAGTTTAATAATTAAAAAATGCAATCCTTAGCAAATATCTAATGAAAAAAGGCTCACTTTAGATAATTCAGATGGAAGCATCGCTTAAAATATCTAATGTGCTTGTGAGCTAACTTATTCTTATTTTTCCTTCTTTTCGTTTACAGCGTGAAGAATAATTGGATTGTTTTTAAACGTCTTTTGTGTATAATATCTCAGTCCTCATTTGAAATTCATAATATGCTATTATTCAATTTCTCATTCGGTGTTTTTACGAACACAGATTGTTAATTTTCATATTCACTGGCAAATAGCATAATATTTCCTGCTGCCGAAATTATATGACGGTATTAAACACAGTATGTGTCAATGGCACAACCACAAATTAGAAATGCTGATAATTGGTAAAGTTTACACAGATAACTTTAACGATAAGAGAAAACGAATTTTAAATCACTTTTATGACTGCTAATTTGTTAAATATTTGTTACAAAAGGAAGAATAAAATTCTTAGAAATGTTATCTCAGTCATGTTATTTAATTTTTTTCCCTTTGATCCAGCTGTCGAAGTAGTCCTGTAATTTCCAGAATCGAAATGTTTCGTAATCTTTTACCGGCACACGCAGTGATAATGACGCTGCAAATAACGATAATGTCAGAATTATTTCTTTTAGCTGTGACTAGGTAATGTTCTCGCCATTTTCAGATTAACCACGTAAAAGTAAAGCTTTTTCTTCTTGATGCAATTTGCATCATAGCGGGAGATTTCCTGAGAAAGAAGCAAATTAGTTTCGAAAAAGTATAAGAGCCATTTCTTTTCTTTGTAATATTCAAATAAAGTATGTTTTCCGTATAATTAACATAAAATAAAAAAATAATTTGCTGACTGCTATTTGACACTACATTTTTACATTTTATTGTCATAAAAAGAATATTTAACAGAGGGAATATATTTTCGAAAACAAGATTTTCTCAAAAACAGATGAAAGGTGAATCTGAAAGGATATTTATGAAAATCTTTTGCATTAACTCTCCAAGTGTTATTTTCGGAAACAATAATTCGCTTCGTTTTAAAATTATTTGAATTTGTTTATGAAAACTGCATCTAAAAAGTGATTTATAAAAAGGGGTAATAAGATGGTTAAACTAAATGAAAAAAAAATTTTTTGAAAGGTTTCTACCAAAGTGCTAGCCTGAAGCTGGTTAGTTTGATGACAGGTATGCACAGGGTTGCCGCAAAGAAGGAACAAGAGTTTATTGCTTTAACTACTGCAATTAAACATACACCGGGTGATCTAAAAGTCAGGACGAACTTTAAGAATGAATAATTCGAAAACGAATAAAGATGAAAGGATGCGGTTTCCTCTAAACAGATGGAAAAGAAGCCGGGTTTTGTGGCAACGAAACAAAAATAGTTATCTCGGTGACCAGCAGATAGTGCTATAGTTTTTTATTTCGCCAAATAGGATTTACAAATGAAAAAAATTTTGACAACTTTCAAGTCAACTTAACTACAGTTAAATAGTTAAATGTTCGATGTGCTGTTCATCATTCAGAAGTACGGCTGTGAGACGAGTCACCACACCGTTCACAGCATTTAGTAGCATTTCTTGCGTCATGGCAGACACATTTTGGTAGATGGCATCTTTTAATGTTGCTAGTGATGCCGGTTGGTCGCAGTACACTTTCTCCAGAATCCCCACAACCAAAAGTCACAAGGTGTTAGATAGGGAGATCTTGGAGGCCATGCATGATTAAAGTGCCGACTGATAAGGCGATCCTTTCCAAATGAGCGTAGCAGGCGTAGCACAAGCACAGTAATATGAGGTGGTGCTTCATCTTGCATAAAGGCGACTATTTGGGCTGCCTGTCGCATTTGCAGTACAAGAATGTTGTTCTATAACAGTACTACATATCCTTAACCAGAGACAGAAACTGTTTTGAAACCCGTCTGTGTGTTTTCCTCGAAAAAAATGTACCAATTATGAAACCAGCAGTGAAGCCACGCCAGACAATTGTAGGTTTTAACAGTTCGTCTGTCCAAAACACAGTCTCTTCCATCTTATTCAATACCAAAATCTTTGCGAGAGTCGAATTCAAGAGGTTTCAGTTCTTGATTATATTGCAATTTGTAGGGATACCGTTTCAGAATTATTCGCAGTGCTCTCTAGGTTCTTCCATACGACACTCCTGTCTACCTCGATACTTCTCGAGCACTGCAATCCCCATGTACAGAAACCAAATACATGGATTGCACCGTCTGCTCCACTGTCGTGGTAAAAGCAGCGGTTAGATATGTCCACTTCTTGCACATGATATCAAAGAACCTGTAGCTTCAAATTTCTTCAACATTTTGTTCACTGTAGAAGTCGTTATTGGTTCTTTACTATCTCACATACCCTTCATGTAGCGATATACTCGTTGTGGCACTTTCTGAATTCTTATAATAAGTTTAACTAAGAGGACTTTATCAACTACGGACAGTATTTTGAGGCATATAAGCTTCGACTACCATTACGAGCTGCAGTTGCTCCTTTTTATGTCGTTTATTGCTTTGCATAATTCTACACCATAAATCCGACAGAGCCATCTGTCGGTCACCAACAGAACTATTTTCGTTTCGTTGCCACACCAAACCCGACTTCTTTTCAATCCTTTTAGTGCAAGCCGCATCTTTTTATCTTTATTCATTTTCGAATTAAGTTAAAAGTTCATCCCGACTTTTGGATCACCCGGTACTTTCAGAAACAAAGATTCATCAAATAAGGTATCCAAATCTTTGAAAACACTTTGATAATGGTAGAGGTTGGGAATAAAATAATTACAAAAACTTTTACATAGCCCGAGTAGTTAAAATAGGACTATGAATAACGCGTTTTTCTTGCACGCAAAGTTTCGTATTTCTAACTGTAAAAGTTATTGTGATATTAAGAGGCGAATTTACCGCATGTCTCTGACTGATGTTTGAGAGAGAGTCTTTTTCAGCAATAATGTAGATATTACAAAAGGTTATGAAAATAGTGGACTCTTATTGCATTTGCATAATGAGTGGAATCTTAATGCATTGCATTTGCATGACAATTATGATTATTAACTTTCATTAAATTTTGAAAAAATAGTGAAATAAAGCATTAAAGGAAGTACTTAAAAATTGTACAAAGTGAACAACTTTGACACCTATATGAAATTGCATTCTTCAAATAATGTATACACGCGACCCAGTTTATTATAAGTGATATCAACACATGCTTCTTGAATTCGCCGGCAAAGACTTGTCGCATTCGCAGGATGCACAGAAGAACGTAAGCAACATCCTAAATAAAAGTCAATGGAGTAGTCAAATCAGGCAATATAGGCTGAAATTCATACGGGACTTTAATATAACTAAAACTAAACTGAAGCAATCAACAGGTTCAATTTAAGGCAATCAGCCTATCAAAAAAATCGGCATCCAACTTTCATCTTTCAAATGAATTGATCTGGAACCTGAACTAGCACTAATTCCTTTTACTTCAGTAGAGATGATGAAAGGGTTGGAATGCTGAAATGTATGTTAGCCATGTTTGGCTTAGTTTCCTTCGTTGTGAGAATCAAGAAACTTAGCCACCACCTCCAAACCTTAATGGCAATACCTTTCTGATGAGATATTCTTCAGCTTATTCTCCTATTCTGTCTTATTACCTTGGCCTGTGTTTCTGTGATGTGAACCATCTGTCATCTTCATTCTGTAAAAGTATCATGGTATTTACAGTCCCTACCTCGGCGGCTGTCTGTCTATCATGTTTTCAGATTCACCTGCCCCTAATTCACTCTTTGAGGTCACGTCAAGAGAAGCGAATAAGTTTATTTTTATCGTATGTAGCCATGCTTAAAAATTTTCACTGCCACACTTAATAAAGATCTGCTATCCAAACTCAGGACCAAGTGCTTTATTATTTATTGTTACTATGCTAATCAATCTTGACTTGTAGAATTCATAAAAAAAACTTTCTAAATATTGAAAAATTGCATTTAAAAGATTTAGTGTTGTAGGTGTATTGTATTATAATTTACATAAAACATTTTTTTTCTTTTGACATAATTGTTATGTAAAATGAGTACTTAGCAAGAAATAAAAAATACAAGAAATTTAAAAAAATAAATGTTCTTGAAGTAGACAGAGGAGTTAAAATTCTGATGGATTAATTTTTATTTCATAAGAGATAAATATTTTTTTTTTTTGTGCATTAAATCATCTTTTTTGGAAAGTCAAACATTTAGGGTCGACCCTACACTAAATCCATTATGTTTAATTTAAATTTTGGTTTTATTTAGTGTTATGGACTGAAAGAATTATCAGTTAAATAATCAAATATGAAATAAATCCAGATTCTCATCATCAATAATATAAGATAGTCAGAATCTTTTACTCTGAGCTCTGTATACAGCGTATTACTCAGTGCAAAGGCTCCAAAATTGCTGAAGACATACGAAAACAGATTAAGATAAAAAAAATTAGTTCCAGAATAAGAGTTTTTAAATATTTTCACAATCAAAAATCACAAGGGTTAAGATCCGGAAAACGAGATGGCCCTATTTTCGGAAATGCATGATTAATTACTCTATCATTAGTAAAATGTTGAAGAATAAACTGTAGCATACATAGTCCAATATTTGGAGGCGCTTTTTCTTGCATAAAGGTAATTAAATCAAGAAATTGGCGCAGTTGCATTTGAGGTAGAATAAAATTTCCCAGCATGTTTTGGTATCTCCTGCTCGCCACGGTGCATGTCACAGGGCCATTGTGTGTAGCCACTTCGGAAAAGAAAGGTACAAAAATAAATAAGGATGTGAATCCACACAAAAATGTAACTTTCGGTATTTGAAGTGGAATCTCTTCGAATATTTTCCGTATCCCAAATAGATTCAATCCAAATATGGATGTTGACTGTACCACTTAAATGGAAATGTGCTTCATCTCTCCATAAAATCTGCTACGACCACGATGTCTATTTCAACTCTAGTCAGAAGTGTCAATATGAAAATCAGTCGCTTATATTTATCGATAAGCAGAACTGCTGATAGTAACAAAATTTATATGGGTAAAAATGACACCGCAAGTGCACTACTACAGCCTACAACATTATCCAATGAGAGTTCAACAATAGCAGTGGCAACATCTTCAACGATATCTGAAAGAGTTGATTTGTGTCCTCGACCCGGCTGATCTAAGATCATCAATTTTCTCGAATCGAGAAAAAATTCTGGGAGTTTGTGGAAGTAATGGTCTTTTTGGTAAATTTTTAAGTCGACGAAACTAGAAGCGCAGCTGCAGCGTTTCCTTTATTTTCATAAAACAACTTCACAAGCAGAGCAAGTTCTGATAGCTTGACAGCCATCGCTGATGAGAATGCTAAATATGAAGATGAGAATGCAATCAAAAGTCGTTGAACGATCGACTATAATCTTGAATACAGTTGCGAAATCGGCCATAATCCTGAATACAGTAGCGAAATCGACTTCTGCAGCCAATTCTATTAGTCCTTCTTCTAACTGAGAAGCTCCTGCTGTGTTGACATTGGTTTAGTTTAGTTCAGTTTAGTTAAATTAACGTCCCGTTTAAAGCAACACGAGGGCTATTTGGGGACGGACCTCGTAATTTTGAATCATGGTCAGATGACGAGGACGACACCTGAAGTGGTAGCCCCTCTCCACACCACACTAGCGGGAGGACGTTTGGCCTGACATATTTAATGTGCAAGAGACCCCCTCACACGACGATTCTTCGGTGGAATCGAGTCTCGAACGTGTTGACATTGGAAAAAGGATCCAAAACCCAGTCTGGTAGGTCCATGTGTAAAATGGCCTGGAATAATTCTTTGTCATTGTAAACTATATTTGGTTAATCTTCCCACGCCCCTCCGTGTCATATCAACGCCCCCTAATTTTCTCTAGATCTTTTACCGCCTCCCTAAAAGCTTCAAACGCCTACAAGGGGGCGTTATCGCCCACGTTGGGAAACTATGCTTCACATTGAGTAGTTCGCTGTATAGAGATCTTAGAGTAAGACCGTTTAAATTCGGACCACTTTGCATTTCTTGATAAATTTGTTTTAACTTTAACTCTATCATTCTTTCATTGGTATATTGATGAGAATGCCGATAAAAATAATCCTGTATAATTAAAATTATTTTTATTCGAATATAATGCCATGTTTTGCATGATTAATTATTCTGAAAATCTAATTATAAATCTGCTTCATTGATGATAAGATCTGGCTATCTAGCTTATATTTGATTCTCGGAAATCGCGAAATACTATTAGCCAACAAAATAAATTTTGATTTAGTCATGTTGGGGGTATTCAAATCTATGACATTCAGTTAACAATCATCAGCCCCATTTTATTTAATTAAAATAAATTGTTTCGGAATGCTAATAATGGGTGAATAATTTAGATCCCATTTAAACCGTTTTGAACGTTAAAAGACATTCAGGACGATTATCACATATCCGTGATTACGCGATTTTCCCTTCATAAATGAGACGAATGAATGAGACGAATCTTTCCGTCTCTATCGGCCCATGGTCACACTGATGTTATTTCTATTTGGAGCATTTTATTTAAATTTTTAAACACTAGATGGCGATAGAAAGCCGTTATTGCGCCTAAAAATATTTCACAGAGTGTTGACCTTCAATATGCGCTTTCGGTTTCGAGGATTATTATTATTATTGATACTAGGTATGAATAACTGTACATGTTACTGCTCTTTCGAGGGCATTTAAAAGGCCTTGATGAATTGCGCTCTGGACTTTTATTTATATCTTGATTGAGTGCGAAATGCTTATTGGTTTATTAGAGAATAGATTTGCAATTTTGGGTTCGCTACCTAGTATTTTGTATGTTTTTGTCATTTTGCTCTCCATGACGAAAACAGTATCATATGGCATTTGACTCTCATACGGGTGCATTAGTTTCTGATCTGTGTTTCTAGATTTGATAAAATTATTGGCATAAATAAATAACTCTATAAGTGCAAATGTGATTTAAATTGACTCCGGCGTCCTAGTTAATTGCTTTAGTTTATTTATTGTTAGAAAAGTGCTATCAGCTTACTTTTGCTCGGTAGTCGCAGTGAAATATTCTACATCTTTTATATCTTTGTTTTCATGCGTACATTACTTTTCGTAGGTATAGTTAAAACTTGAGTGTTTTGCTTGTTCCATTCATTTCTATTATAGCTTTTATATTAATACATATATGTATATTACATTGATTCTTGTAAAATTGAAGTCATATTAAAATGTGAATTGTTTTTAAAACAGGAATTATTATAAAGCTTTTTTTAATCATTGAGACGGAGTAAAAAATAATGAATATCGTGCGACAATATTGACATTAAGGTGGAAATGCTACGATTTTAATTTTTTAAATTAAACTTCTCATTAAAATTTTGCAAAATTCGTCCTTAGTCAGCTTTAATATACTAGAAGCAACTTTAAGCCAAATTTCACACTCCTAAATTTCGTGGTTTAGGCTATGTGTTCCTCAGCCAATCAGAAAAACTAATATATAAAGAAAGGGGGAGAGAGATGGAGAGTGAAAGAAAGATTTTACTGAAAAATAAAAAAAGTGTAAGAGTTACGGAGTGAAAAAGCAAAAGCCTCTAAAAAACGAAGAAGAAAGGTTTCTTAAACTTATTTATTTATTTTAAAAACGAGAAATAGCAGAATTTTTTAAAAATAAAAACCAACATTAGACAAAATTGATTCAATAAATGGCAATTTTCAAAAGTCCGTTGCAAAAGAAATAACTCATCACTGAAAACTTAAGGCTACAAATTAGATTTTTATCACACTGAATTTTAAGCAATCGATTCAAGTAGTTATACAAAGTAATAAATTTTAATTCAATATCATACTGTAAAATCCTTTTCGTAGGTCGTTCAAGGAATCGCATCAAAACATATTAACGAGAACGATGATGGAAATGTAACTTCTAAAGAGGCTTCAGAGTAATAAGAATAAAAGTTGTTATATATCGTACATATCTTTCAAGTATATTTTTAGCGTAATTTCTACCATGCTCGATTTCTTTTGGGCACCAAATACATCTTACCTTGAAGTTATGTTTTGTCAACCGGAAACAATCTGCATATTCTTTTTTTAAGAACCCATAAATATACACTTACAACGCATAAATGACATCTTCAAACTTCTTTTCTTTAATGTTCTAAACAGCGAAATTTATAGATTTGCAACAAATTTGGCAGAGCCTGTACGAAATAGTATGTATTTCGTACAGGCTCTGCAGTCTAACCATTTCAATAGTTCAATTACTGCGGTAGTATTGTCCAAGAAATAGTTTGCAAGAGGTATTATTAACGTCTCGTTTTTAAAGCAACAGTTAGCAAGAGGAAAAGATTCATCAAGAGTGAATTCAATATGTGTTGCAACTTCTTGATGCCTTCTACGAATTTATTTTCGCAGTTTTTTCTTGCTTGGTACACCCGGTAAACAAAGATTAATGTTATGTATTCGATGTATCATATACAACGTTTGCAGGAATAAACAAACAAATATTTGGACTTTTCAATAAAATTAAGTGTATTAAGGGCTTTTTCAAAACTAAGCACTTTTCATGACGCTAGGCATCCTGCGTGATTTATGTATGAACTATATACATTTTTGAGAAAATCCACCCCATATGTTTGAAGAGAGCTAAAAACATTATTTTAAGTGTTATATCAACAGCCACTGCGTTACAATGTGATAAGTAGATTCATCATATCAAAAAGCAGTAATCGTTTTGAAAGTCAAGCAAATAACTTTTACACAGTAAATGCTACGCCCTATACAATTCAAAGAACAGTAAGTTCTTTTTTCCCCTCATTTTCTTTACAATGAAACTTAGTTTAAAAGTTTCAAAAATATTTTTTTAAACCCATAAAACGGTACACTAGCTGTACAAGCAGCACTTATTGTATAAGTGTAAGGCACCTTATGCAAAAAATATAACTCATCAAAAAAGTGGAATGTATCCAATCCAACTAGAAATCAAATGTATCAAACACTATAACGTATAATGCAACTCAACAGAGTTTCGGATATTAAGTTTTGAAAATTTGATGCACTATAAAATTTGATGCACAAAAAAAAAAAATAGATTTTAACTGGTTTGCATTCACAATTCTATGAAAACATTTATAATACTTCTATCCGAAATGTGTGCAATTATAATGTAATGCAATTCAATGGTTTGAAGCAATATAGAACAAAATAACAAAATGAGAACAATAAAAAAACAGAAGAATTTCAAAATAGCTTTAATACATAGTTCTTCTGTAACATCAAATGCACAATTATGAGTTAGCAAATTATTTTATTATACAAGTATGTTACAAGGCAAAAAAGCTTCCAACAAAACATCTATCGGCTTAAAAAATAATTACATAAAAGCGCTCAGAAAACATATATGTAGCTGCATATCTTAAATGTTATCTCTTAGCAAACAACCCAAATATTAGCAGTTACCTCTTAGTTTTACTCAAATGAGACTATCATACAATGAAAGCATATCAAATGAAATAATTTATCATGACGATGCATTAAAATACATTAAATACAAATTAAAATATCTTAAGAAGCAGGCACTTTAGAGGATATTCATAAAGGAGCTACCACAGAAATCAAATTTGATCACATTTCTTTTCTTCTTCCTCCTCTAGGTTTAATCGTTTCCGAAATTTGCCACATTGCTTCTTCACATAGATAATCATCAAAATTGTTGAAGAAAGATATGATTTGCTCGTTTTTCTTAACCGGATATTGGCTGAAAAATAAAAGAACATGTAAATAATATATCACTGAAAATGCTGAATTTTATGAAAACTGCTATTCAGAAGCAAAGAATATTTTAATATCTAGAAATATATAAAGGTTCTTTAATTGATCTTAATAATTTATTTGAAACCGTGTGATGTTATATATTAACACTGCAATTAATGGTGCATCCCCTATCTATTTGGAGGAAAGTAGACAGTACAGTTTCTCGACAGACATACTATTCTTATAGCACCATCCTAAAAGTGCTCAGAAACATAATGCACTACGTCCCATATAAGATCCCCCATGCCTAAGAGCTGCTTGATAAAATCAAGCCACAACGTCTCTCATTCGCAGTCAGTTTTTTTTCAACAGAATGGCTGATCTATCACGACCTTACAATATTCTGTAGACCAACTGGGTTAATTTCTACTTCAATGGAACAGTCAATACACAGGAAAATTCGCGGATGCACACCGAAATTCCCCAACATTCCCCGAAGGTGAATGTCTGGCGTGGATTTACGGCGACATTCATCCTTGGGCTATCCTTCTTTAGCCATAGTTACACGACCCGAGAAGATTCAGACGAGTCACGTGCCACCACTTTGACCCCTCTTATCGTTTTCAGGTTTTCTTTGATGCCTGTTGACTCTAACGACAATTTGACGGTAAGCTGACCAGACATCAAAGGAGCCCAGTAAACAAGCAAGAGCGGTCTGGAGAGGAAAGCGTGGCCCGTCTGAAGCATCTCGGGTTGTGTCACCACCGCTTTTAGCGGCGTTCCTACGGCGCGTCCATCCACAGACAAGTCACGTGCTCCCCCTTCAGACCCCTCTTGCGGTTTACTGGGCTCTTTTGATGCGTGTCGATTCTACCGAAAATGTGTCGTCATGTAACCGGCCCTTTTGAAGAAATAACTGTACGTGGTCCAGTTATATGTTCCGTTTCGAGCTATCGGTGCCATGACATGCAACAGACGTATGTTGTGCCAAAACTACAGCAAAGGCATGTTCTTATATCTATCATTTACATGCACGAAGAGTCCGTGAAAGCGATATTGCTCCAACAATTCAGAGGAACGTGTTATTGTTTGCTTCTTTCGTAATCCATGATCACTACATTCGCCGTATCTAAATCGGTGCGATTACTGGTTATGAGATCTCTTAAATAGTCTTACGTATCATGGAGGTGTTGCGACGTTGAATGACTTAAAGAACTTCATAAAACATCATGTACGCATCATCAAAACTAATCAGTTACGATCTGCTATTGAACACATTGTTCATCGACCTGAAATTTTACAAGAGAATGAGGGTGGCTATATGGAGCCTTTCTACATCGTTTCTTCTTTCCCTAAATCGTTCTGGACACGATTAACAATTGCTCCTCGTGCAATTTCGTCCTAATCTGCTCTTGTTTCTGAAATCTGTTTTTTCCCGCATTCAAACAGCGTACTGTTATTTTTTCCTTACCATTACTTAATAAGGTTCGATGCCAAGGTGGTCAGAAACTAGTCAAGAAAGGTTAATATTGTTTCTGTACTTCGTTTTGGCCATTTATTGTGTTAAATGCAATTTTTTCTTGAAAAGGTGCCCTCTGGTGGACGTTTTGGAACCTTTTTTTTTTTTTCGAAATTTCATGAATGCATCTCATGCTTAATCTATATATTATATCAAATTCGTAGCAATGCGTTCACTCGTTTGCGCTGTGCGAAGATGTTTATAGGAGAAGTTTAATCATAACCACCCCATATTATATAATTTTAAACTAGAGGCAGTTTTGAAGACAGTGAAGAGACTTTCGTTTCTTTGATGATGTTTTGTTTCAATACGTGGAGGCATGTATTATGTACAAGCAGGAGCGACGAGCAAACACACAACGACAAAGGGGAATCAGGGAAAGCTGATGAAAATGTTTACCCCTGGTCTTATATAACATGAGATACTGATAGGGAACATATTTTTTCACGATGCTAATACAACGATATTTAGACAGGGATTTTCTCCGCAAGAGCGCAAACCAGGAAAGGGAAACACAGGAATCTTTTAAAAAGAATCTGTCAAGTCAGCGGTATTTTGTCCTTTCACTCGGAGTGTGAGAACACGAGGCTTTTGGCCGATTCGGTATTTTTAAAAAGCTTCTGTTGAATTAATTTGATAGAAAAAGTGAAATGGGATCAGGTAATAAGAGAATATTCTAGAATAAAGTTAATATTGGCAAAATTGAGAAATTAATTCAGTGCGTGCGTGCGTGCGTGCGTGCGTGTGTGTGTGTGTGTTTCCTAGAAATCACGCAATAATGATCTGAGTATAAAAATCAAACAAAACCTTGAAAGCAAGCAGTTAAGTTTTACAATATAACTTACAGGTATAGTACAAAATAAGAGGAACGCCTTTTTCGAATGCTGTCGGAACCGACCAATACAGGTCCGCCAAGTGGCGCAACAGTATGCTACTTAGTGGTGATGGAAAGGAAGCAGTCCATCAAGCCGAAAACTCAGTTCCCAGCATAGCGACATTATGTCCGACCTCCCTGACGCTCTAAGAGACGTGATTATTGGAGATCACTTCGTTGGAGCGTTCATTCTAGAACAGATAACCTTATGGGTTCTTCAAGGGCCGCTTTATCAAGGGTTATGACCGCCTACACAAAAACTGGGAAAGGTGTACTCTGCAAAGCAGATAAGAGGGCAAAAATCGAAGATGACCGACCGGGTCAGATGGAAGTTTAAGAGGATAATCGTCCGAGAAAGTAAGACTGCACTGCTTCAGAATCCCCAGGGGAGTGCACCTCGTAATGAGGATGAGATGCTTCCGGAATGGTGGTTGGATCTAGTCAGCCCGGTGGGCACAATAAAAGGAGGGGGTTCTGGATCTCCCATCGATAACGGGACGTACTTCCTACGGGAAGGGTTGTACCGTGGCCATTGATGGCCCTTAGGACTCAACCATAATTCCAGCCGGTGTTGCTGTAGCGACGGTCCGGTCATTCAGCCTTGCGTGGTTAATCCGTGTGCCTTAGAGGCGATCGGAGATCAGTGATATGACTTACACTGCTTCAGATAGCCTCCGAGATGAATACCTATCTCTAGAACCTCACATCCCCTAAAATTATTCAACGGAAGATGCATGCTATGCCCATTTACGGCGAAGTTACCACCCGAAAGTCTTCTGAGTCACCGCAGAATACTATGATGCGAAGACAGTGATGCCGAGACCACCAAAATTGGACACAGCAACTATGCGAACATGTAATGTGGTCAGACGATCATCATTTACATTATTCCAGACCACCAGCAGAAGCATTTCGTGTCGACTGCCTGGTTAATGCCATTAAGTGGCTCTGTGCTGGAGTGTTGAGTTATATCTCTGCGTGGCTTGAGGCTATTCATAATCCTGAGTTAGAAGATCAAAGACAAGCGTTACCGGAATATTGTCGCAGGCCATTTACACCCTGTGCTTCAGACTGTTTCTTGAAGAACGCCTTCTCTTCCAAAATGACTCAACCCCTGTACATAATATTCGCTAAATTCAAACATGGTTAGATGAGCATCATGATGAAGTAGAACATATCATGCGGTGTCCTCAGTCCCCTAATCTCAACATTATTGAACTTCTGTGGGGATTTTGAAAATAAAGTCAATGTTCATTTTCTTACCCCACGCACACTACCTGAATTCGAGACGGCTCTGCAGGAGAAACGGTTGCAAATACCCTATAACTTTCGCACAGCCTTTGTCAATGGTTGTATGACTCTTTCGTACGAGTCATTTGCGTACGAGTCATAAAACTGTCAATCAATGGTCCCGTTTACAATGGGATTGTGTTACTGTAAAGGATGAGTTTTTGAAGAGGCTGCAACATTTTAAACGTTTTCTGAAAGTGTCAGATTTGGCGAGAGTTAACATACTTAACAAAATTTCGAATACTTAATGTTGTTTAATACCATTTCATGCGATATTTTCCTCTTGGTTTTTTATGAAGCATGAATTGCTTTTCAAGGAGTTTATTCAAAAAATATGATAAAAATTAATGACCAATGATATTTTTTTCATATAAATACTATATCGACTTTGGAACAATAATCTAGATTTTGGTAAATGAATTATTTTACATGAATATAACGATTTGCATTAAACAAAAGAATTTTGGTTTCATTAGTTTTTATTTTATTTCTTCTTGATTCGTTTATTTAATTCAGTAAGTTTGAACATTGAAATGTATGTTACTTAAATATAGGAACTTTAAAAAAAATTATTGTTTCTTAAGTATGGTGTACAATTAAATGGTGTTAAAAGTATTGAAATGATTTGTAAGATGGGAATAGTTATAAAAACAAATCTTGAAATGACGTAAGCAGTAAGAAAAGATTCCAACTACAAATGTTAATTTTCCGTGCTATATATTTCTTTTACAAATTTAAACTTTTCTGTTTATCATTGTAGATTTAATTTCAATGCTGTTACATTTAAATAAAAAATCTGCTCAGATAAAGATAAATTATTTGTTCATTATACGACTTTGAATTTTATATATGAAATATTGTTATTACACGGTGCATAAAATAAATAGCTTACTAAATCAGAAGTATATTAATATTTTGCCAACTGATCCTTTTTATCTGCGAAAATTTGTAGGTGATATTAGCTGAATTCAAATTTAATTTTCTTCTAGTGACACTACTTATTAAACCCTAATTACAAATCTATTGATAAAATATAAAACAGAATTAAAAAATATTTACATTAATGTACGTAGTAATAAATTTACATTAATATATGCAGTGTATGTTCTTTAGAAACTTTAATTTTTTTTATAAATCGTTCCTGTATGTAAAATAAGCCATTAACAATAGTATTATATGAAGCTCTGGTAATTTACCCTTGAACAATATAAACCTACACCTTTATTGAAATTTTTACTGATTATCTATGCGTTTTTTAACCATATTTTAAGCAGTGTAATTATTTCTAATTTCAGAAGAATTCATGGCCATTTTAAACCTTCCAGGGGTCCAGTGATAATACAAATCTCGAAACAACCTTTTCCCTCCAAATTTTTTACTGATTTTGATTTAATTTTTGTTCAACAATTTTAAGTTGTAAATTTTGAAAATTGAAGTCTCAAGTCCCTTTTTAAAAAGTCAATATAAAATTTCGAGAGCAAATGAATTTAGAACATTAATTTCTTTATTAAAAGAAATAAAGTCAGAAATCTGTTATTGCACTGCAGGAGAAACTCTTGCTTTAACATTAAAGAAATTTTTACAGTGATGTTTATTTTCTTCACAATTATATATCATTCACTTCTATTTCTGTAATTTAACTTTCATCATAATAGATGAAAATTTGAATAAATTTTCAGCATATTTCCATTATAGAAATTTGTAATTGTGTTATTAAAATGAAATTTATCATTTCCTCTTGATATATAGTTAAATAAAAAAAATGCTTTGTAATTCTTATGTAACAGCCATTTTTTTTCTCAACATACTCTAAAGTTTGGTGATTTTGTATTGGATTTAAAGGAATATTTAACAGAGCATTAATTCTTTAATGCTATTATGCACAAAAAATAATTTAAATTATTTCTTAGATCACGTTTATATTTTGAAATTCCTACCAAAATAGCCCCTCACAAGAAATGATCTAAATACTTAAAGTATAAAAATATTTTTACTATTGTTTAGCATTCATTTTTTTATGAAATTCATGTATTACTAATATTAAATATCATTAACTCAAAGAAATGCTTTTCTTCTAATGCAAATAATAAAACAACAAAATACAATTTGAAGATAAGAGATATAAATGAAGGAAAAACCCAGTTTGTAACTCATGTAGTAGCAAATATGTGTAAAGGTTATTTAGTATTGAATGCATTTCTTTTAAAATAGAATAAGCTTTTAAATGTTCATGAAACATATGGTATATCAGCGAGTTTTAATTTTATCTTAGAGAAATCATTTTAATATGTGTATGAATGCACATTATTTTCAATAAGGTATACATTTAAAACTTCAAAAAAAATTTCCTAACAATTGCAGATTTATAAAATAAAACATATTTGGAAAAAAAAGGCTTAATTAATTTTGATTTTACAGTGTTTCACAGAAACTTCATCGCTTTTGAATAAACTTGCACTGATTTTATAAGCTTTCTACGATGCAGAGAAAATTTTATTACATACAGAAAACTCGCGTATAGTTGATATATTAAACCTACGCTAGAAAATTATATGAATCTAATTTGCTTATTTGGAAGAGTTTACAAATAAAATTTCTAACGGAGTTGTTAACTCTTAAATATCTTTTTTAAGAGAACGAATTTTCTATTTGAAATATTTTATCTCTCTCTTTTTTTAAAAATATTTTTCTTAACCTAAAAGCAAGTTTTGTGCAAATAAAAATGCATCTATTTTGTTCAATTTGAAATTATATATATACATATATTTGATCTGTGTTTACTAATGAGGTTAAATTCAAAGAGAGTGAAAGAATTAACTGAAATTTTTCTTTTCAATTTTCAAGTATTTATTCCATAAAATTCGTCTATTAACTATATAAATAAATACATTTAAAAACACAAATGATTGACAATATAGAAAAGTTGCTACCTAAAAGCAAAACTGACAGAAATGAATGAAAGATTGAAACAAAATTGAAAGAAAGAACTGTCACATTTTTGTATACGAATAATACACGTTTCTATAAGTAGTTGCAATGAAATATTTACATAAATATTATTCATTTAAATATGGATTGTTAATATGTATAATGCATAAGAAATCTAAAATAAATATTACAATTGCATACTTTTATAATTTATTTATTCATTTAAAATTTAAATGTTTTTATTACATATTAAATAATTCCACTTAATAAGTGATATTAATTTTTAACAATTTATTAATCAAATGAAAACTGTTATATCGATATATTTTAATTGGTATTGTTAAAGTAATTAGTCTTCAAATTAGTGTTACTATAATTCAAAATTATCTTACATTTTTTTCATAAAATTCTTTCATTGTTTTTTATATAAATCCATTAATATTTTTATCATTCCATTTTTGATACGTAAGATAAAGAAGTTAGACACTTTCTCATATCTTTTGTTTCATCATATTCATTAATTATTCTAGAAATTCTTTTATCTACTTTTTATTTCGTTTTTATATATCAGGTTTATTATTTATTTCATTTGTATATGAATTATGTATTTGATTCCCAGAAGTTCAAAAGTTTGAGCAGATTTCATTTCAAATAGTAGGAAAGTTATCAATTGTTAAATTCTCTTATTGACTTATGTGCTATTAATCATTTGAAATGTACATTGAAATGATCAGCTTCTCTTAAAACAATTAGAATCGTTTGTGATGGTAATAATTAAGTTTAGGTGTAATTTTTTAGAATGGAATTTCTGTTTTACATTTTCTTTTAAAATTTATTGATTTTTATTTGAGAACTATATTTAGCATACTTAAGACTGTGAATGAATAATTCAGAGAATTCAAACGTAGTAATGCAAGCGTTCTTGATGTATTTCGTCGTATACTTTAAATTTACCACCTTTGTCGTCCAGTTATCTATCTGTCTGTCTGTCTGTCAGTCTTTATATATATATATTCTGAACAATAAGGTATAAGACATGAGGAAATATTCCTGCGTACGGTTTTTTATACGCATTTTTTAAATTTTAAAATGCTGTAAAAACTGTTTTTTTACTGTAAATTTTTAGAAAGTTAGAACGAAAATAAAGTCAATATTTCTTTTATTTTTTAATTAAATTTTTAAAAAATCTCTTTTCTATCCTTCAAAGTAAATATTTGCCAAATTTCATAGCTAAACGGTATGGTGTGTATAGAGCCAGCATATCTCGTACACATAGAGACAAAACTTTTTTTCTTATGTTTACGCATCAAAACTTAGTTAAAACGCCAATACCCTTTCCCGCCAAATACTCTTGCCAACAGATAACATGTTTTTTGCAAACCTAGACTAATTACTCCCTACCCCCTTTTTTCAATGGGCTTAGAGTGATTTATTGGTCTTTATGACCTGTACGGAAGTGGTAGTACGCATTTGTCCCAATACCTTGTCAATCCCACGTCGGATACAAGCTGCAATTTGAGTCAATAGTAGCCCAACTCCCAACTAATTAAAATTTTGCATTATTTCATAGGTGTTCCAGCAAATTTGTCTTATACCTGTATGATCAAATACATGTATCAAATGTCTCATACCTGTATCAAATAATCAAACTTAATTATTTACAAAAAATCTAAATCTGATTTTTATTTCAATAGTCCTGAATAATATTATCCGACAGCTAAAATTTATAAGCAAATCAAAGAATAATAAAAAGTAAACCAAAATTTCTTTCGAAAAGTATGCATAAAAAAAGCATTTTTAGGGGAATGAATATGATTTTAAAAAAGATTTATGAGCGATGGACAAACAATTTTTTAAAAAACTTTTGACACATTTTCTTATTAATATGCTTCTGAAGGGTTCATTAGATGATTTTTAAGGTTGAAGAAATTATATAAATCAATACAGATATTTTTCATAGATGAATACAGAAATGAAATTAGAAGCATCCATATTTTATAAAATAGAATGAATACGAATTCAAACAAACTAAGACGCTGCTGAAATTTACAATTTAATATCCTAATTTAAAGAAAGCCTAGCAAAATAATTTCGTTATGCAATCATAAGGATATACTTGTACAACGTTAAAGTTTTTTTTTCAAAAATTAAGTTAATCGTATACTGTCAATTAACGGAATACATTACCAATTCTTAAATCTCCTCATATTGTCCAGAATATTGAACTGTTGCCACCTCTTGGAAAAGTTTATGGCATCTTCTGTTAGCATGTCACTATTCCCGATATGAACAAAAGTCAAATCCTGTAGAATCAATCCACTATTGGAAAACAGAAAATAAAGATACAAAAAATATTTCAAAATTCAACAAAATAACTTCAAGAAAATAGTGCAAAGTTAAAATCATTGTATTTTAAAGAAATAAAAAACGCCATTTTTTAAAATGCTTGTGTTTTTTCTTAACGCATTTCAGAAAAAGTATTTAATACATCTTCCTATTCCAAACTGTAAATATTTCATTTGTAGTTCATTTATTCCATTTTATTCCACATCTATAAATCATAATTATAAATATATTTCATAATTGTAAATCATAAATATTTAATCATTTTTAATGGTATGAGATAAATTCAAATTATTAGAGCTTTTTAATTTAATTATTTTTATCCCCTTAAATTCAAATAGTTTTATAAAAACTACTCTCATTTTAACTTTTGCATTCTGTATGGCTTTGACTTTTCCCATGCTTCTCCAGATTTAACTTCTCAGTCCTAAGTTTAATGTCTATATCCTCAGTTTAATGACCGAACATATCATCGCGATAAACCATCCATCATATATCGATAGTTCTCGATACATCGTAATTTCATTATTCATGCTATTATAAAACATATAATGCGTCTCTTCACATATCGACTAATCAAAACAACTCCAAATGAGCGGAATTTTCAATTTAAACAATAAGAATGTTCGTTAATTTAGAATAAAAATAATTAGAAAATAATTTTGTTAAAATTCCTTTAATAAAGTGAGTTAATGTCAAAGCAATGTCAGCATTTTACAATTTATCATATTACGCTTTTTTCAATAATATAATTTTTAAAATTTTACATTTTTTATTGCCGATTTAGAAAATGTCAGTTTCTTTTATTCTGCATTTTTTTTTTAAAAAAAAAAGGAGAAAAATATAATAATGCCTTTAACATGTAAAATTAAGTAGTTTCTATAAAATGAAACAGTTTCAGTTTTTAATAACCAAAAAATAACGCCCCAAATTTCATGCTCCTAACTTCAATGGTATATGCTGCAGGTTGTTCGATGAATCAGGACTGACTTTTATAGTAAAAAGAGATTCTAATGTGAAAAAAAGTTTCTATAAGAGATATAAAACGAGAAAGTCGTTATAAAATGATAGAATCTGAACCCAAAAGAAGAAAAAAAATTGAAAAACTTTTTTTTGTTTCTTTAAAAAATGGAAATACCATATATATAGCAAGGTGTTGTTGTTGTTTTAACACTCAGGAACAATTAAAATTTAGCAGGACTGATCGAATAAATAATAATTTTCAAATAGATGATGACATTAAAAAAAGACACCACGAGAGTTCATAGAAAATACGTAAGTCGAATAAATGGTGCTTAAACAAAGCTAGAAAGACTGTGTTGTATATCATCACGTTTTTCAGTTAGATTTAGCGGGTTGTTTCCAATAAGTCGATGAGCGCAGTTTCTAGTTCTCTTCAAAAACTACAGAAACGTGAACACTTAATAATTAGCAACAATGAAATATCTGATGAAGTCAGTTTTATCATTCTTGAATATAATGAAAACTACCTTTCTGTGCAGAAATGACAGCGAGATTATAAACGAGAATAGTTAGAATTTTCTTTGATCTTTCTTGCCTCCGATATTCCGAAGAATAAAATATCATTTTATATACCAGGAATGATAAGACATGCTAATGGACTAGACAGCTCAGATATTAAAATTTTAAACACTGCAAGATAAATTTTTGCCATATGATAGGCAGTACTCCTTAAAAAGATTCTTATTCTTATTCGAGTGTACGGTCGAGTATGATTTCTATCTTTGGAAGCAAATAAAGCATCGCGATTTCTTATTCTGTCAACAGACAAATTATAAGGAAATTGATTTAGAAATCAGTAAGGTTGTGGTTAGATCTCAAAATTGTACGTCTATCTTTATTTGATGGCACTGTTCCAACCACAATTAAGACAATTAGGACTCAAATTATACTGGAAGAAAATGTTATAGCATATTTAGCAATTTTAGCATATTTAGCAATATTTAGCAAATTAGCATATTTAGCAATAGCATATTTTCCCTATCAAAATACGCTATTGTTTATAGTGGCAATATATTATTGAGATTCTCAAAGGGATTTCTGACACACGTCGATCGCATGATAAGGGAAAGACAGGAACCTTTTTTAAAAGTATTGAAGTCAGCCATTTTTATCGTTCATTCTCACCGTGAGAATCGCTGACTTTACAAAGCATTTCTTGAATGAATTAAGTAGAGAAATGGAATCGGATCAGGAAATAAGAGAATGAATATTTTAATGAATGAAATAATATTTTAGAATGAAGTTACTATGGGCTAAACTAAGATAAAGCTTTAGAAATTAATTTCGATTTAAATTAAATGCTATATTGTATATATATATATATACACTGAAGTGACAAAAGTCATGGGATAGCAATATGCAAATATACAGATGGCAGTAGTATCGCAGCGAAAAAGTATAAATGCGCAGTTCGTTTTCCAGAGCTTTCATTTGTGTTCAAGTTATTCATGTGAACAGGTTTTTCGTGCTTTATGGTGGCACGACGAGAATTAACAGACTTTGAACGTGGAATGTTAGGTGGAGCTAGACGCATGGGTCATTCCATTGCGAATATCGTTAGTGAATTCAACATTCCGAGATCCACAGTATCAAGAGTGTGCCGAGAGTATGAAATTTCAGGCATCACATCACATCATGGACACAGCAGTGGGCGACCACCTGCACTTAACGACCGAGACCGCCGACGTCTGTGTAGAATGGTCAATGTTAATAGACACGCAACACTTCGTCAAATAACTGCAGGAATCAATGTGGGATGTACGAGGGACGTGTTTGATAGGACTGTGCGGCCAAATTTGTCTTCCTTGGGCTATGACAGCAGAAGATCAACTCGAGTGCTTTTACTGACAGCACGACATCGCCTGCAGCGACTCTCCTGGGCTCGTGAGCATATCGACTGGACCCTAGACCAGTGGAAAACCATGGCGTGGTCAGATGAGTCACGATTTCAGTTATTATGAGCTGATGGTAGAGTTCGAGTGTGGCGCAGACCCCACGAAGCCATGAATCCAAACTGTCAGCAAGGCACTGTTCAAGCTGCTGGTGGCTGCATACTGGTGTGGGCTGTTTTTACATGGCATGGACTCGGTCCTCTGGTGCAACTGAACCGATCATTGACTGGAAATGGTTATGTTCAGCTGCTTGCAGATCACTTGCAGCCATTCATGGACTTCACGTACCCACACAATGATGGGATTTTTATGGATGACAATGAGCCATGTCACTGGGCCAGAACTGTTCGCGATTGGTCTGAAGAACATTCGCCCGATATGAATCCCATCGAGCATTTATGGGAGCAATTATGGGCGTCTATACAGATAGCATAGCTCAATATTCCTTCAGAGGACTTCCAACGACTTGTGGACTCCATGACACGTCGAGTTGTTGCACTTCGCCGGGCAAAAGGAGGACCGACACGATATGAACAGTCATCCCATGACTTTTGTCACTTCAGTGTATATATATATATATTAGTTAAAACTATTTTTAAATTGTTAAATTAATTTAGAATGATTTAAAAGCAAAATTAAAGAATATAAAAAAGCAAAAAATACTAGCTCAGAACCAAACTCGGGTCTCGCGAATACTATGTCAGCTCTTTATCTACTAGACTATTCGGATTCAGGCAACGGTCAGTCTTTATTAGTATACAATCTATACTGAAATTTTGTTTTTCATTTTCTCGAAACTGGTTGATTATCATGCTTTAATATTTCCATGAATGAACTTTCTAAATGTAAATTACCATTATACTAAATCTCTTCCTCAATTCAATTTTTAATTCTTGCCCCTCTCCCTATTAGTTTAAAAATCATCCAATGCACTTGGATGATAAGAATAAAAAGTTTAAAAATGCTTGTGTGTTTGAATTAGTTGCTCAAAGGAAAGATACTGAAACTGTGCTCTTGCTTTTCTTGAATGTACTACGCAGCAGTAAGTATATTGCAGGTATTATATGACAAAATTCAAGGGAAAACACCCCAGCTAGTTTTCTAGAGTTAATGCATTATGTGTCATACTCCTTGACATAACATATAACGTTTAATAACTAAGCCAGTAATTCTATTTATTTAATTCGCCCATTTATAGGGGATGTGAAGTAATTGAAAGAGGGTGAAAATATGAAAATAGAACCTAAAATTCCTCCCCTCAAAAAAGGAAGAGAGATACGTTTAATGATGTAAAAAAAAAAAAAGAAGAATGTCACCTGTAAGAGTAGTAAAATATAAAGTGGCTCAAAACGTATGGTTTTTTTCTTCTTTTTAAATTTCGAAATTTATCGTAATTGGAAGCCATGTTTAGAATTTAGCACTTATATGGAAAATTTGAGCTAGAAATCCAAAGATAATATATTTCTGAACTAAGCAAACTTCAGATAGTCGTTAATTTAATCATTTTCTTTATGGTACTCTATGTTTTGTAAATTATGTATGCAAACATAATTTTGCGGATGCTTGGATGAAATGAAGAAACTTTTAAAATATAATTTATAATAAAAATTAATGTTTCTGTGTGTTGACGCTGTATAGGTCAGACCGCCTGGCCCACAGTTACCAGATTTGTCACATGTAAATCTTGAACTTCGGGAGTATGAGTCTTGGAACCGTTTTTCTGAATTTTTAATTAGAATTTTAAATACATGAAATTAAAATAAATTTTGACATTTTTTCACAACTTTTGAAAATATCTCACTAAAAGGATTTTTGCATCAAGTAAAAGTTAAAAAAAATTTTTTTTTGATGATACCAATTTTTCAATCTATAAATTTTCTATTTTTAATGAATTTTTAAAAATTGTCTTAACCAGATTTTTAAACAATCTGTTTCGGGCAATAAAAAAAGTTTTAACCTACATGCCTATATTAATCGAGTACGCAAAAAAAAGAGCTTTTATTAGCATGTTGCTATCGCATTGGCAAAAACTTAAATTAAAAAATAAGTTAACTATTTATTTAAATTCATTCTAGAAAGGTGTAATTTTCAGCACGTGTCGGTATCAAAGGGAATAAATATGAAAAACGGCATTTTCAGAAAAAATAAATAAATGTGAGACAAAGTCTTCTAAGAACTTTTACCCTATCTGTATTTTATAATGTCTAACCAATCAGCTTTATTTAAGGCAAACAGTGTTTAATATATGCAGGATATCCATTCAATTCAGGACCTAACGATTAATTTGTAAACCTATTATTAACTAGACATATGTATATTAAAATGGTCTAAATGAAGTAAATGATTATACATTAGCAGCCAAAAAGTATTTGAACACCCATGCAAATGAGGATACCTGCAGTCCTGACCCTACGTCACATCTTCTGTATTTAAATATCGTGCAGGAAACAGCACTGGCATTAGTCGAATGCATTATGTCACGAAATTTAAAGCTGAATTCGAGAAAGGTATAATTGCCGAATATCATAGAACGCACTTGATATGCCTCATATATCTTAAGAGACATATCAACTGAGTTAAATATTTCAAATTCGACAGTGGCTTTTGTGATTTAAAAGCGGAAGGTGAATGGTGATTGTCGGAATAAGCTTTGACCCGTCAGATAGATCCACGAAATTAAGAGAGAGAGAGAGAGACCATCAAGTGTGGTCCAAAAAAATTCAGGAAATCCGCACCAAACCAACGGCTCACATACTCCAAAAGTTTCAACTAGCATCCAGAAGAAAACATATTTGTTCGGTTTCCATGCTTGTGCTGTCAACTGTCCAAAATCGGTGAAAAAACTTTTATGTTTTCTGCAAGCCGAGTGAAAGAAAATATCACTGTGCATCATCCAAATACTGGTGGAAAGCATGCACAGGTGGGTGACGACTGCAATTGTCTGCTTGTAGGGGCTTTACCAGTGAATAAATTGTGTTTACCTCTGTTACCGCAAGTGTCCAATTACTTTTTGGTAGATAGTGTATTTTATGTAATTACACTAAAAATTACAGTATTAGTTTTGATTATTACTGAGTTAATAAGTGCTCTGGTGAATAATGAATTTTAAATTTTTACATGCATCCTCTGCCCTGTGAGTCATATTTAACAGAATGTTCTTGAGACAATAATATTTTAAATAGAATGAGTTACACTGCAGTCAACTAAACCAAAAATTAAAATTGATTGATTGATGAAAATTTAAATATTGCTGTTCTTTAAAAGTATGCGATTTCAGACTTTTCCATCCACCATCTTAATGATAATTATAATTCAGTGCCAACCGGTGTACGGAATTTCTCCAAGGCTGATTATTAGATGAATGTCTGTCTGTTTTTGCATGTATGAATGTGGATATGTTGTTTCTCTATACATCCTATACATCCGACTCTATGACCTGGAACTAATACACTTGACACATACGTATTTACTTTGGAGCATGAAAATGTGTTCCTTGGAGCATTTAAAATTTTTTTTAATTAATTAAAAATTAAGTTAGATTTTGGCATTTTTCTCTATAAATTCCGAAAATATTACCGCACGAAACTGATTTTTACATCATTTAAAATGTCCAAAAAATGATTTTTTTAATCATATCAATGTTTTACCTATTAAGTTTCTGTTTTTAATGAATTAAAAAAATGCTACAATCATATTTTCCAACAATTAATTTCGCCCAAATTAAAAATTTATCGTACATAAGCACGTCAAGAGTGCGTGGGAGAAATTAGCTTTTATAAGTGCGTTGCCATCCCATTGACAAAACTCAAACCGGAATATTAAATTTAACTACTACTTCAAACTAAAACTAGGAAAATGTATTCAGCACGTGTGTGTATGAAATGGAATAAATAAGAACTGTGATGTTTTCTGAAAAATAATGAATGCGAGAAATTTTTTTGTAGCATTTTAAAATAGCTATAATATTAATTCAATAATTCAGTATTATTTAAAGCATACATACCTCCACTCTAATCGAAACTGAATAGCTGATTTCTAAAATATTAATTGGGATATATATATATATATATATATAATCATAAAATTATTAAAACAATCAAAACCCATTTCTTGATCAACAAAAATTAAAACGAAACCAACTAGGTCGAAATCGAAATTAAAACTCAATTCAGAATTACACGCTAAAAGTTCACAAAATGAAAGGTAAATGAATAAGAACCAATTAATGAAACAAATCCAAAATACTATATTCAAAGAATTATTTAAACGAAACAGATACAGAAGTAACCACGGAAACGAAGCCAAAACCCGAATCGAAAATAAAAATCATTACTGATTCAAACAAGATTTAAGAATTAAAATGTTTTTAAATCAATCATTGTATGTGGAGAGCGCCAATGCAGCTACAACTAAAATACAAATGAATATAAATTAATTAACAAAATAAGACAACCGAATCAAAACAATAATCAATAGAAAAAGAATCCGGCCTGAAAACTTCGTCAGGGGCCACTTTCAAGCAAGGATTCCAAATAAGGGATTTTTTCTGTGAGGCATCGGTGGACAATGGTCAAAAGTATTGACACCTCGTGACTCGAAAATCCCCCGAAAATGAAGGCAAAAGAGACATACCAATTTAAACAGCAAAAAACAAAAACAAAGCAAAACATTAAAAAACATCAACAAATGAAACAAATATATATATATATATATAAAGTAAAACTACATAAGAAAAATCACAATTAATGACTCAAATTAAGAAAACCAAAAGTGTACAGACCTAGCGGCCAACAACTATCTTCCTTTCCAATACTAATACTACAGTGTAACTAAAGATAAATGGGATTTATTAGCGCCATCTATTTCACTACTATTTCATTATTCCTTTTTTTTTAAAATTAAAATATTTATATTACAGTAGTTTCTGGAAAAATCATTATTGTTTAAATTTTTAATAAAACTATTTGTTGCTTTTACAAAAGAAATTTTGTTATTACAAATTGTTTTAATTTTATTGAATTGTGAGAAAATTAAATTTTTGAAAATTTTAGAGTTAAGATTAGAGTGATAATTACAGAGTTTAATTATATTAAATTTGAATTCGTCTCTTTTATCATAACTGCTATCCTAAAGAATTTACTTTAACAGAAACAAATAAAGATAATCTTGAAGCTACTTATCTGGATTTGAGGATCGAAATTGCTAATGATAAAACAATAGTCGGTATTTATGATAAAAGACACGAAAAGAGAAGAAACTTTTGAAATTTATTTCAATCTATTTTTATATGGAAGGCATACTGTGTACTAGAGAGAAACGAAAAGATATTGTCAGTTCTAATCGTGACACAAGCGCATATAATGTAATAAATTTTCCCTTCGGAGATTTTTACTATGAGATTCTAATAAGATTTTCTTTGCCATGTGTCGACTTAGACCATGAAAGATCATGTTTCTGTTAAAGGATATGCAGGTATTAAAGATTTTGATCTGGCAATAATTTTGTTAAGCGCTTGTTAGAAATCATAAAATAAAAATTGGGAATCAGGTCAGGAAATAAGAGAACATTTTAGAATATAGTATTACAAGCTAATTTAAGATAAAAAAAAAATAGAAAACTATTTTGGATTTTAATTAGATTAGGGATATCGTCATTAAACGCACACAAAGTTGCATAATCATGTATAAATTTGTTAAAGTTGCATAATCATCTTTGCATAAAGTTGCATCTTTTTGTAATTCTCATTTAGCCAGACCTCTCGAATCTAAATGATTGCAACCTTCAGTATCTGGGCATAAAATTAGCCCCACTAAGCCTATAAAGAATCTGATCTTAGCGAAAATTATTGAAATTACTATTCTTAGTTGATATAAACGCTAAAATTTCGCGAACTCTACTTTTAGATACCAATAATGCGCGCCGCTCTATTTCTTGATGGCCTTGATATGGAAGTATCTATGAAACTGTCATAAATTCACTAATAATCTTTTAACGAGTTAAACAGATGTGAAAATTGAAATAAAGATATTTCTGGAATTAGCTGTGACTGCAATCTTCATTGAAACTTCTCTACATTCCACCAACGAAATTTTACAATTGCAACAACAAACACACTAGAGCAAACTGAAGTGTATATATTAAATTTGAATTTCTGTTATGTAAGCAAGTAATGAGTTGTCATTAAATGACAGCCTTCATTATTATTGAACGAGTTTAAATTTTAGGCGCTTTTAATAAATCTGTGTCAAATTCATATTTAAGCTACGACATGAGCTGTAAAGCAAAGCAGGAAGAGGATATGAAAATACATTCTTCAAACAGCAATTTTCCCTAAATCTAATTGAGCTTGCACTTATTTAGCTAAATATGCGATATGACGTGTGCTACTATATATTTCAGATTCACTTTGAATAGTTAAAGTCTTGGAAGATAAAATCCGAGAAGCGAGAAGACCAAGAAATTAAGCATTTCATATTTTTAAATTCGAATGGTTTAAAAAATAATTTTAAGAATGCAGATGAATGAATTGAATACATATTAGAACGGCACTTAGCTATTGGTTATTATCCAAAAATTAAAATTTTGCTGCTCCTACCGCCTATTCTTGTTCTAATAAAAAATAATATAACAAGTTGTAAATTTTTTTATTTGAATCGGAAAACTATTAGGCGACCTTCAAAAACCTTGAAATCGGAACAATCCTTGAAATATGGAAAATTTTAAAATGTTTTTTTTAGCAATACAATTTCTATAAAGGAAGCACAGTATTTTATAGAACAATAGTTTATATAGAATCGGGACATAATCTGAACATTAACATCTGACACGAATATTATTCTTTCTTAAAAGATGAATCATTAATATTTCGTTTTTTAGGGCCTTTGGCAACAGTCTGTGAAACAAATCGTTTCTGATTTTCATCTTTTCTAAGGAAGTTATTGTATACCTGAATTAATTTGACAGCTTTTTCTACAGCATCATCTTCAAATTGTTTTATTCAATTTTGTAATTGCTCTTGATAACCTAAAATATCCTTTTATATTTAAGGGTCTTAGTGAGGAAATCGGTACTGATAGTAAATCGCTTGAGGAACGTTTTTATACTAGAGTTACAAAATTTGAAAACTTGTTTGTAAAATGTGTGTTTGTGTGTGTGTATGTGTAATGATATTCTGACATCTTATTTAAATCCTAATTAATTTCTAAAACTCTATCTTCATTTAGCCCATAGTAACTCCATTCTAAAATATTCTCTTATTTCCTGATCCGATTCCATTTTCCTACTTAATTCAAGAAATGCTTTGTTAAATTCTTTAGTCAGCAATTCCCACGGTGAGAGTGAACGATAAAAATTGCTGACTTAACAAATACTTTTTCAAAAAGGTCCCTGTGTTTCCCTTAGCATGTGATCGACATGTGTCAGAAATCATTATGAATCTTAATATATCGGTAGTATAAACAATATTTTCCCTATCAAGATATTGTATACACAACGAGGGAAAATTAATTTCTCGCTTTCCCGTCACCTCTGCTTGTCCGCGCTGCTTGTAAATATACGGCCTTCCTCCGGAGGAAGAGTAAAGCGAAATTAAAAATGAAAGGTCTTCTTCAATGTCTTCGAACCTGCCATCTGCTTCCAAAATTTTAAATCATTATATATATATATATATATATATATTTATATATATATATAAATAATATAATATAAGATAGATATAGATGCACATCATATCTATTTAATTTTTTTTTTTCAGTTTCACCTTTATCTGTTCCGTGATTAAAACTTAGCCCACCGTGAATGAATTTTTAAATCAATTTGTTTATGTATTGTAGAAATTGAAAACAAATCAAACATCTAGGACAATATAAAAAATTGCGAAGGCCCATCAGAACTGGGAGAATTAATGAAGAAAAAATTGACCAAAATAAAGTGCAAAAACTCATATAATTTCCATAAAAGCAGTTTAATGTATTTATGTAGGATAGCATCATTACAATACGAGCACAAATTGCTTCAATGAAATTCTGTTTAAATACTCGAGAATTCAATTAAAAGCTCTGTAGCACACATACACACATATATTCACACACAAATAAATCAACTCATACAATTATCTGCTACTAACTAATTTCACCCGAAAAAAATTCACTCTTTTGGTTAGAGTAAATTTCAGTTGGAAAATTTTCCTTCATTATCTCAACACATGAAATAGCTCATAATAATAATTATTATTATTTCGCAAAACAATTCACTAATCTGCTATTAACCTTACGAATGAATATGTTCTTAATGTTCAATTACAAATCAAAATAAAAATTTGAGCTTGATGATTATTTGTTATGTCAACTGTTTGGTATATTAGTTCCAGTGGATTTCATGATTACACGCTTTCATAGGTACAACGCAATTTCGAATCATTAAATACAGCATAGTGGAAATTTGGTTTTGTACATTAATTTTATCTTTTCGAAAAAAAAAGAAAGAAAAACACACATACACACACAGGGAGTTTTTGCCGTATGTTAAGTTTTTGATGACAATAAAAAACACCGATCGAAAAAAGGTTCTTAGGAAACGGATCATCGCATTCTTTATGTCCCGGTTTGTTTTTAAGGGAATAATTCAGAAATATCTGATCGGAACCACAGCTCCCTTTTCATGCGAATATCCCTCACTTATTGATTAGCAATAAGAAAAGGTTTTTCTTTTGGATAGCAATTCAAGATCCAATGACAATTGTTGCTAGCTTTCCTGAAAGAAGGAAGGAAGGGAAGATTTGTTAAAACCTAACGTCAAAATAGACTCCATTTTATAACAAATACTTTCAAAAAATACAATTTTGAATACAGAATACATGTTCAGCTTTATTCGAGTTAGTTATATAAAAATCAT
>JAPMOQ010043401.1:3213647-3242251 GCA_026543055.1 Argiope trifasciata | reverse complement strand
AATTTCATACTCTCGGCACACTCTTGATACTGTGGATCTCGGAATGTCGAATTCACTAACGATATCCGCAATGGAATGACCCATGCGTCTAGCTCCAACTAACATTCCACGTTCAAAGTCTGTTAATTCTCGTCGTGCCGCCATAAATCACGAAAAACCTGTTCACATGAATAACTTGAACACAAAGGAAAGCTCTGGAAAACGAACTGCGCATTTATACTTTTTCGCTGCGATACTACTGCCATCTGTATATTTGCATATTGCTATCCCATGACTTTTGTCACTTGAGTATATAAATATATATATATATATATATATATATATATATATATATATCTTTTTTATGCAAAAATAAATATTTAGTCCTCCAATTCTTGGTTCATAACTTAATTTTTAGAGAAAAAAAAATTATAAAAATGAACGCGCCTTTTATATATTCAGAATTAACCATTTAAAGATGGTTTCAATTAATATGATATTTATTTTTGTGAGGAAAGATTATTTAAATTATTTATTTCTTATTACATTAAATATAACTTATTTTTTAAAAGACAAATAATGATATGTATTCATAATAATCTTGAATTACAATTATAATTTAATTTTTAAGTGTTAAAATAAAATAATTATAAATGTAATTTGAATTATAAAAAAATTATAACTATTAAAATCGCTAAGAGTTTAAAATTATTTGATTTTAAGAATGATAAATTATTTATTTTCTCTCATTGAACTGTATTTAATCTATAATTAAAGAAATTAGCTGAAATTAATTAAGTTATATCAACAAACCTTCCTAACATTAGTAATCAAAAAGAAAAAAAAAATAGAAAGCAGGTATTAAGTTACAGAATGCACAAGCACATGGTTCAAAATTCTTAGTAACATTATACAATGCACTCTTGTATGCCTGCTTTTCTGAAGGAAAATTAAATTTGTTTTTTATTCGACTATTTTAAGGCTTCTCTTGTGGATAATTCTTCTTTACCAAATGTACAAAATATCAAAACATATCTATCTTGTTTCAAATGTTTTTACTATAATTATCATTCTCTTTTGTGTATGTAATAAAATATGAATGAAATATTTCTATAATGTCAGTGATTTCATTAACATTTATCATTATTTTAGTTATGTTTGTAGTTATTTTTCCTCCTTGAAAATAAAATTTTTACTATTAGATGAAAGAATATTTGTTTTTGATTGATAAAAGAGTTGCATATTAACTAAAACTGTCTGTAAATTTTTGAAAGAAAAGCAAGTTTACATCTTAAATATCATGTATATATATATATATAAATTCAGGTATTAGGAGGAAATACTATTATTTTTCCATACAAAAATGAGTCATATTAATTGAAACCATCTTTAAATTGTAATTCAGACTATATTTTAAAAAACGCATTCATAATCCTTTTTCTTCTAAAAATTGAATTATAAATCAAGAATTGGAGGAATAAATTTTTATTTATGTATAAAAAATGAAAAATATTAACTAAAATTATTTGTAACTTTAAATTAATTTCGATTAATTTAAAAAGAAAACAAATGAAAAAAGCCAAAAATACCAGCGCAGGACCTTACTCGTGTCTCGTGATTGCTGTGCTAACGCGTATTACACTACACTATTCTTGGTAACAGCGGAACTCAATTAGTATACAAACTATACTAAAATTTCGAGTGTCAGTTTCTCGAAACTAGCTGGTTTTGGCGCTTTAACATTATCACGAATGTACCCTCTATATATATACTACCATTACAGTAAATCCTATCTCGAACTCAATTTTTCAATCTCGAGCCCTCTCCTTGTAAATCAAATTCAATGGCATGTTTCATTGAGTTCTAATCAGTATGAAATTAATGCATGATAAATATTGATGAATTTCAGAAATAAGTTAACATTTTAATAAAAATAAAAAAACGTACTCACTATAAACAATAGACAGCAAATACACCAATAAAATTAAGTTTAAATAAAAGAAAAAATACACTCACATGTAAGGGATACATGGTGGGCTTGTTTCTGCTAAGGCTTGTCTATAGGCACGAAATGATGATGAACTGTCAATCAAAGCACAGTACTCTTTTAAACCCTAAAAATGATTATTTAGCATTTAATGTATACCAAGGCACAATTACTTATAAAACACATAAATGAAGCGCAAAATTTGAAATAAATATTTACCACAAAAAGAAGAAAATTATAGAACCGTTACTTTTAAATAAAATCTTGTAAATCAAACACATCGTTTAAATGTCTTTCGAAGATGTAAAATGAAGTAGAAATGAAACGACGAATAATCGAAACATCAAAAAACCGAAAATCGAAATCAAACATAAATAAAAAAAATTATGATTGCGCTTAGTTTAACAGATTCTTCGAAACAATTTGCTATACTACAACATTCATTTCACAGTTTATCAATCATTACTTATATTTTTGCATTTACAATCAGTTTAACCATGGTGAAATTGGGTCCGACATGGCGCTATATGACATTGACAGCTTGAGAGCAGATAGAAAAAGGCTCTAATGGTTAGATATAAAAAATGTTTTGTGTATGTGTATAAAATCTCGTTTTTTCAGAAAAACTACCTACATAGATAAACTTAAAAAGTAAAAATTCTAAATATAAATACATAAAGAAAAACAGGCAAAAAGTTCGACTCGAACAATTAAAAATAAATAAAGCTGAATGCTCGACTGAAACTGATGATCCACTCATTTCTTTACAGGATACACTCACAATCATTCCATTTTTGGCAATAAGGCATCAATGTAGAAAATATTTTAGTTGAAAATCCTTCTTTCAACTCTCATCGTCATTACTATTTATATTCATCTGCATCCGCAAGACTTGCCACGTGAAAAACAGCATTAAAATATTTTTAACCTTTTATAAACTTGCATCAAATTGCACTTTGTTTTTCCTTTATATTTAATGTTTTTAAATTATTATTGACACAGTCTGCTTCTAATTTACAGTCTATAATTTCACATTCAGTTGAAATTTTAAGATTTTGTCCATACATTTTTGCATCATACTTTAAAGCGCTTTTACTTCCGTCCATTTTTTTTATATATATATTAAGATATTTTTTCAGATTTTAGTTTTGTATTGGTGTAATGTGGCAAAAAGTAACTCTTGCACATATAAATATGACAAAAAAACACATTTAAATGCAATAATTTTTATTTTTTGAAGTACTTGCATATTACTGAATAATATTGAAATTTATTGTAAAAATAAGAAAAAGTCACAACTTTATTGCTTATCTTGAATATAAATAATATATTACTTATTTTATACGATTTACACGTATACAAATCAAAAATTAGTCAAAAAAAAATCCTTAATAACCCTCTAATGTGCTGATTTTCTTTGAATATTGAAAACAGCATTTTGAGTCGAATTAAATTCGTTGCATGTTCTCACAAATACAAACTCGCTGTTTTGCAATGTACTCCATGAGTTTTTAAAGAAAGGCGGAATAACTTCACATTATTCTTCATCGTCACCTAAATTAGAACCAGATTATTTGTCTTAAGGCAATGGTGAATAATTTTCAAAGTCATGATATCAGTCAGGATTCCTAAAAAATTTATCTGTGCTCTGAAATGATTGCAGTCTTTTTCAGTAACATTTGCTTAATCAAATTATAAAAATGTGTTTCAGAGTCGAAAGCGATGTATATCTGCAGATTTGCGTTCTGTGTTTCATATAAACGAATTCCTCTATCACTATAAAAATTGTTAATGAATTTTAGTTGTGATAGAAAGATGTATTAACGAGAAACCTATGAATAGCGTTTTGCTATATGTAAACTTATGAATGAAACTTTTACAAGAATTTAGTCATAAAATTCTAAAAACTTGTGTGTGGCGAAAATTAAATTCTACTTCCGATTTTATAAAAACACGAAGAACTGTGCAATATAAAATATCCTTTTTCTGCATAGTATCCAGAAGAAATACAGGAAAAGCAGGCAAGTGAATATCAGTGATGATTCTTTTGAACGAGAAAGCAGTTTTATATATTTTCCTCTTTTAATATGACTAGTATATGTCTGTTTTCCCACATTACTTAGGCTTATTATCTTCTTACATATCCAGTAGTGCGCAATAAATTCATTTTTCAGGACTTTTTGAACTCATTCAGCAACATTAGGGTTGATTTTTCTGCTTTCGTATCGACACAAAAAAGGATTAAAACAAATGTTAAAAAGGATACCATTTTATAGTCACTGAAATACAGAGTAAAAATGTACCCTTAACAACAGTTTGAGAAATCCTTTCCCAGATAAATTAAATGATGAACTTGACATAACAGAAAAAACAATAATTCTAAAATTTAATAAATTTAGATGCATCCAAATTAGCTATTTTCAAATCCACCAAACATTTATTTATTCATTTTATAAGAAAACTATAGAGAAAAAATACTGTCCAAAATTGAAAAGCAAAATAATAAATATAATTAAATTACACTTTATCAAATATCATTACATTTATCATTTTTAAGCTTTGATTATTAATTATCGTATATTTAAGTTTTTAAAAAATATTAAAACCTTTGTATCTTACTTCAGTAATGTTACGCTGCCATTCTAAACGACGTATAGGTGCAGAATCTAATGCAGAAAGTATCGCTAAATATGAGTTGAAATTGTTCAGTTTTCGAAGATACTTCATAACTTTGATAAATTTCACAACATATCTTTCTCTGTCTTTTGCTTCTTCTTGCTCCAATATTCGAGATCTGGCCCTAAAAATTAAATTTAAAAAAGCTTTCCTTTTTTACAAGAATTTTAACAAATAAAATAAGAATGCACTAATAAACCAATATCAATGCAAAGCTAAAATTTTTGTTGTTCTTGTTCTATTTTTTTAATCAAGACTATAATTCAGTACTTCTTAATATAAAAAAATTGGTCAATGTTTTTCGGGTGTGCAGCCGCAAATTATTAAGTCAATTGTTCTCTTCTAGAATCACAGTATGCTTTGCACAAGCAACCCAATACCGCAACTCACATTTCAAAGGCAGAAATACAGCTCTTCAAAAATTAATCGAAATTGGATGCAATGGGTTAACAGTTAATACAAGATAGAAAAATTTTTACTTCATCGAATTTAAGAAAACGTTTTCATTACAACACAGTAGAAAGTGTTTGCATTACAACAGAGTATAAGTCTTGAGTTAGTTACTATTTCACCACATATTTCAGTGCATGGATGGTTAAAAATAGCCAAGCTTTATGAAGCCGAATTCAGTTCATAAACTATTAAGTAGTAAAGAAAAACGCTCAGATTTGGATGCAGCCCAAATGCAAGATGTTCGTAATGTAAAACAAAGAAATAATAAGGAGCGAGAAAATTTGCTTGATATTTAACTTGCAAAAGAAATCTTACCAGAAAGACTCGTAAGTTCATTTCAAATAAATAACAATAGTAACAAGTTTAAGATTAAATTTGAGTGAAATAAAGGCTCTTAGATCAACTTTGAAACAGAACAACGAACAACACAATCGATTACAAGTAACCTGAAATCATACATGCCGCAATGATTTAACATGAATGAATTTAACACCAACTCAAAATTTGTACTTAAAGGAATCGGCAGAATTTAGTATCGACCTTATCTTGTGATCGAAAGTAAGGTATTTTTATTTTTTACTTGGTTAGTTGGTCAAGGCATTTAAAGAGAGAATTTTCCATATAAAACTCTGGGTAGATTTCATGAGCAAGAATTTAAGTAACTAGAACACTACACTGATACGTTTTATTGTAAGCTCATTCAAAAGCTGCTGTAATAGGCAAGTTTTCGGTAAATGTAACATATTATAGGCAGGACGGCATTTGTGGCATTTAATATTAAGATTTTAGTGACAATTCGATTTTGCATTTCAAGATTTCAGCGCTTGTAGATACCCATATGAAAATGTAGTCATATAACAGAACTTTTCCTGCTCTTTTAAAAAAATCTCATTTTATGTGTAGGACAGTAGGTAACTTTTTTAATGATTTTTCCATGATTTCCAGCATTATCTCTTCCCACACCATAATTTGCTAACAGTAACAGATATGACAAAATTGTAACTGTTTTGTAATCAACATGGGATCTTCTACCATTTCTTTCCTCTTTCATTTGACTGATTAGGTGAAATTCATCCAGTATATAAATAACAAATAAGTCTTCAAATGAACTACTTGAAAAATGTTCACTTTTAGGGGGAAGGGTGAATTCCCTCAATATAGGGGCTCCAGCCAAATTTTCGATCTTTCTTCTGGAGACTAATTAGTCCTCTTGATAAAAAAATATACATAGATTCCACTTGTGCAGCAATCGGTTAAATGCCTTTTATCAATTTTCCTTTTATTTTAAATTAAATCTTATTTTTAACATTTAAATTTTTCTATTAATATTGCTTCATCCTATTACCATAGAATTTGAGGGTTCGTTTAAGTTTTAATGAATATCACGCTGTGTAAAAGTTTCACTTGTGGTGTAGGATGCATATAGTTTTTTTAAGGGAGTCTGCCCTGCCATTTTTAAACAAGTCTTGCAGGTCTAAAAGATAGCAGATGAAGTTGAATGAACTGCTCCTAATTAAGCAATAAAATACGAACATCGACATTATTGCTTATAGAAAAACGGTCACTTGACTCTTAAAACAAGATAAGGTCTTTCCAGTTTCCTTTAAAAATGTATTAAAACACAAGAAAAGATAAACCAAATAGCATAGAAGAACTAGGTCTACCGTGGATCGGTGGCGAGTATCGATCCTAAGTTAAAAGGAAAAAATCTGAAGGATGTGATGTGTACACAAATGGTTTCGATTATGCTCAAACTTTAATTATATGTAGAATTGAAAGAGAGAAGCTGAAAAGGAAAGAGAACCGGAAAAAAAATTCCAAATAACACAGAAAAACCAAAAAACTTTTGAAACACATACAAGACTGGAAAATACGAATAAATTTTGTTTTCTCATCTTGTCAATGCAAAATATTTCTGAAGTAATACGACGTAAAAAATTGTTTTTTGTGTGTGTGTCTGTGTGATTTACACTACATATAAAAAATACATATAAAACTCACCAATAAGACATTTTATTGAAATGTTCAGTAAAAGTGGTGAGATTAGGACTAAGTTCTTCTTTCTGTTCCTTGGCCCAAAGGAGCACTTCTGGGATCTACAATAAACAAAATTTATTTTTAAAATTGAGAATTTATTCATTTATGACAAATTTCGCATTACACCATATTAAAAGTTCATCAATATTTAACATTTAAAAAAACTCCATAGAAAAGTGGCACTAACAATGGTAGTTTGAGATATTAAGAAATCTTTGATTAAAATATTGGATATGAATATATTTCCTTTGGTTATAAATATGTTTATTTGGTTATCATTGTGTTTTATTAAATTTGGTTATAAATTCAATAATAAATATTTTAAATAACCGTGTATGAAGAACAATCAAATTAAAATGCAAAAATATACACCAGCACATGGCACCCTTCCCATAAGTGTGAATGTAAAAATATTTATATATCTATTAAATTTATCAACTACACAAAATATATTTTGCATTCTATATTATTAGAGGGAAGATAAAGTAATACACAAGATTCCACAAATCCACTTCAAAAACTAAAAAAATTTCAAATCTAGCAAATCTTCTTAAAATAACAATGATACACAAATAATTATATTACGATTAATGGTGTTATGACCAGTTCCTCACCCATAAAATGAGATGCGTGATAATTTCACAAAGAAACTTAATGCCAAAAATAAAAATTAGAAATAGACTATGCCTAAGGCAAAAATAAATTGAGGTTATTTTTCATCAAAGTTTGAAGATCTTAAACTTTATATTCATACAACTCATACAAAAAGAAACTATTGTAGTGAACAGAACAAAAATAACTTACTTCAATCTTTTGGAATAGATCTGCATCTAAAACAGTCATCTGTTCAGCAATACTTTCAGATTTGAAGTCCAATAAAGATGCTTTGTGGGTAGTTACAGCCATTGAAGGTAATAAAATACGAAGATTTAAAAGACTTCTTTGTTTCAAATAACATTTTTCAACAACCTTTTTTCTCAAAGCTCGGGCAAGAAGTAAATCTCCTCGACTAACAAGTTGACAAATAAAATCCATTAAAATTTTTAAAACGTCTTCATTGACATCCGTAAGACTGAAAAAATGAAAAAAATATTTGTATAAATAAAAAAGATCAGTAAAAAAGCGATTAAACAGCAAAACATGAAAAATAACAAGTAGTTTTCTTATAGTATACTTCATTTTTTAATACCAAAGAATATTAAAAAAACATGTCATATTTTCACCTTTCATTGGTAATTTAAGTGTACCTTCACGGGATTCGGGTAAAAATGTATAAAAACGAAAAGAATAGCATCCATCATAAACAAAATTTTCCATAACCTACGCAGTAATTGCTTACAATGGATAAAATAGATGTCTAGATAAAAGAAGGCAAAAAAGGAAAAAAAGAGAGAGCGAAACTTTTAAAACATTTAACAAACAATCAATAATCTAATATGGACTACTGTAAGATGAAAGAATCTTAGTATCTCACAATAGTGATTTCACATATGAACAACAATTTTATATAGGAAGAAATATGTTATGAAGATAAAGAACATTTAATGCATGAAGAAAATTTCGTCAGTGTATAAAACTGCAATTACACGAAATAAAGATTACGGCTTCATGCTAAATGCACAAAAATTAATAAAACTATTTCACTTCTTTCATAATTTTTGACTCATCATTATCAATTTAGTGTTCTTAACACATACATAATAATTTCTACAATTAATCAATTCAGTTTCAAATATATAAAGAAAGGTATTAAGTATAAAACAGTAATAAACCATCTGATACTTCAAAAAATAAATAAATAACAACTATACACGTAAGCATCGAATTTCTCTTTTTAAAAAAGGAGGGGAGACAATATTTGGCTTCAGGTAAGCCATTAGTCTGTTTTTTTTAGTGCTTAGATCAGATAAGAACCTAACATTTTTTTTTACAAACATAAAAGTCAAGAGTTCTGATATACTTTTTTCTGTGATTAACAATTTGAATAAACGGTGTTATTTCATTTTTTCGTAAAAGAAAAACATCTGAAACTTTTTAAATAGAAGAGATCAATTGAAAATCGAGTCTAGAAAACTAGTACCATTTGAATCACTATCTAAAAATAATTAGCTGAGACTTAAGAGGATTTGAATCTCATCTAAAAATAATCCATAGATGAAATACGTTTTTGTGTCCTCGACCAGCAAATTTCAATATTTCATTAGCATTGCATAAATTATCGTATTAACACGTTCACTGCCACTACCTAGGCCTCATATCAGGACCATCTATCTAATTAGATTACCCCTTCTTTGTTGTCTTTTAACTGTAGTAGAGAAGTTGTCATCTAATAACATAAATGGTTTGGTACAATTACATATTATTTGTAACGCACAGGCACGTCAGTGGCAGCGAATGTGTTAAACTATATAAAAATTCAAAACTATAAAAATTAACATTTACCATAAATCATCCACTACTCTAACCAGCAGAGCAAATGAATTCCTAGCTGCTCTTTGCCTCATATCGGATACATGAATAAATTTGTTATACCTATACAGTAGCTTGCAAATCAGATCATGGGGAGAGATGAAAGTTCGATATGTAGTTAAGAATGCTTCTTGGTAAAGGAAATCTAGAAGTGTATTAAAGAAAAAAAGTAACAAATGTGAAACTTAATATTATAAAAAGGTCAAAATGAGAGTATAAAAAGGAAAAAATTTATTTAACAAGTCAGAAATAAAAAGAATATATTTTAGTGATTAACAAACGTAAATATATTTTACGGAATTTCTTAATTTACATGTACAGTCAAAAATTCATTTAATTATCACTTTTTAAAGCTAAAATACATAAATATAAATTGGTTGAAAGTGCAGCGACAATTTTGTCTTATTTATTATGCTATTGTTTGGATTTTTTTTTCATATACTTTTTTAAATGACGATTAATTTAAAAACCAGATTTTCAAAAGCTTCAGTCTTTAAGGTGGATCCGAACTATGATTATTCTAAAGCCATCGACAGCACATGCAGAAAAATTATGTTCTGTCTCCAGTAACCATGTTATAGGTTCAGTGAGGGCATTCTATTTGAATGTTTGGAGAAAAAAATGTAAATTCAGATTGCAAAAATTAAATGACCATCATGAGCACATTCAAGAAGATTTCTAGCTGCAGAGTTAGTTTAAATCTTTTGTATGCTAGTTCTTCCCTGCTACTAGGCAGAATTTTAAAATGCCATCGGTATGAAAATAGATTGAATTTATCTCGGCATACTGCAATCGCTTGTTTTGACTTGTGCTGCATGATAAAGCGAAAGTCATTTGAAAAATGCATCGCTGAAACATATCAATGCAACTAACTATTATACTTTTGGTTTTGAAACCATCATTAATGATTTTCCGCTTTTGTTTTTTGTTATTAATGGAAAGGGGGGGGGGCGATTACACCCTAAAACAATGTGTGCAAGTTTTAAATATTGAAAAATATTTGTTCCTCCTTAAAATAAATTTTAAAGTGTTTGTGAATTTGTATAGCACTGTTTCTCTCTTCCTTTATGTGTGCACGAAAGAGATAAATTTATTTGACATATTTCAAAAAACTGAAATATTCTATACAAATTTTGAAGCAAATTAAACAAAATCCAATCCATAAACAATATCAGTAAATACAAAACGAGTGAATTCAATGACTTATATAAAATCGTTGGAAATGGAAGCTAGAAATATTCGCAAAGCTTTCATAAATTTAAAATTGAGCTTTCTTTTATTTATGAGCAATTTTACAGAATATGAGAAAAGTAATAATTTACTGAGCTCTTAAATCAAATTAGAAGTGCTTTTATCTTTAAATAAATAGAAATATTTATGTGATTGAAATTATGAGGGGTGAAAAAAAATTGGCATTAAAGGCAAAGATAAATTTATCACAGGCATTTTCTAAGTAGCACCTTCTCCAGTATTTCCTTCATTCCTAAAGATTTACAAAATATAAGGTGAAAACGATAATATAGACCTTTAAGAACAGCAGAAAGTAAGAAAGTATCAGAACTTCAAATATCTGTGAATTCAAATATTCAGCAATTGTTCAATCTTTTCCATGATACTAATGAAAGATAAAGCACCTTTATGCGTAAATATTTTATAAGGCTTTTTTCACAATAAATTAGTTGATTATAGAAGATATCAATGTAGTGAAGTGAATGGAATGGAATGTCTGCTAGGTTTGAAAAATTGCTATATTTCTTTCATACAACTTCTAAATAGATTTATTTATTGTCAAAACTTTTACCTGGTTTTCAATGTTTCTGATTTTTCTTTTAATAACAGAAATTATTCTACAACCAACACCAAGAAAAAATATGTTAATCAGCAAGTGTTTTAACATGTTTCTCAAAACCAGATAGAGATAGTCAGGAGACTGTTAAAATGAATAGAAAAGATAAAAGAATGTCAATAATCACAATCCATAGAAAAGTTCAACGATGAATTTTATCAGGACAAAATTCCATAGTAATGGTTTTGAAAATTGGGCCTTATGAAATTCACTATGAATAATGTATTTTAACATAAAATTAATATTTATTTTACAAATAACAACAGTACAGCATACCATTCTTTGAAGCCCTTGTTGCCAGAACAATAAGAGAGTCCACAGACCCACCTCTTAGATCTGGACCTTCTTCACCCTGGAATTAAAATATAAGCATTTTATATATACTAAATATTGGTAGCTGGTACTTTAATATATACTAAATACTGGTAAAAGCTCAGACAGATATGTTTTCTTCAATAACCTAAAAAATAATTTTAAAAACATTCACAACTGGAATAAGAAATTTTAAGAAGCTAGAACAGCATTGCAGTTGTCATAAAAATAGATAAATTAATAGCAACTAAATGTATGGATTGATACTTACATTCTTCTTCATTATGAGATATGCTGTCGGATCCAATTCATCTAGAGCACCCTGTACTTCTGATGAATTTTCTGTCTCATTGGCAGATAATAAAAAATTCGATTTCTCATAGCTAAAACAAAAATTGAAAAGCATTCAACTAAAAGATTAAAATGTTCTACTAACAAAAAAACCCCTCTAGAAACTTAATTTATTAATTGAATTCATGCATGAAATACTCATAAATAAAATAAATATAGAAAATTTACATGGATGTAGAATGTATGAGAAATGCAGAAAGTCAAAAGTTCTTCATCTCTGAATGCCAATATTGAATTAGAAGTAAAATGGCTTTACAATGATATCACATAGCAAGATGGTAACGCCTCCAACATTTATCAATGCATGGTAGTTATTGAGGTTTAAATAATAATTTAAAACATTTTCAATGATAATGGTCATCCACAAACCAGAATAATAGTTAATAAAGAGTTTATTACAAATACATGTGATGGTATGTTCATAAGCCAGATAACAACTATGGGACATGAGTAATAGCTTTTGTCTAGTTATGTTACGAGGCTTCTAATCGAAAGTTCCCGAGTTCTACTCCGAGCCAACACCACTTACCACATTGGTGACCCGGACATGTAGCTCGGAATAGAACTCGTGGCCTTTTGATTAAAAGCCTCGTAACATAACCACTAGACAAAAGCAATTGCACCTGCCCCGTAGAAGTTATAAGGCTTATGAGCTAACCACCACATCACTCCCCCTCCAGTCAGTCGTATGGGAGACGAACGATGTTATCGCACCAAGTGGTTTTGGCGGGCAACGAAGTTTAAGTCACGCCAGGCGTTATGGCGGGCGATGAACGTTTTTATCACGCCAAGCGTTATGGCGGGCGACGTACATTTGTTATGGCGACTTTTGCTACTGGTAGTAGGCACCACGAAAGTTTCGTTTGTTGGTTCAGAAGCAGGGTCACCAATATGCATTCTTGGAAATTCGAACTCGGAACTTTGGGATTCATAGACGAGTGACATAACCTCTACATAAAAGCGTACACTACGGTCTGGAAGTTATGTGGCTAATGAACTTACCGTCTCATTACTCTCCCTCCCCACAACTTGGGGTTACTAGTACTGCCAAGAGGAAATTGGGATATTAATAAACTACATAAATAACACGTGAAAACATTAAATAATAATTTTGCTTAGCTAAAAATGAATACAGTTTAAGCAATCGAATAAAATGAACGAGCAGAATAAAAAAGATACAAGGCCAATCTTTTTAGTCATAGTCAATAATATTTTCAATCTGCTTTCACTTTCTTAAATAAATCACTTTTATAAAACCGGGAGTAAATCCTTTTGAAATTATTACCGATCAAAACTGTAATTACTTCCGTCGACTCCACCGACAATACGTTTCTTTAGTTCAACCACTAAATTGACATAAGAAAAACTAATATTTCCACATCTACATTGTAGGCTGGAATGGCAAATGTGTATTCGCAAATAATTTGTTAAACATTAACAGTATTAACACGGCATGAAAGTTAGATAAATCAAAGCTAGAAAACGTAATAGAAAAATTTCGAAACGAAGTAGGAAAAAAAATGATTTAATACATTTTTTAGTGAAACCCATGACCGAATTCGCCAATCTCAACCAATGAAATGATTTTAGCAATTCTAATTTAATATAGAAGTTCACAATGCCTAGATATGTCATTAAAGGACAACTCTTCATCACTCTCCATTTTCAAAAGAAATTGGAAAAGGAAAAAAAAAAAAAAAACTCCATTTTACATAAACCGACGCCCCACTAATACAACCGTGCTGCTCGACTGAGATGATGCGAGGCACGTCGAAATTGGACCGTAGATGAACGGAAACGGGTTCTCTGGAACGCTGAATCAAGGTTCAATCTCTATCAGTCGGATGGCAAAATCTAGTTTGACCTATGCATGAAGAATGTCCAAATGCGTTGATAACGCAAAGTTTGATGGAGGTGGAATTATGATCTGGAAATGTTTCTCGTGGTATGAACTAGGACCCCTGATCCCAATTCATAGTAAGTTCAACACCGACAATTACTTTACTATTCTAGACAGCTTGCAAGGTTCACCATGAAGATAATGGGATGAACCGACTAGACTGGCCTGTCCACCCACCATAATTGAATCCCATAGAAATCTTCTGAAATTAGTTGGATCGCCGAATCAAGGGGTACAGTAACCATCCAAAATCAGTGAACGAACATCTTCTCCAAGCCAAGTGAAAAAACCACTGTCTGTCATCCAAACACTTGAGGGAAAACATGCCCTGAAAGTTAAGGCTGTAATGACCTCATGTGGAGGCACTACCAAATATTAAATAAGAATTGTGTTTAGCGTAGGTGTCCAATTACTTATTGTTAAATAGTGCATATAAAAACAGCCTATGTTTATAATAAACATTGTTTCATTAACTAATAATAAAGGAGTAAAAAAGATTATAATATAAGAGAAGAGTTCCTATTAAATTAGGAACTTTTTAAATAATAAATTTCTAAAAAGTACAAAATACTGAAGATGAATACTAAATTTCAAAGTAAACAGAAAATTACTTCTTTTCTGCAAACGATGGTGATGGAGATTCATTAACATGTTCGATGGGTAGTTGTACAGATGATGGAGAAACAACCTCTAACTCAACACTTTTCACATTATTACGGTTTTTGGAATTTCCCTGGGAAAAATAATTATTACTTAAATATTGTTTGTTGCTTTATAAATAATAATATTACATATACTATATAATAGCATTCAGGAAGATAATTTGTATTAAGTACAAAAAAATTGCTTATTGTTCTCTTTTCGAGAATTTTTATTGATTAATAACGAAATTAAACAATGAAAAAGAAATTTCAAATCAAAACATCTTCATTATAAAATAAATTTAGACATTTATTTAAATTACTTCATAACAAAGTTATAAGACCAATTCAAAAAAAGCTATGATTGATATAGTAAGATATTTATACGTAATAATATAAAGTATTTACAAGTAAGAAGAATATAAAAATGCTCCTTTTCAAATTACAAGATCTAATTTTTAACTCTTAAGCACACTAAAAACGCACAGCATTACGTCTATAAAAATTATATTCATTTAATTCGTAGATAAATTATTTTGCCAACAATAGTTTTTTTTTTAATTTTAACAATATTTTAAAACTGAAGCCCATATTCAATAAGATCACATTCCGTTTAGTATGCTTATTTGAGATGAATTCTTAAATTTCAAAATGCAGTTCAATGTTAAAATCAGTATTGTGCAATCAAAGTCAAGCAATAAGGATAAAAGTTAATGTTTCCATCGTAAATATTTAATTTAAAATTTTAACGACTCTACATGCACAAGATTTTTAAATATTTAGATCCCAAAATTAAAAAGCTATTAAAATAGGTTCCATTTGGATCATTATGTAAATAACTAGTACTATAATAACTCTGAATTTTTTAACTATTACATTCATTTATTATACTGAAGACACAAAAAGGGCTATAAACCACAAGTTTCATAAACACTTTCGTGATTGTAGTACCTTAATTTATATTTAAAAATAAGAGAACAAGAACATTTTCCAATCAACATAGGAAGAAAGGATAAAGGCAATATGCAATACATGCATATCAAATCTTTGGTGTAATTGGGTTTCTAATCTGCTTCCTGGTCTAGTGTCGATAGTTTGTCATTAAATCACAAAAGTTCCATACAATTTTAATAACGTATGAGTAATTTTTTAAATTAGGTTTTCCTGAAATAACTTCTGTACCAGTGTATTTTGTTTTATCCCAAATAAATTTATATTATTAAACAGGAGATTAGAGGCTTCTAATCTAAATATTAAAAATCACTCAAACACCAAAAAGAAAAAATATCCAAGGCAAAGCATTCTTGAAATATCATCCAGCAATTTTCAAAATTCTGTAAAACAACTAAAGCTCCATAATTAGATTTATTTCAGGGTAGCAGAAGGTAATATGGCCCCCACTTTTATTGCTTCTTAATTTAAACATTTTTTTCTGCTTATGAGTGATAATGTTCATAATTTATGAACTTCAATATAATGAAGTTATCTCCGATAAATGTCTCGTTGAGGAGCGCTATTATATTCATGTGTAATCTTTATGAGTCAAAAACAATATGATATTCGGAGCCATTAGAAGTCACATAGGTGGCAGTCTGAAACATGTAAATAAAAGAAAGATAAATGTTAATAAGTAAATTATTCAGTTGAATTTATTTTACATTTTGGATTACCAAAATATCGATTCTCTAACTTTTAGGGAAGCAAACTTAATATATTATCTAAGATTTGAATATCCTCACTTGGGTGCAAAATTGATTGGTGAACATTTTCTTCTCTATACTACTTTGCAAATGATCACTCAACCGTAGCTACAGATGCAGGAATAACACACAATAGTAACAACTGATGGTAGCAACAATTACTGAATTATCTATCATATTAACTGTAATAATAACATCAAAAATTATTTGTGATTTAATAACTCATTTTCAGCAATTAATGATATCAGCTTTTGATGCTATTAATATACACAAGATTTAAAACAAGTATATGTGTAAACTGCATGCAACTAAATGCAATAGGTATCAATTAGAAATAATGCTGACAATAATCTTACCTTGTTCTTTTTAGGAGGGATTGATGGAGGATTAACAGAAGTTATTTCGCTTAGTTCGCCATCTTTCACAGAACTACAGTTTATATTAAAGGTGTCAAAAACTGAAGAATCTTCAGTACTTGTAGAAAAATTGGTATTGAATGATGGCTGTTGCATAAATGATAGTTCAATTTGCTGCCAATTTGCTTGCACAACTTTATAAGTGTGAACTGAATGCCGAAAAAATTCAGACTCTGACGGTTGGGAATAACTACCAAACATTTGCATATATGCACGTACTGAAAACAGAAAGAAAACATATTTCAGTTCAGAAATATATTTCCGAAACCACAGTATACCATCTAGAAATAGTTCATTAATTTTTCACATTATTTCACTCTTGCTTTGAATTATAAATAATAGAACAGCACTTTTTATATAATGGTATTTCTCTTGGTAATTAAGAGCTTACAGAAACATTACACTTAAGCACAAAAATTCTATCATTAAGACATTGTAACAATTAAACGACGAAAACATCGATTCTGACACACTCTAATCTTCGCTTTAATTCGAGACTGATTCCGGCTTACTCCTCGTTTCAATCGTCATAATGGTTGATTCCCTTCAAACCGCTTTTGCGACAAGGAATTGGATAAACTTTTAACTGTTTTTGAATTTTGAACATTCTTATGCATTTAGAGTTATTTCGGCTTCTAAAAATATTTCACGAAATGGATTTAACTTTATAATTCCATTTTATTTCACAAATTAATTTCTTATCATCTTAAATTTTTATTTTATGTTCGTGCGTTAATTTCCAAACTGCTTATAAAGAAATTTTAAGATAATTTTCACCTTTCTTTCTCTTCTAAGATACAACACCGAAGTGGTCTTCCCAAAACTTTCTCGCATATTCTCTAATAAAGGCGTTATCTACCAAACCCTACAAAAAAAAGATACCCAATTTTTTACCTTACCCAAGATCACTCTGGGTATCTCGGGTAATACTGTCCAGGTAATAGGTAAAAATGTCCTGCGTGACACTGATGTACGGTAATTAAGAAATATCAACTTTTGACGAGAATTTAGTACTTTTATTGATTCAATCTTACGACATTTGACAAGTTTTTAGGAGATTAATCCCTGGCATGTGGTTAAAAGTATTCGAAAATTGAATTTGTGTTTCAGGCGGGGGGGGGGGGGTCCAAAAACCAAAACTTGACACAGAATTACAATTATAGTCACAAAATTACATACAAAATTTCAAATGTTTGTCGTGTTTTCGAGCTATCGGGTTATATGCTTCTGAAAGTACAAACAGACAAACCAGATTCGGCTCAAAATATAAATCAAATCCATTACAATCCCACTTTAAACATTAAACTTGTGTGCTGAATTTTATTCATATAGCTCTATTTGTTTTGTAGTCATCATATTAACTTATATTCAAACAACTGGATAGACAGACTTTCTCTGAATGTATTTAAGCCAAATCCGCTTTGCTGAAATTTACAAATCTGGTGCAAGACTCTACACCAAATTTCATCGATCCAGCTTAAAGCATTTTTGGGTTATATTTGTTACAGACAAGCATAATGCCAAACATGTGTTTTTCGAACTTAAAAAAGACAAAACATGGAGATTCGTCAAAATTTCAAGTACGAATCTGAAAAATTCTGAGAAATATTTCAGATAAAAAAAAGATTCTGACAAATATTTTTTTTTTACTTTCTTTAAACTTTGTACACAAGAAAGTAAAAAGTTCCCTAGGTTTCTGAAAGCTAATTCATATAAAAATTATTTTTAAAACTTACAATAATCTTATAAGATTAAACTCTCTAATTTGATAGTTCTGACAAACTTTTCGGACTCGAGTTAAATTCGTTCTACATTTAAAACATATTTTTCCACAGGGAAAAAAGTTCAGCATTTTTCATCAATGGAATAAAAAAAAGTGGAATCAAGCTGAAAACTTCTTGTGTATGAAAGATTTTTTCTTGGAGAATAAAGTTTGATGGAATTTAATATGGTCCCTCATAAGAGTGATTGACCTAAAATCATGAAAGCCACAAACACTCAGATTTTTACTGTCAGAGAACAGTGCATGAGAATTTTGCTTTTTGCAATATAATAATTTTAAAAAAGTAAAAAAATTTTGAAGCTGTTTGGTAGGCAGAATAAAACCAAAATTTGTCACAAAACTACAATTTTCGTAATAAGATAACATTTATCAGAGGTACTGCGTTTGTGAGTTACTGTGTTAAATGCACGTGAATGCACAGTCAGATAAACGATGTACGTTTTTCAAAATCTGAAACAGATCTACTTTACATACAAAAGTTACGTGGCGAATTTTACCGCGAGTGAAATTATTATATTTACTTACATTCGGACAAAAACACAAAGTTCCCGATAGATGTCAGCAAATTTGGAGTAAAAACAAGCTAGAAAATTTTAGCCTTCTAATCTCAAAGCATTTTTGAGTTTTGAGTAAGCAGACATAATACAAAAAAAATAGTATAAAATAAATGTGTTTTTCGGTGGTTTGAATCTTTAACAGTAGGGAAAATCTGAAGCACAAAAATTTTGATGATTATAATTTTTCTCTTTAAATAGTTCATATATAAGAAAGGAATTTTATTAGTATTAATTTATATTTGGTACATTTCAAGAAGAGTAATAAATGACCCTTAAGTAACTTTTGAGCATCACTTGAATCGCATTACTTTTATTTTTGGAACATTTTTGAAAATCCACAGCGAATTAAACATACCATACCGTATTTCACATGCCATAGTGAGCATACCATGTTTTCAAAATAATCATTCTTCAATTTCAATCATGAGTTTTGGGAATCAATTTAGGTAAACTTTTTAGTAATAATTTCTAGCACTGCGATATAACACTTGCAACAATGTTGCTAAATTATTAGCGTTACAATAACACTTGCATAAAAAAAATACATGGCACACTGCTTACATCTAAAAGGACAGATCTTGCATTAAAACAATATTAGCAAAAACGTTTATTGATTTAAAAATTCGTTTTTAAAAAATCATAATCGCTGATATATATTCTTCCAACAAATTCTTAGTTTTTTTCATCTCTTCTAATGAGTTATTTTTATAGAGTTTAATCAAGAAATTTCTGGAAATGGCCTATAAAATGACTGCAAATTCATCTTCCAGTTTTGAAATATTACAATGATAGAAAACTTATGGTATTTATGATTATTGTTTCCTATAAAAAATTTTAAAATTAACGAGTTTCAAGGTTATGAAATATAGTGGGCTGTAAGGTTAAACAGGAAGGGAAAAAAATTCCTAGACACAACAAAAAATCAAAATTAATTGTTGTTCACCAAAATAATCTCAGAAATTCTATCAATCTTGCCTTGACAATGAAAAAAGCACTTATCATGTGGTCAGTGTCTTCACATATAAAACTTTGCAAAGCACTATTTATATAAATAATTTATGTTATTTAAAATCTTTTCTCACACAAAAATACAAAATTAACATTTTCTTTCTCCACCCTTTTTTACAACTTATTAAAGTTCAAAAAGCTTTGATAAAATGTCCATATTACATTATATATATATATATATATATATATTCAGGGTGACAAATATTTATCATGTATTAACAAATAATCGACGATCAAAACGTCGACCACATTGTTTAAAAATAGCTTTTAAAGTTTCAATTAAACTACCGCTGACTACTTGCATGGATCTAATTCAGCATATAAATAAATTCTGCTTCTTTCAAAAAATAGACAAATAATCTCATCTTTTGGTAAAAGTAATTTTACCAAAATTATATATAGACTAATTTTGCTCAATTACATTTGTTGATAATGGAAAACTGAAAGCATGCACTGGATAATATGAGATTACTGTGTATTTAAACTATATGCATTTTATTAAGAAGGAGAAGAAGAAGCTACCTCTTAAGAAGCTATTTTCAAACTATTTCTATTTTTTTAGTGAAGCATATTTCCAATCAAATGATACTTTTTTTGAAAAATATCTAGTGTATGATGTAGTAAAAAATGCTTAGTGGTTCCTTTTTTTTCTTCTATGTCATACAAGTGCAATTAAATTTCCAATGGAAGTTATATGCATATATAAAAATAATAAATATAGAAAAAGAAAAATAGCAGTTATTATGCAAGTAAAAATTAGAGCCATACTTGTTCTTTCTTTAGGGGGAAGAGGTGGAGGCTTCCCATTCTCACTTTCATCAGAATTTGTTTGATGATGAGGGCACAAAGGAGCATGATTATTGCCTAACCAGCTTTGAGGGCTATGAACTAAAGGACATTGAGGACTGTGACCATCAGATTCTAGCTGAAATTACAAATGACAAATCTTGTATCAATATCAGAGACAGAATAAAATAAACTACAATTATAAACATAATATCAATTCACAACACAGATAATTACTTGGTATAAATATCAATATATATATTATATATATATATATATATATATATATATATAACCGAGCTTAATTATTTTCAAGAATAACAAAATATTAACTTGCATGTTTTTTAATTCAATTTAAACGAGACTTTTAATAAAGCATGCAAAAGTGATTTTTATGTATAAATTAAATTTTAAAAAGTTAAAACAAAAAAAGTCTTCTTAATATAATAGCAAAAATATCAGTTACTACAATAATAATTAAAAACCTTCTTTATCATAACCTGTCGTACAATAAATGAATAAAAAACAAAGAAACAACAGGAAAAATATTTAAAGAATCCCAATTCATTTGAATGATTATAATAACATTTTATATTTCATAAAACAAAAACACTATGTTGTTATAGAACAATTTGGCATTACTTTTTACTCATTCACATTTTGAAAGTTCAAAAGAAGCAAACTGATCACACTGAGATTAAAATTTATCTCAGAAGCGGAGCCACCAGCTAACCTATTGAGCTGTAATAGTTCTCGAATTTTTTTTTAATTTTAATCCAGTTTGAATTTTCCGTGAAGAAAAATACCCAATGGGCAACACAAATGAAAATAATTATAATAAAAGAAAATGAATAAGTAAAAAATAGACACCAGTTGAGGTCGCTCAAAGAACAGTCAGCAAGAGCATCAAAATTCATTCCCAATGTGATAATAGGTCGGCAATAGAGGCAGGGCCGGCCATCTGGGGGTGCGGCGAGTGCAATGCATCCGTGCCCCGGAACTGAGGGGCCCGCCATCGTGATTAAGAATTAAAACAGTGTTCAGAACAATAATATTACACATACTAAAATTCTACAAGTTTATTTCCATGCGGTTGGCTGAGCATCGACTGATGTTTATATAAGGCAAGAATCGCTATATATTAAAAAGGCGGGAAAGTTAATTTAGGAATAAGGAAATCCCTGCCTGGCATGTTGAGGCAGAACGGCGTGCCCAGCGCCCAGAAGTAGAGGCTGAGTTCAAATGGACTTGTAAATCATCAGCTATCTACTTTTGTCTATATCTAATGTAATATTTTTTACATTGCCAGTCACTAAATATAATAAATGCCGAACCCTCTTTCAGCAAATTGAAATTATATAGAGGATTATCTTCGGTCAAGCAAATGGGTATAGTGCTAACACGGCTCTTGCTATACTAAGTATCGAAAAAGAAATTGGAAAAACTAAAATTTTCCTGGAGTAATTAATAGGAAACACAAAATCCCGCCTTATTAAATAAATATGCAAATGTTCGTGTGTGTGTTGCTTTTTACTTTGCTAAAAATTTAGGAGCCCAAATGGTTTTTTGCATCCGGGCCCCTTCATAGAGGAGGCCGGCTCTGAGTAGAGGAAGGTGAAAACAGTACTAATCCATTGGCTAGGCTGCTCCAGCAGCAGACCAGATTACGCGAATAGGCAATTGGTAAAACTCTTTATTTCACCCTCCCCTCCCCACCATACGTAAAACTCGCGTTTGCTCTTTTGATTAGTTTTTCTTTACTTTTTAGCTATTATTTGGTTCTGATTTAGCTTTCAAGTTTCTCTAGACTCTCATCTCCTTTAACATCATGCTTTTTTAATTACTTTTTTTTTGTTCGAAGTCAATCGTTGAAAAAAAAAAACACTATTGACAGAATTGCAATTAAAATTCATGGGTTGTTTAAACGTAAAGCTGTTCTTTTAAAGAATTTTATTTAATAGTAAAATATTTTTACAGAACTACTCGCTTGTGAACTAAAAACGCACACTGTGCTATTTCCTTTTATAGGCAATATAGCGTAGAAAAAGAGAATATTAAAAACTATAATTTGGAAAATAACATTATTAGTTTCGCATCAATTGCAGAAAAAATTAAATGAGACTCTTTATATTTACATTAAACTATTATATAACTGGCACTGCCCTTATACTATTCCCAACTTTAAAACTATTAGATTTTTGCAATCTACAAAAAGATAATTAATTTTATAAAAACTTCTGACAATTTTAATTAGACTTAACATTTTGCATAACACAATCTCACTTAACACTGGATAGTTATGATACCTACTACATTTCAAAAATCCTGACAACTATCATATTGTAAAAAACCAAAATATGATATTTTGAATAATTTACAACATTAATGTTATGTACATACTTTCATGTATAATTTATAGCAAATTTAGTATAAAGGGAAAAAATTATATAAATGTATAAGTAAAATTAATACATTACTAATGACAATTTTCAATTATCTTCTGATACACACAGATATACACGAATATACGCAAAAATATATTCGTATTTCCCAACAACTTTATTTAAAGAAGTAATACAATTTTGAAAATAATTCTCATTACATCGTTATACAATAACACAAAGTATTTTACTTTCTAAGCATTCATATATTAACAAAACTGTATCTTCATTTTTATGAAATAAAGCTTTGTTTCCTTATAAAAAAAGTAATCGTAAGTATAAGGAATGGAAAGAAATATAATGACAAATCGAACTTCATGAATCTATTCACATTAGATTATAAGTTTTAATTTTATTGAATGTCAAATATAGATAATTGAATATAGCAGTTTCCAAATATATTTAACAGCAATCTTTGCATATTCTGTCTCATAAATAACTGAAATTATATACATATTTTAGCATCTTACGTATTAACATTGAATTGCTATATTTCCATAAAAATTCTTTTCATTCCGAAATAATTCTCAAATATATAATTATGTAATTTATTATTTATAATGCATTCTTTTCTTTTTTTTCAAAAAAATAATTTCCTAAAATCATCTGCCTTCAGCTATGCTTCAAAACTTAACAAAAACGAAACAGCATTATGGTTAAATGAATTGGTAACTTCTCTCAACGTACAATGCAATAATTCCCCGAACTTTTAGCGTCTTCCTAAATTCACTGGAAGGTTATTACTCTGTTGAAACAGTTATTTCCTCCTTTATTGGAATATTTTGTGGTGATGCACAATACGCTAAGTTCTTCAATTAGCTCATCGATGTCTTTACAATCCACCATTGGTCCGAAGACTATGGCCAGAGGCATAAATTAATCGATTAAGACTTCACGGACATTACTTCATGCATCTCGGAGACACGTTTGGTGGCGCTGTTTTTCTAAAGCGTCTTCCCTCCAAAATTAATGATTCTTTTCGAACATGCATTTAACATAGATTGCTACCAGGGATAAGGGCGAATTTTACATGTGACATCACTCTATCTCCTCGTTACTCATTTTGTGAAACATCGCTGATTTAAAAAAAAACTTTTTTTAATTACTTTTTGTCATTACGCGAATCGCTCATTATGAGAGGTACTCATTAAACAAATTCCGATATAGCATATGATAAGAAATGAATACTTGCACAAATTAATACATGATGTAAAATAAAGAAAGAGCCAAATTGTGCAATTACCAAAAAAAAAATAATTTTAGAAGATAATAGAACCATTAATGTATAATAAAAATGAAATTAATACTTCAATGTAATATTATCTTCAATATAATTTTCCTAGGTTTAGGACATGATTTATTAAGAAATTGAACGTGGTGTCTGAATGCAAGTATTCTACCACCAAAAATGGTACATAATATGCCCAATGAAACCATTAGCACGAAATATGCCAGCTCATAAATATTTGCACATGGCAACCAAAAACGGGATTACACATTCAAAACAAGGCCGGAAATTCGTTATATCAGTTTTGAAACTAGACGGATGAGCCATACATTATTTATTTTTATCCGTTTGTTAGTAAAAGAATAAGTTTTGGTGAGGGAGCCAATTTATAAAAAACAGCATACAATTATAATTTCTGAACTTTATAATCATCCATAATTAACACAATGGGTTTGCAACTTTCGGAAATACTTGGTTTGGTGTCACTTTTAAACAGCTATTCACAGTTTTCAAAAAACCCTTTGAGGCCCTAAATTTTTAGCAAAGTGAAAAAAAAACCACCTAACATTTGCATATTTATTTAATGATGCGTGATTTTATTTTTGCTATTAATTACTGCAGGGAATTTACAATTTTTCCTATTTATTTTTCGATAGTATAGCAAAAGCATTTAAGCATTATGTCTGCATGTAAATGTCAGTGCAAAACATTTTTTTTTTAATTGGACATTAATATAATAAAATAGTATTCCCAAAATGAGAAAATTACTTCTACTCCCTTTGTAATGCTAACTTGAAGCTGTTATGAAAAGTATATGCTCATCAATATAATATAATGCTTTTCCATTTTTGAATAAGATGTGAATAAATTTACATGCCTGACAAGTAACCTCAGAAAGAAAGATTTAAACATACAGAACAATAAGAAAATCATAAATGCAAACCTACTTCAGAGACAAAAAATTGCCATTTATAACCAACTAGCCGCCGTTGGCGACCAGCTGGTTCGCCATGAGTAAAGCGTTCTAAAATTTTCAATAAAATCACATATTCATTAGCCTTGAAGTAATTCCGGGCATTCATTGACCTGATATTAATATTTTCTTTAAGATGATGGACAGAAAGTTCTAAAAGTACACCTTTTCCTAATAATATTCTTTAATTTTATAAATCAGTCAGTTTTAACCATCGGTTATGCTTCCAAAATATTAAAAATGTTTTTTTCGATGATGTTGCCAAAATATTAAATGTTTTTTAAAGAAAGCGAGAAAAGGAAAAAAAAAGTATTGAATTAATGATACAGATATTGCAAACGATTACATAAATATGCCATTAAATTGCGATTTCAATGCATATCCTGTCTAAATTCAATCAAGTTTACCGTAAGTAAAGAAGATTTATTGAGTTAATGATATAGAAATTGCAAAAGATTATAGAAACCTTTGCTTTGCATTTATTTTTCAAAGAAAATATCACATTTTATATTTCTTTTATTTTATCCAGTCACGTGCTGAAAGTTGCATTTCAGTAGATTTATTTTGCGATGATAATTTTTTTATTTGAACTTCCGGCATTCTTTTATTTTATCCAGTCACGTGATAAAAACATGGTTAAAATATTTCTTTAAAAATTCGTTAAAAATAGAAGCTTACATTATAAATTAAAAAAATTCATACCGTTAGAAAGCTAATTTTTTAATCTTTAAATTGATGTAAAAATCATATTTATGCGATCATATTTTCGGAAGTTATAGCGGAAAAACGTCAAAATTTCGCTTAAATTTTAATTAATTCAAATTCTAATTAAAAATTCGAAAAAGGGGCTCCGAGGTGCACATTCCGGACCTCCAAGGTATACATGTACCAAATTTGGTAGCTGTAGGTCCAACGGTCTGGCCTGTAGAGCGCCAACACACACACACACACACACACACATTGAGCTTTATTATAAGTATAGATTAACTAAATAGGTCAATGCTGCTGATCTTTTTTGTGATATTTAATTTGCCGTGAATTCAAAGATAAACTCAATTTCTAGTCTTCAAATGTCTTATCTTCTAGATTAAAATCTGTATTATTCAGAGAAACATTTTTCCTTTATTAAGGTAAAATTTCAGAATTTAAAAATTAGCATAAAAATCATAAAAATATATAAAAAGCAAATAAATGGACTTTATTTGGGATACATTCTTTAAAACTTAGTTTTAAAGAATGTAATCCTAAAAAGTGTAATTTTTTTTAAAGCTGGGTAATGAATCAATTTAAACTTTTAGAAAAAATTACCATAAATTAAACTTCTAATTTTTAAATATGTTATGGAAAGCCCCTTGCTTTAATCGAATGAAATAAAACGAATGAAAACAAATGAAACAAATTATGATATATTTAATCACTTATCTCAAAACAAAAGTTATTCCTGACTATTCAAAGTGTAATAAGCTTTATCCATTATTGTTAAAGCAATGCAAGTATACAAATACATTCATATAATATAATAAACACTACACAAATAATCAATAAAATACTATCCTCGGAACAATAAAGAAATCAGAATTAAAAAGAATGATTTAAATTTATTTGCTACTGAAATATTGTCTCTATTAAGCATAAAAACCCATTAACTATAAATAATTTAGATAAGTACACTGAAACACTTTCATAAAAGTTATTAGTTACTTACATCCATATCATGAACAAAGAGTTGAGGCATATTATCATACTGAGAAATAGTAAGATTCCTCAATTTCCGAAGCTTTACTGGTAACGCTGGAGGAGATTCTCTTTCAGAATTATTAGTATTATTGGTACATGATTGAAAACTGAATTCTTTCCTTACACTAGTTTCATTTACAGATTCAATTATTTCTTGACTGTTTTCAACGCCATTATTTGAATGCAAAGAAATAGATGTTGTTGCAGTAGTCATTGAAGAAGTATAAGAAGAGAGTTGACAGTTATATGTCTGTGATGTAAATGCTGGTAAAAAGTGTTGCTTCGAAAACATAAATTCTTGGGTATCAGAGCATTTCATAAATTTTTGTTTTGTGAATGACAAATCGTCAGCAGAATTATTTAAATTTGAGTCTAAACTTGATGCAGATGATTTACTAATGGGAGTTAAATTTTCTGGTGATTGGCTACATGGACTGGTCCAATCTATGGTACATAAAGAATTCAATTCAGTATTAATAGAACCACAGCTACCACACAAATAAGAATCGTCAGTCACTGGGTATATTCTAGAATTATCAGAATTCCCAACAGGTGCTGTCAGTTTCTTTTTGGGTGGAAGAGGAGGCGCTGAATCTAATTGAAATTCACAACTAAGTAGAGAATCTTCATAACTTGAGTTACTAAAAAAAAGAAAGAAAAAGGCTATTTTTGAAACAAGTGCATGAAATAAATTTTATGATTATTTTAATGTAAATATAAAAGATAATTAAATATTTTATTAATATTTTATACGAATTAAGGTATTTTAATAATTAGTAAAATATCACATACTTATGTTTAATATTTCAATAAGGTTGAAATTATACCACAATGCCAATGGCAAATGAAATTTTAAAAAAGATAATCACTGTGAGTTATAAAATCAAACAGTTGTGTGTTAAATTTCATCCTATTTTATTTGAAAAGAACTGAAGAAAATACTTGCATTTCCTTATTAAGGATTTTTTTTTACAATTCTTTTCATTCAAATGAGAGAAATTCTTTAAAAATATATAATTACTATATTGGAAAAAAATGTGCATATAAATAATCTAAATTTCTAGGAATTTCATTTACTTTAAAAAGAACCTTATGTATTTATTAATTTCCTATTTATTAGAATAAAATATTTAAAAATTCTTATTAGTCACAGAATATATTTCCCAAATTTTCAATTACAAAGAAAAAAAGTATCTTTCAAAATTTTTAAAACAATTCAATTCATTGTAAAAAAAAATAATAATAATTTAAATTTATAATCTGAAACCAACCAGAATGGAGTTAAAGATTTCAAACCAAAATTAAAATATTGGAAATAAAAATA